>BGNK01000095.1:199472-313528 GCA_003297005.1 Symbiodinium sp. clade A Y106 | reverse complement strand
AATGCTGCTAAAGAACGGTGGGCAGCAATGGACACGACATGACCTAAGTCTTTTAAATACCGCGTAAAAAATCAAGCTTCCCCCCAACCAATTTCGAGTTTTCGCCGAAAGCCCTCGCAAAGCCCAATGTCGAGTTCGCAAAGTCCAGAGTACAATTGGTGACTATAAGAGAAGGTCCGACATCACGAAAGTACTGTAAATACCGAGTAAAACGGATCTTGTGGTGATACTGTTTGGTGTGTTTGCGTAGCACTGTCGTCATCATTCCCCCGCCCCACCCCCTACCCCCCCAAAAGCCAGTCCAGAATCGGAAGCTGGAGTTTGCAAAAACGCAAGTGAATTTTCAAGCTTCAAAAGATGTTCCTACATGACGAACGTGCTGTAAATACCGAGTAAAACGGATGTGTGCGAAAAGAGTATGTAAGAGGGGTGGTTGGTAGGGGGGGGCGCCTACTACTGCTACTGCTACTGCTACTGCTACTGCTACTGCTACTGCTGCTGCTACTCCTGCTACTCCTGCTACTGCTACTGCTATTGCTACTACTACTACTACTACTACTACTACTACTGCTACTACTACTACTACTTCTACTGCCTCTACTACTCCGACTCCTACCCCTGCATTCACTGCCACTCCTGCTCCTACTACTGCTGCCGATGCTGCGGCTACTACTCCTACTACTACCACTACGACGGAGTGGTAGTAGTAAAGTCGTAGTGGTAGTTCTGTCATGTGGGTGACAAAACTATCACTACGACTACTACTACGACTACGACTTTACTACTGCCACTACTACTACTACTACTACTACTGATGCGATGGATTAGTTAGCCAGCTGTGTATTTTCTATAGGAGCCAGGAAAGCTCTTGGCGCTGCCACAGAGCAGTCGGATCTCAATGATCTGTCCTGCCCTACCACTACTACTACTACCACGACTATTACTACTGCGACTACGACTACGACGATTACTACTACTACTGCTGCTGCTACTACTACTACTACTGCTGCTGCTGCTGCTACTGCTACTACTCCTGCTACTACTACTACTACTACTTCTGCTACTACCGCTGCTACGGCTCCTGCTGATGTTGCTGATGCTGCTGCCGCTGCTACTACTACTACTACTACTACTACTACGACGACGACTACTACTACTGCTACTCTTGCTGCAGCTCCTCGCTGCAACACGAGTTCACGAGACGTGGTGGTGTGTGTTTTGATTGTGTTTCCCTGAGCTTGTCACTTGGCCTCTTCGGCTGATGATGATGATGAGGAGGATGACGATGACGCAGGCTTTGCTGGTATGAGTGTTGCCGAGTATGAGGATGATGATGGTGGTCGTGATGATGATGATGATGATGATGCGAGATGGTCATGGTGAAGAAAAATTATGAGTCCAATGTTGGTATCGTAATGCTCATGCCGGCAGTGATAAATGCTGATGGCTATTCTGCTGACGGTGGTCACGACAATGACGAAAACACATCGATGGGATGTCGGCTCACAGCTGATTGACCGGATGGCAGTGGCGGAGGGGCTAACCAGCTCGACGTGTGGGGGTCTCAGGCGACGTGCCAGGTGCGGAGGTGTGTCCCGGCATGCCCTTTTGTCCAGTTTATCCTCCTGGGACTGAGTATTGTTTGAACAAAACTTCTTTGGGCCAAGACCTTGTGGTCCGAATAGGCATCGCTCAGAGAATGCAAAGGTCACTCTGGCCAGACAAGAGCCCCTGACGACACAACCCATTGTTGGTGGTATGAGTCTCCTTCTGTTTTGTTCATAAACTGTGCTTATTGCGATCGTCGACCCTGAGATTCTCGAGGGTGGGAGCTTCTAGCAGGCTGCTCGGTACAACTGCCAAACTACATGTCGCAGGCTGATTCGGACAAAGAAGCATGTGTCTACATATTTGTATACGTGTATGTGTACTTGCATATATCTCTATATATATATATGTATGTATAAGATTGTAAACATACACACACACACTGATGCGCATACAGCCACGCACACAACCTGTGGCATGCATCAGAGAGGCGACATGCTACGGGCAGGCAGAAGCCCCTGAAGAAGAATTGTTTGCCGGCGACTCTCGAGTTCTAACTCTGAGTCCTGAATCCTGAGCTCTTAATCTTGGGTCTTAAGCCCAGACGCCTCAGAGTCCCACAAGCCTACAGCCTTCAGCCTTAACACCCACTTGAAAGTGGCTCCCCAGAGAGCCGGATACCCTACAAGCAGGTCATGCGCCTTAACGTTATGAAGTTCTTATAACAAGCCCCTAGGCCCTAAACACTAAACCCTGATAAACCCTTAACCCTAACCTAAATGTAATTTGAGGAACATTCCTCCGAAAAGGGGGTAGTGGTTTCGGGCCTAGGTTTTCACGCCTTGCTCCGGGCGCTGAGCCCCGGGTCCTGGCACTTCTCTGGGAGGTGCAGAAGTGGCCCTTTATCAAGATATTCATACGGACTTTTCCGGGGGGTAGGGCGGAGGGGGGTGGGGTACTATGCTATGAGATATGGGTTGAGGCTTTCTAAGTTTGGGATTCAGGGAACGGCAATATGCCTAGCTTCTTTGGCGAAGACATCCGGACGCCTTGCTGTTCTTGGTTGCTTCCGATTTTGTTTAGCTTTCCGTCGTCACAAAGTCTGGAGTTGGAACAGCTGAATAGCTTCCCGCCGCATGATCACTTGCGCCTCTTGCTATCAGGCCGCGTTTGCTCGAGGAGTCTCACCTCCCCGCATTGACAAGTAGTACCGGTTTTGTTCCTTCGAGCAGTCGGCATGGCGCGATCGATGGGCGTGGCAGTTCTGTCCGCGGCAGTGATCTGGTTGCTTTAGACATGGGCTTTCCGTTGGTGACGCAATAGATCATGTAAGCCCCACAACCTTACACCCCAAGCCTTTGAGCCGACACATGCACACGCATTGTTGTATGCATAAAATTTATACGATCCAAAAGAATGTGTAGTACACTTGCGCATATGCATACACATAAACACATACTTATACTCATATGTATATATGCTTTTATATCTATGCACATACATAGACATAGACACAGGCATAGACATATACATTTGCGTACATGCATACATAGATACATACGCATACATACATACGTGCATACGTGCATACATACATACGTACATATGTTGTGTATGTATCTGCAAACATGTATACAGTTCTTTATTGGTACTCACAGATATACTTTCCAGGCTTTTAGTTTGAATATTGATGTGACAAAGTCCAGCATCATTTCCAATATCAGTATCATCGTTAGACTGAGCATTATTGTTTCTGTCAGTTGTTATGTTGTCATAGGGGTGCATATCTTCCTGTGTGCATGCATATGTATCTATAGAGGAGAGAGAGAGAGAGCGAGCCATCCACACTTTCACTCCTCCCTAACAGCCCGTAAGAGCGGGCGGGCCCTAGCGCTCGGGGGGCTTAACTCGCCCCTTAAGCCTGGGAGAAGAAGAGAGCGAGAGAGAGCGAGAGAGAGAGAACTCGCCTTGATTAGCGTTTGTGGCTTGACCAACCTTTTGGCTTCTTTGGAAAGTTTCGCATATGTCGTAAATATGTCCTTTCTTTTTGCCAAGATCGCCGGTCCTTTGAATTGAAGCCAGGTGATGTGCTTCGTTGGGAAGTTGGCTTTCACTCCTTCGCTGTCCACAGGCTTCGGACGCTCCGCGCAGCTTTCTTGCCCTTGGACGTCCCAATCCCTGCTGCATAGTCCTTGAGTTCGACATGTTAAGTCCTCCACCAAAAGTCCGGACCCGATATCCGACTCCGCAGCAAAAGTGCAAAGAGAGCTTCAGAATTAGCAAAGGCAGCAGGGCTTGGCGGCCCAGCAGCGCAGCCTCACGCAGCGTCAGGCGGACGGATCCTACTTGAAGCTCGATTTCCATCTGGTTGAAGCTTCTGGTTTCGGGTCTTTGTCGGCCAGCAGAGCGGCTTCATGGGTCTCTCTCCGCTTGTGTGTGTGTATCTGTGTGTGTGTGCGTAGGTTTACTGAGTCCGAGTTGTGCAAGTGTATATGAGGGTGTGTTGCCAAGTGGGATTTTGGGATAGAGGTTAAGGTCAAGCGGGCTGCCGTGTCACCTTTCAGCGACTCGTTTGGAGCCTGTAGCACGTTTGCGAAGATCACGCATGCTTGCGACACCGGCTGAGAGTGGCTGAACACCACAATGCGAAAAAGCCGCTGGTTGAAACAATTCTACAAAGCACATGGCGGTCTGAGTTTTGAGAACCGCAAACGATTCATGATATCAGTGTCGAGACACGTATCAGCCCTGGTGAGACATCTGTAGCCGCACTGCATCTGTACATTGCGATATTGTGCATATACATACTGTATTTTGCCGATGTGCTCGTGTGCACAAGCGACCCCGACACAGCTTGTGACCGGCTCCGTAAAGCTTGATGCCTCAAGTGTCCGCTGTGAGCAAAATCCATTAGGGCTCGAAGAGCGAGCTGGAGGTCAAATGTCAGATCGTGCCGATAGAACACAGCGGTGCCGGAGCCAGAAGATAAGCCGAATAAGCCCCAAAGTAGATCACAACGGAAGGGTTGTTGTAGAAAGCTCATTCAAGGGCGTGGAGACGATCAACAGTACACTGAATGCACGACCTTATCCGAATTTTGGTTCGCCAGACATGAGCTTGGCTCCGCCCGAGGATGACATGGGCAACTCCAGAAGTGTGCCCAAAAACCCCGAGCATCCCCAAGCCCCCCCCCCCGTTTTTTCAACCCGTTTGAGAGCAGCTGAGGAAGCCCTTCGGCCCTGCTGTATCCTATGCGAAAGCGCTGCGGGAAGCTGGCATGGCCAAAGGTGGGTTCAGGGTTTAGGATTAAGGGTTTGCATCTAGTGGCCTGAAGAATTCGGGTTTAGGGCTTTTTCTGGGTTTAACGGCTCTCCTTTAGAGGGTCGCATGGGGTTTTCGAATATGTTATGCTACTGATATCGTAAGGTTCTACGAAGGGTCTACAATTGCGCTACTCACTAGGCTTTGTAAGTGCTTGTGCAGGGTTTGTTGCTGCTGTTCGTTCATGTTTCTCGTGTAAAGTCATTCCGCAGCTTTACCAAGAATTGTGCCTTAAGGGTTCCTCTTGAGAGACATCCTAATATTGAGCATCCCACTAATCACGGTCTCACATTACCTATAGTCTCCATTGTAGTTCCTTTTTTTGGTGAACCAAAATCTATATTATAGGATCCTAACCATAAAACTGGTTGACCAACAAAGGAACTACAATGGAGACTCTAGGTACTTGGAGGTTCATGGGTAGTTATATTTGGGGTGAAAAGTCCCCTAATATAGATTATAAGTTATAAGTATAGTTACCCTACTTATAACCCCACTTATAACTACCCTAAACCCTATAGAACCCTTAAAGGAACCCTATAACTACCCATGAAGCTCCAAGTAGGGTCCCTTAGCCTCTGAAATTCCAGGTGAGGACGCCGCCACTTCGATGCACTTTGCAGGAGGGTTTAGGGTTTTTGGTTTAGGGTTGAGGGTTTAGGGTTCAGGGTTGAGGGTTCAGGGTTTAGGGTTTAGGGTTCAGGGATCCAGATATCGGGTTCGGGACCTCGAAATGTCGTTCGGGACTCGAAGTTCTCGGACTTTAGCGTTTAATGGGCCTTCTGGGATTTCAGAGCTTGTTGGGATCTTATTGGGCCTATTGGGTATGAGGGTGCATTTATCTATGGGGTTGGGAATCTTGCTGACTCGTTGAGTTTGAAGTTTGAGTTTGGACTTTGAGGCTGTAGGCTTTGAGTATTCAGGGCTTCAGAGCCTTTGGATTTAGGCTTTTGGGTTCAGTGGATGGATGCAGGGGGTGCTTCAATTTATGGAGTTATGCCATTTATGCTGCTTCCTGATGGATTTCTTTGGGCCGGCGCCCAGAAGCCCAAATTGAGCACACGTTCTGAAATTCACCCCTTTAATTAAAGAGGACACCAGCTGACTTAGGATACTTTAAAGGGTTCCTGGTAGAGACTATCGACTCCGGAGTCCGGGTTGGCGGCTTTAGTAATTTACTCTTTGTGGCTGTGCTACGTCAGGCAAACGACGTGGGCGTGTTGATTCGAGACCCAGCGAGAGACAGAGAGAGAGAGAGAGAGGGAGAGAGACGGAGAGGCAGAGGCAAGAGAACAAAAGTGGACGACAGTGCGCAAATTCATTGAGGTTTAGGATGCTGTACCATGCAGAATAAACTAGAACTTGCGAGGTCCTCAGCCCCGTCCGGGTCGGAAAATACACATCAAAAATGTGGAGCCCTGCAGTCGTAGCGCCCCAAACCACAAGACCCATACCTCTGACAATCCTGGGACAGGCACCGGCTTCCCAAGACCTCGAAGCTCTTTGCAATCTTCAATAACCTGAGCGCACAGAACCTCCCAGGCGGTGATGGAGGATGTTCTCAAGATCAAGGCATTCTACGAAAATGAGGCTGTCTTTGAGGCGCTGGGATGCCTGGGCGCGATCGTTCTACGGGTCTACTTATCGATCGAGCTCTCTATCCGCATCTCTATGTCCGTCCCTAGCTTTATCCCTATCCGTACTCGTGTCCCTATCTCAGAGATTGCATGGACATAGCATGAAATCATCTGGAGGAGCTCAGCTTGGTGCAGAACGACTTCAACCTCACAAACGTGGAGCGCGCGGACAAGATCCTTGACATGGTGCCTCTGGATTTTGAGAAGCGTGTAAGAGTGCTTCTAGGGTTTCATGACAGGAGTTTCGATTTGTTTGTGAGATTGCTCCTGCGCTAGGCTCCTACATCATTGCAGTGCATCGTGTCCTCCCCGATATGGCTACAATGCTACAATAACAATAAATGGAAAATTTCTGCCGGGCCTGTCTAGGGGATGTATCGGGCCCAGGGTTTTGGACGCGCTGTCTCGCGCAAGTCTCACTCTGTGCCTTGAGCTGTTATGGCGATTAAGCCTGATTAAGCATCTATGCTGTCCTGAGATTTGGGTTGAAAAGGCTTTCCCAAAGGCATGGTTGTACAGCCCTGCTTTAAGGCAAGGCCTTCCCAATTGATCTTAAAGAAGTTATCCGAAAGCCACAGTGCTCTAATTCAAAAACTTCCGCCTCAGGTGAAGCCTTTGAAGTCCACGGTGACGCCCAAGTTCGTCCGCTTCCTGGCAAAGACCCTCGGCAAGGCCTCGTGCTTACTGAGCTGCTCTCCGTTCTTTTGAAGGTTCTTTGCTGGAGAGGCGCTTCTGCATCTGTGCGTACATGAGTACACATATGTAATTATATATATGTATATATATATATATATGTTATGCACGTATATACATACATGCATCCAAACATTTATATACACCGATCTTGACATATGCATTTTCCTCCAAGGAAGATGCGACTCAAGGGCCTGAAGGCCATTTGCCTGGAGTATGTCCAGAGTGCCTACTTCACCGAGTCCGTCAGCCCAGTGAAGGCTGGGCCCGGGTGTCGCCGAAACCATGGGAGCGGGGCTTAAGATAGGGGCCTCAATAATTAGAATAGGGTTCCTTTAGAGGGTTCTATAGGGGATCTATAATAGAGTTCTATGATATAGGGGCCTTAATAATTAGAATAGGGTTTTTGAGGCCCATTATACTATAGTTATAATATGCAACCCCCAAAATAGTATTGGTACTTATTTAGGCCCCTATTGTAGGGCTCATGGGATTTATGGGGCATGAACTCTTGGACAGAGGAAAAGTAACTAGCTCGCAGACTCCTCAGGTGATCTCCGCAGCGCGGCTGTCAGATGACCAGAAGTCCAAGATCATCGAGAAGATGAAGGTGCACCCCCCTGGCCCAAAAGGAAGGAACCTTAATTAACCTGATTGTCGACAGACGAGCTAAGTAGGCGACTCCCAGAGCCCGGCGTATGCCCCAAGCTGCGTTCTTGATGCAGATTTTTCAGACCCAGTCTGCGTTTGTGCAACCGCCGCTAGCCGGTCGAGAGCTCGAGTTGACAACTTATAAGCCCAATACCCAGAAGACAGAGCAGGAACAACAACAGCAGCAGCAACAACAACAACAACAGCGACAACAACAGCAACAACAACAACAGTGTTAGCAACAGCAACAGCAAATCTTGCTGCTACTCCTGCTCCTACTCCTCTTCCTGCTCCTGCTCCTACTCCTGCGTCTACTACTACTACTACTACTACTACTTCTACTACTTCTACTTCAACTACCACTACTACTACTACTACTACTACTACTACTACCAGGACTACGGCTACCGCTACGGCAACGGCTACGACTACGACTACGGCTGCTGCTACTGCTACGGCTATGGCTACTGCTACTGCTCCTGCTCCTGCTCCTGCTCCTGCTCTTGCTGCTGCTGCTGCTGTTACTGCTACTGCTACTACTGCTGCTGCTGCTGCTACCGCTGCCGCTGCCGCTACCGCTGCTACTGCTACAGGGGCAAGTAGCAGTAGTAGTAGTAGTAGTAGTAGTAGTAGTAGTAGTAGTAGTAGTGGTAGCAGTAGCAGTAGCAGTAGCAGTAGAAGTAGCAGTAGTAGTAGCAGTAGTAGTAACAGTCGCAGTGGTAGTCGTAGTGGTAGTGGTAGTGGTAGTGGTGGTGGTGGTGGTGGTGGTAGTAGCAGTAGTAGTAGTAGTAGTAGTAGTAGTAGTAGTAGTAGTAGTAGTACGAGTAGTAGTACTAGTAGTAGTAGTAGTAGTAGCAGGAGTAGTAGTAGTAGTAGTAGCGGTAGTAGTAGTAGTAGTCGTCGTCGTAGTAGTAGTAGTGGTAGTAGTAGTAGTAGTAGTAGTAGTAATAGTAGTAGGAGTAGTAGTAGTAGTAGTAGTAGTAGTAGGCGGTGGTGGTGGTGGTGGTAGTAGTACTAGTCATGTGACCTAGCCTCAGAACCACTTTTCAGGTGAAGTGTGAGACCAGCAACATCAAGCTGATTGAGGAAATTGATAACAACCTCATCAGTGGCTTCAAGTTGCTTGGATGCGGAATGGTACGTTTGGACTTTATTATATGCCCTCATAATATCAAGAATGCCGGATACTCAAATCCTATAGACCCGCAACCTTAAATCCCCGAAAACAGTGGAAAAAGAGGCACCCTCATTGTTGAGGGTCTGCTTGGTAACCTATATAGGGGCTTGAATAATTACCTATACTATGTTGGTGGTTATTCTAATTATTAAGGCTCCTATATCATAGAACTCTATGATAGATCCCTTATAGAACCCTTTCAGGGAACTGTGTTCTAATTATTAAGGCGCCTATATTAGATGCCTCGACCCCTAAACCCTAAACCCGGTGCCTGCCTTGTGCGAGTGCGCGAGTCGAAACCCTATAAACCGTAGCCATTTTGGCTCAAGCCAACAGCGTCCAGCTCGCAACTGAAGCACACAGCAGGCGACCCTACCCAAACTCCATCCTCGCAAAATGTCGCCACTGCAGGAACATGTTGACCTAGCTGCAGAGATGAAGCCAAGGTGACCTCACGCGTTTGAATTATTCACAAAAAATAGCCAACAGCCTTCTGCGCCTGAAGTGCGCTCAAGTAAGCCGCTCCCTCATCGTGCCTTGAGATCTGTTTTGAACCCCCTTCCCGATTCCTGCCCGCTTGTGGCACTGGCCCGGGACCATGGACTTCGGGAGCCAGGGCGAGGCGACCTCCCAGGACTGCTCCATACACGTCTGCACGATCTGCCGTGCTCCGATCAAGCTCTCCTACTTCGTGTTGTTCTTTTTCATGTACGACTTGATCAACATTGGTCGGAGGGGCGGAACAGACATCCAACTCCTTTGGAGTGTTCTTCGTGCCGTGGCAAACGAGTGCGTGCTGCTGCTCACAATTCTTTGCCATGAGTTTGGGCACGGCAACATGGCGAGGTATCTGGGTGGCGAGATCAGCCACATCTTGCTTTGGGTTTTCGGTGGGATTTGTTTCCACACCAGACCACGCAACGACTCCGCGGACAACACGAACCTCCTGAAAAACGACTTGATGGTGGTTGCCGCAGGCCCCTCCACGCACTTCGTCCAAGCGCCTCTTTGGGGCCTCGTACTTTGGCTCCTCTACGTTTGCATCGAAGCACTTGGCGGCTCAACGGGCTATGCCTCTGCCTGGGCTGCGTTCACCGACTCACTGAATCCACTTGGAGGCGGTGCATCCTGGTTCTGGGTGGAATACACCGTCAACCAGTGGATGGCATTGCTGTGGAGTGTCGTCGCAAGCGCCATCTCCCTCAACGTCGCTCTGTTCCTCTTCAATGTCTTCTTTCCCATGTACCCCTTCGACGGCGCGCAACTTCTGGTGACGAGCCTGATGTTCTTCTGCGGCGTTCCAGCGCGGAAGGCTGCCATGGTCCTGATCTGCACGTCTGTTCCCTGCGCCCTCGCCCTGATTGGCTACACCGTTTATGCTCTGTTTGAAGCGGGCGGGCGTGGCCTCATGGGTAGCTTGATGGGCTGGATGGGTGTAATGAGTCTGATGGAGGCTCGGAACATCTACAAGCTGCGAAAGGCGCGTCAGCTCCACACTCACCCACTCTTCGAGGTCGCCAAGTCCTGGCGGCGCACGGAGCGCGATGCCTTCGGCGTGGTTCATCGGATTAACCAATCCGACTTTGATGACGAGGCACCTTTGACAAGTGGTGGTTGGAGGAACTTCTGCCGCTTGTTTCGACGCTCAGAGCCCACCGAGCAACGGATTATCGAGCCAAGTTCACGCAGCAGATGTATTTGCTGTCCATGCTTCGACTTTGTCGGCTCACGCAGCACCGTCGAGGAGATCGTACCACCCCAAGCCACGGCAACGGCACAACAGGCGGCTTTACGGGCGCAGCGCGATCAGTTTGTACAGAGGATGGAACAGCAGCGCCTGGATCAGGCGCGAACTGTGCGGGATCTCACGACGGAAGAGCGCAGTCCCTCCTCGAGGATCTGAGATGGCTAGGAACCACTACAGCGCTGTCGTGTTAAGCCAAGAGCTTGAAGAAAAGGAAAGCATCGGGCCCCCGAAGGGGGTCCGAATTTAGAATATTCCCTGTTTGCACAGCGGCAGACCGGACGATGGAGAGCTCCTGGATCGTAGTGAAAGCATCGCTCCAATCGAACTCAAGATCTCAGAGCCCGCCCCCTCGTTGGTAAGCCCGATGCTTATGCACATGTTTCACGCCGGCATCAGTCGATCACTTGGATACTTATCATTATAAGAGCTTCTTGCGTTTGTCTTGGCCGTACTCGGCTGTGATGCGAGTGATTGCTGCCGAGTTGCTGCAGTCAATGCACTGCTTGAAGGCGAGGGCGAGGTACTACTTAGCTTTAACTTCTGTTTGTTGTGTTTGTTTGCCCTGCCTTCATGGAGTACTTGAATGCTCACATCGTGCCAAACAGCAACAGCTTAGTGTGCAAGGCTGGGATCCTCCGTGGCCTGAACTTCTGTTGTTGTGTTTTCTGACCCGGCTTGGCCTGCTGAAGCAGCGGTGGTGGCGGGGTAGTGAGGAGCTATCGATTAGTAGCGGAGTAGATGTTCATACGAACATTTAGACCTCGTCTGGGGAGTGCGAGTTGCGAGAGCGTAAACCCTATAACCCCCCCCCCAAAAAAAAAAAAAAAAACAAACCTATACCTGGAGGTCCTATAAAGGTAATCCCAAAAAGGAACTACTATGGGGCCTTAGGGTATATATACCCTAAGGCCCCATAGTAGTTATAGACCCCAACAGACCGAAGGTTGGAGTGGGGCTACATCGACCCAGTGAACCTCGAAGCACCGAGCCACGGAGTCGATCTCTCCCTGCAGAACATCTTGAACAAGAAGGTGCCCTAAGTGAGGCTTCAGGGGGTTTATAGGGCTTATAGGGTTTCAGAGGGTTTAGGGTCTAGGGTTTTAGAGTTTAGGGTGTAGGGTTTAGCACGAGTCAGCTGTCCTGGCGTGACGTTGCAAAAGGGTTTAGGGTTTAGGACCCCTAGGCTGCTGCTGAGGAGTGTTCGCTGGCACAGAATCCAAGCCCATGCTGAAAATAGGGTTTTGGGTTTAGGGACTCGTGAGGTTTAGAGAGAAAATCGGACGGGGGGGGTCAGGCTTATAGGGTATGTGTGAGGCTCGGTTCATGTGGCCACAGATACTTGTAAGGAGTTTGGGTGCCGCTCTTGGCATTGCGTGTTTAGGGCTCGGGGGTCCCCAGGGTTTAGAAACCCTTCGGCTCTTAACCAGGAACGGAGCATTCTGAGCGTGAGGACCCGTGAGCCAAAGCCTCATCTACCGGAGATCGAGGGTGAGAGGGCCATTACAGCTTTTAATTTCATGTAAGGGGTGCTATAAGGCTAGAAGGGTTCCTTTGTTAAAGGCACTATACTCAGGGATCAGGCCTCATAGCTTCAACGACCGAAAAACCATGCTGCGCTCTCCAGGCGCTCCAGGTCGGAGGTCTTGTGGACGCGCTCCCCCGCTGAACCAGGGGGTGATGGCTTGGAACTGATTTGTATATGTCATTTTTGCAGAATCCTGGGCCAGCGCAGGCTGCAAGACCGGGCAAGGGAGGGAAACAGGCCCTCAACAGTGCGAACAGGGCCTTCAGAGGCCTTTGACAAGTCGGGGGTTTTCCTGCTCAGTTCTCCTTCATAGACTTGGAGGTGTTGGTGCGCGCATGCGCAGCAAAAAGGACGTTGCTTTGCACATCGGCTTGCTTCTGCATGTGATGGGCCGACCAAATAGGTGTATGTAGATGGTAGGTAAGTAGCTATACTGTGTAGGTGTGTATGAGCGCTACAGCATCTTGGAGCAGCATTTGTACATATATTTACACTAGTACTGGAACGCAGGACGTGTAGGCTTCATGTACGTGCAAATTGGAGATATGTTTGTATGAGCGGCATGACAACCTTCACGGCACCTGTCTTGATGTTGTGTTGATGATGCACTAGCTGCTGTGGTTGTTGTTGTTGTTGCTGTTGTTGTTGTTGCTGCTACCTGCTACCTACTGAGTTCGTCGTTGCATGCTTGCTTGCTTGCTTGCATGCATGGATGGATGGAAGAATGCATGGATGTATGGATGTATGGGTCTACGTATGTAATGTAATGTAGTGTAATGTATATAATGTAATGTATGGATGGATGCATGCATGCATGTGTATGTATATATATATGTATGTATATGTATATGCATATGTATATGTATAATATGTATATGTATTATATGTATATGTCTATGTCTATGTGTATGTGTATGTGTATGTGTGTGTCTGCATGTCTGCATGTATGTATATGTACATGTACATGTTGCTGTATATGTCTAAGTATTGGTTTATGTCTATGTTTGTGTATATGTATACGTACAAACGAACTGCCGAGACAGTTTCAGCATTGAGATTCTTGCAGCTACTGCAATTGAAAGAGTGTTTGAAGACAGCTTCAGCTGACGCTCTGCTGTTTGGACAAGGTGTATTCGGACAGTTATGGTCCTTGGAACGAGTTTGTCCCTGTCTTGCACGAGTGAACCTGATGGCAGGTCATCTGCCTCCCGCTGGTTCATGCGCCCGACAGAGGACAGATGGCTAGAGAATAAGCATGTGGAATCATGTGGATAGCAGAGGACCTTCACTATGGAGAGCATGATATGCGCTCCGGCTCATCAAACATAAACGCCACAGGAGACGGTTGAGCTTTTGGAGAACGACTACCACCAGGAGCGGAACGTAACCTCAAGGGTTCGGGGCCGGAGCCTGGAAGTTGAGATATGGCGTGGGCATGACTTTCTGTGGGGTAGGTTTCGGACGTGTGCAGGATAATAGGGCATTATACTGCGTATTTCCGTCAACACAACGTTCGGAAGCATCCGTCAAGGAAGCTGACGCACGTTTGTCCACGCCGGAGCCTGGTTCATAGCAGTCGTTTCTGGAAGAGAGAAGTTTGCTGCTTTCGTTCTGTTCGTGACTACGAAGCATTGCGGTTCACCTACTCGCTGCCAACTCAGTCTCGTCACGGAACAGCCCAGGGCTCAGATGCTCCCAAAGTTCGGATGTGACATACTTCAAAATCACGTGCAATGCCCTGTATCAACCGCTCTCGGTCTGCATGGCGGTGCAATCCAACCGTTTCCCGCACGAGGTATCCAACCAAGATAAGAAGTCAAAGAACAGGCCTTTTGCACATCGCAAAGGGTTGTGTGTGTAGTTTGATATTGGGGTTGCAGGTTCGCGTCCTTGGAACTGATCTAGCTATGTTCACAGTTCCTTGGCGGGGCAACGGCATGCCAGCGGGAAGATCGGTTAATTCGGATCTCCGAAATCTGTAAGCTCAACGACTCAAGGTCTGTAATCTTGTTCGGAACGACGTTCCACATGAGTGTGCACGTTTCCTGAATCGTTGCTACATCTAGGCTTGGATTTGGGGGTTTACCGATTGCAGCGAGGACCCTGGAAAGAACAGTGGCGAGAGTCACAGTCCCAGCTTGTCGGGACTTTTTGGCAGTCGATAGGCCGGGCAGAATGCAACAATTCGAGATTTCAGGTATAGAATAGCTTTCGGGAGCGTTGGAGGTGGTAGGATGCGACTTTTGCGACTTTCAACCAGCTCACATGCGGTCGAGATACGGCCAATGTTTTCGAGGGATGCTGTTGATGTGTAGCATCAAGTTAGTTAGTTTGCTGAACTTGAGCGTGATGTTGTTCATCATTGCTTCTAGGCGCAGCATGGAAAGACCATTGCTTGCTTGCACGCCGGTGCATGTGTCGAGTATGGGAGAAGGGTGCGGGCGAATAACGACAAGCCCCCCTCCCCCCTTTCCAGGAACAACTCCAGGCAGGCCTCGGTTTTCCAGGTGAGCATCCTGAAAAAGACTTGGAAAGAGTTTGGGAAAGAGGTCATAAATTGCTCTCGGAGTAGCAACTGCTTCCGTGTTTGGGTCCTATACCGGACCAAGGTAGCTCCGACAGTGACCCAGCCTCTCGGCTGATTCTTCACTGATGCCCCGACCTGGCACAGGGATTCAGGGTCTGCGGCTTCATGAGCGATGCACGAATGATGAGAAAGTACTCCACACGCGTGCCCAGCGGAATCGGCTGAATGATATCCGGGATTGGGGGGAGAGAATGGCTGCGATCTCAGCGACATGTTGCCTGCAGGGCTGTGTTGACAGTGGCGCTCGGAACTGGCAGGGTGCCCGTCACGAGATGCCTTGTGCATCCATCAGCTGTTACTTTCAATTTTGCAGGTCTGCTTTACTGGCGTGGCAGCATAATTAGCCTTGCAGGTCAAGGAGTCAAGCATTCGATGCCCTTCTGTGGGTCTCCTTCCTCTCAGACTGGACCTCGATTCTTGCAAAAAGACGGAATGCAGCCATAGTCTTCTCGAGACCTTAGAGAGGGCAGGCTCGGTTCCGAACCGTTGTGCAAACGATGGCCCGCTTTGCCGTTAAGATGGCCTTGCTGGCCTATGCCTCCATCTACATCGCCAGCGCTTGCGATGGATCGGGAGAAGAATGTCCGCAGACACTTTCTTTTCTGCAGATAGCTTTAGAGTCGGGGGCAACAAAACACATACAGAGCTCCAAGAAAGGGTGCCCAACTCCCGATGAAGCAGCCGGCCTTTTCGCCTCAATGATGCCAGCTGTGCACAACCTCACGGAAGTTGAGGTTGTGGAAGTGTGTGCCCAGCTCCCTCTGTGCGTGGATAGCACCACGGTGGCTACACAGAATGCCTGGGCTAAGGCACACTGGTCAAATCTTCTAGGTTTGTGGAAAAATATGGAAAAATGGAAACCTGTTTGTAGATAGGCAGACCTATTCTCAGCTTTCGTGGGCTTTCTGCCGCTAGTTCGATGTGCCACGTAGGCTGGAGCCATCGACTTTGTTGCAGCTGCCTTGAACGAGTTTCCGGTGACTGAGACGGTAATAATTACTTGCACGCTGGCCATGTCTCCGCTGATCCTGTTCAATCGCGAGAACGGTCTGCATGCCGGCAAACTCGGTGGATTGAATCTTTGTCATAGTTGGGTAACATTTTAGATTTTTATGGGTACTTAAACCCAATAAGGAATAAACATGTAGATTGTTAATCCTATCCCAAGCATGAAGCTAGGAATGTGACCCTAAACTATTATGGCTCCCACCTGGATAGCTTGCTGGTCATGGACCTGGGGGGCGCTATTGGTGCATATTTCGACTTCGTCAACGAGAACAGGGCCATCGCTCGAGAGCTTGGAGGTGTGGAGATGTTCATCCAGAATATCCGGAACAACTTTCACGGGCAGTACAGTGACTGGGCAAACGAGCCCGTCAAGCAGTCTTTGTATGCATTGTCTTCAGGCACATGGACCAATGGAGATATCGCCTACCATGAAGGCTTCCCCTCGCTGGGGGTGCAACTGATGAAGGAGCATGGAAACGAGACAAAGATTGCCGAAGAGACCCTCCAGGCGGTGAAGGCGATGGCTTTCGAGTCCGATTTCTACCGCAGCAGATGGTCGGAGTTGGGTATCTTTGAGGCCTTGCCAGGCGTGCTCTACGACAATCCTACAGACCAGGGGGCCATCAGTCTGGTCTGTGAGGCCACACTATATGTCATCGGTACCGACACACCAATGGGAGATCCCGTTTCCTCACTTCGCATCATCCCTTTCAATGCCAGTATCCAGGAGCGGGCAACGAAGGACAAAATGTTGGAGGCCAGGGCGCATCTTGAAGAGACGGTGGCAATCATATTCCATGGGGATTCCGCTGTCGAACTATCAGCTATACCATGAGCCGACATTGTCTAGCTTGAGAAGCACCGGAGCCCCACATGTTAAGCTCCGGGTACATGCTTAGCTCCAGGTCAATACTGCCTCCAGCTCTTCTGCACCCGGTTCCCACGAACTCTTCCCTCCTTTCTTATAGTTCCAGCATAGTCTACCATGTTTTCATCATTAAGGCCCCGATATTACTCCAGTCCAGCAGCAGGCACTTCTGGCCACAGCCATGTCAGACGCTGAGTTGGAGCAGTTTGACCACGACTCGTTCAACTTCAACTTGGACATGGCATATCCTGCGAAGAGGACACTGGGGCAGCTACGAGGGCCCGAGATTAGGTTGCGTGCAGGGCTTTGCAGGCTCAGTCAATACAGGGGGGCCCTTTGGCAATACAGGCTTTGGACGAGCACTTATCAGCCTTTCTCGCGACTTGTAGCTTTCACGCAATCTTGGGCTCTTGTAAACAGCGATACAGATGTAACCTGTGGAATTTTCAACCAGGGCATGAATGTCTGTGCACCCTCATTTCTCTTATGTGTGAGAATACAACCAAAGGACGCCTGGACAGTCGGATTCTGTATCGATTTCCTTGCGGCGTCCATGTTTCACTGCATACAATCTATCTTGAGTGTGAGCGACGGAGACCAAGACGAGAGACTCCAACGATCTCCAACGGCACAGATGCAGCCAGCAGGTAGACAGGTTCCCGCCCAGACAGAGAGACGGGCAGGCAGGGCAGGCAGGAGGCAGGCACAGCAGAGGCAGCAGGCAGAGGCAGGCAGAAATGCCAGTGCACGCTGCCTGTTGGGCCAATGGTATATAGTTGCTAAAACTCTTCAGCTGAGGGGATCGTTTTACCGACCCCAGAGTAAAGCCTCGCTGCACAGCCCAGGCCCGTACCCTCTGTAAAAATAGCATTCAGAACATGCTTCTGGAAGCCAGGAACTGCCTCGGTGCCCTTCTCGCGATGGGCAAGGAGTGCAATCTGTGTTTGAGTTAGACCAATCTTGGCAAGTCTCGGCTGGATGAAGAGCGAGGTTCCCGCGCCGCTGTTGGTAAGTGGAGTGCCTTTGGATAGATTGCAGAAGCCGGAACCCTGCAAGCACTCTCTGCAAGCCACGTTATGCTGGCAGTAGACAGGACAATCCAGCGAACCTGAAAGCGATGCGCGAGGCAAGTGCTTTCGATCCACTCCGTGTTTCATGTTGGGGTCTGCGTGGCATCGGGCATAAGGGTGGAAGTTGCGAAGGCTTCTACCTGCACTACTACTATAGGTGCTCGCGTTTTTGTGACGATGCCAGTGGTGATGCATGATAGGGTGCTTGCGCATAAGATAACTGTGACCAGTATGTTGGTGTTCGGTGTGTTGAAGGTTTTGCAGTCGTTGTCGTCGTCGTTGTTGGTGTCTTTGGTTTTGGTTGTTGCTGCTGCTGCGGCTGTTGATGTTGATGTTGTTGTTGCTGCTGTTGCTGTTCTTGTTATCGTGCTTGTTCTTGTCATTGTTATTGTTATTCTTCTTCTTCGTGGTGTGGGTGGTGGTGGTATTGTTGTTGTTGTTGTTGCTGCTGCTGCCGTTGTTGTTGTTGGTACAGACAGAAACAGTAGCCCGTAACTTATGTTGCTTAGAAACGATTGGGAATACGGCATAGGGTGCTTGTAGAGTGTTAGGGTATGCAAGCCATGATTTACACCTCTGTCCCACGACAGAAACAATTTTCAGGCTGGGTGGTTATTGTACAGGGGGGGGGTCAAAACAACAGACGAGGCTCCAGTTTTTGTCGCTAGCAGCAGGTAGAGACAGAGGCCCTGCTATAATCAGGACTTTGTCTCTACCTGCGGGTCTGTTGTTTTGACCCCCCCCCCCACCGCTTACGACAACCGCACACATTACATCACGTTTCCGCCCCAGGTATTGGAATCTGCGAACTGTTGAAAGGTTTTAATTAGGTTTTGGAAGGGGTTTGGTGGTAATGTTGTCCTACGCTTCTGCAGGTAGAATAAAGGGTTTACTGGGGTTTGAAAGGGCTTGTCTGAATTTTCATGGGTTTTCATTGGATATCGAAGGGTTCAAAAGGGATTTGGAAGGATTTTGAAGGGTTTTGATGGGATTTTGAAGGGTGGGGGTTGGAAGGGTTTCGACGATGTTTGGGATGGTTTTAAATGGTTTTTGTGGTATTTGGAACGGGATTTAGAAAGATCTCAATGCTTTGGAAAGCGTGCTTCAGGCGCTGCAGCCCAGAGCTGAAGCCCAAACCCAAACCCCAAAATCTCAGAAGACCGCAAAGTCTTCAGCCTAGACGCCCATGAATCCTGGACACCTACAGTACGCACGCTGATAAACCGTGGGTTGAAAATCCTTCAAAGCCCTATTGAAATCCTTGGAAGTCTTTTGAGCATCCTGCAAAATCCCATTGGAATCTTTGGAAATCCGTTGAAGATCTTGCATCCCGTAATCCTGTGAAATGCTTTGGAAATCCTTGGTAATCTTCTGAAAAACATTGGAAGTCTTCTGAAAATGCCTAGCAATCCTCTGCAAATCCTCCAAACCCTGTACACCATAGCCACTGCATTGTTGTTGTTGTTGCTGTTGCTGCTGCTGCTGCTGCTGGTGCTGGTGCTGGTGGTCTTGTTCTTGTTCTTGTTCTTGTTGTTGTTCTTGGTCTTGTTATTGTTCTTGTTCAACCTTTGTCGGTTGAACCGTACACTGGCGCCCCATTGCCTATTGGTTACTCAACCCCACCCCACCCCGCCCCACCCCACCCCACCCCACCCCGACCCCATTCCCCGCCCCCCAACCTNGACTTTTGTTTTCTCTTTCTTTTTTCACCTTGTTTTAATCTCTTCTGGTGCGGTACATATGTGAAAGCCACTTCTGTGTTCTGTTTCTTTGCTTGATTTTGTCGGCTTTTCTAAATGACGATAGTTCTATGCCGCAGATGACCATGAATATGTCAGTGTTGTTCGCTTATATGGCCTTGTTGCAAAGTTACTTTTGAAACGCTACCAGTTGCTCTGTCTACCCGTGCTTGCCGTTTCTTGTTGCTTCACTTTGGAAACGTCCGCCATGCAAAAAGCAAGAGTTTTTAAAGCTTTCCAGACAAACACTTCAAAACTGACCCTAAAAATCAACAAAAAGCAAAGACTAAAACCGACTAAAAGCATGGTATTTGCGACACTTCCGCAAAAACCTCACCACAAAAAAGAACAAAAAGAAATAGAGCCCGAAACATCACCTTGTTCACGAAAACCACACAAAAAGCGAGGTTTTGAGGCTTTTGACCAAAAATGCTCCCAAAAATAAACGACACACCCCGCGCGGCGGCAGACGCTGCGACTTCCTTGTTGTTGTTGTTGTTGCTGTTGCTGTTGCTGTTGGTGTTGTTGTTGTTGTTGTTGGTGTTGGTGTTGGTGTTGGTGTTGTTGTTGTTGTTGTTGGTTTGGGGGTGTTGTTGGTAATTATTGCTGGTGCTGGCGTGGTGCTGGTGCTGTTTGCGGGCGCGGTGCTGGTGCTGCTGCTGGTCTTGGTGCTGGTGAAGGTGAAAGTTCCATGCATCGGGTCACTCGCGGTTGTCGGCCTACTTAGGCCTATGCTTTGCCTGAACCTTACGCCCGAAACCGAGAACGCCGAGTGCTGAATCATACTGAATCCCATAAGTTAAGCATTGCAGTGATTTCCCTCGTTCCTCAGGCTGGTCTCACTCAGTCCATTCGCAAGGCGCGCATCTGATGTCCCGTGTGTGAGTGTGAGCGATGCTCTGTAGATTTCTCTCGGATTAGCAGCCTTGGCGTCCAAGACCTCGGTAATAGCTTTGAGATTTTCAGTAAGATACAACAGAACTGAAGATGCTATGCTATACTATAGGGGTCTAAATGCTTGCCTATACTATTTTGGGGGTTCCTTATTACAATTATAGTATTCTGGGCCCCAAAGCCCTATTCTAATTATTAAGGCTCCTATACTATACTATAAGGGCAGCTTCGGGGCTCTTTGATCGCCAGGAGTGGGAGACCTTCGACTTACTGACTCGGACCACAGCATGCATGCTCCTGGAACGGCTGGGTGTGGAGGTGAACCTTCTCTGTCCAGTCGCTGTAGAGAGATAGGATATAGGCTGATACAGGTGAGATAGTTGGATAGATAGATAGATAGGTAGGTAGAAAGACAGGTAGGTAATGGATCGATAGATATGCAGATAGATAGGTAGATAGATAGATAGAGAGTGTGAGAGAGTGTGTGTGTGTGTGTTCGTTCTTTTATACTAATCATCCAAAGCCACCTGAGCACAAGGCTCGGAGGTTTGGAGAGTAGAAACTCCTGCCTGCGATGCGTTCGATACACGAGAAAAGCTTGTCTGTCTGGTGCTTAGTAGGGAATGGGGGAATGGATCCCTACAGTAGTCCCTATATATTCCCCAATAGCAGTCTCCATAAGCCATTCCCCCAGTCCCTACTAAGAACCAGACAGTTGTTCATGTTTGGACTTCACCACTTCTTTCGGCTATGGTATGCATGGGGCTTCTTCGTGGTCTGATATTTTCGGAATTGAGCTGCTGCAAGTATGCGCGTCAAGCTCCATGGCATGATGTTGCAGTAGAACCCTTACATGCACATGCTGCAGCGACGTGTAGCTTTATTCACACAGACGGAACCATTACGGCGTGTCCGGAACAGCCGCTACAATGACAACCTTGCGACAGGGGTTCTCCTGTTTCAAGGCGGCAGAAAGGCGGTCAGTTCCTCCTTTGACGAGAGATTTCGATGAAGCCATCCTTCCAGTGCACTCAGGGCCATGCAGTTCGTCATCGACGTGATTGCTTCCGTGGTGTTTTGGTGGGCGGGGGACTTTGCAACAGACCCCGGCCGCCACCACGGCAGAATTCATGTCCTCAGCGGCCTCAGCGGTAACTACTGGAGGAAGGAGGAGCACACAAGTACATGTGAACCTATACAAATCTTGCCAACGTCAGAGTTTGCTCTGGGCTTTGGCTTTCCAGATCATAGGTTTTGGCTTGGCATATTATTTCGCTGCTGCAAATAACCATGTTGGTTCTTACGTTATCACGTTGGTAACCTGGCATGCGTTCGAGCATCGAAGTGAGCTTTGTGTTCTGTGCATGTGTCTTTCTGCACCGCGGTTTAGGAGTTTTCTTGCACAGCTGGCTGAAAACCAGACCTCACTTTTCCAAGAGAAGCTAAGACCCCGTTTGATATCCACTTTGTTCCAAGGGCCCAACCTGCAACAACTCCTCACTTTTCTTCAACAAGTTGTTGGAGACAAGTGTTTTTTCCGGACCTCTTGACTCTGCTTTGAAGGTCCTGCTCTTCACAGAGTACACCGACCTTCAGTTCTACATTTTCCTGGGTGTCCTGGCCGCTGCCAACGCCTCGGCGAACCCTTGGTTACCACCCAGACTGGGATATTCCAACACCACTATCATGCTCAGAGCAAGGGATAACTGTTCAAACTAATCAACATCACATTCATGCTTCGATTTAGTGTCATCTCAGTCACAGTCTGCGTTGGAAGTGTTCGTTGATTTTGCCGCTGTCGTGGTAGTTGTTGTTGGTGGTAGCGCTGGCGCTGGCTTACCCACTCAATTGTTCTCAGTTTGGCTCCAGCGCTTCGGCCAGGGCTGGTGCGGATGCTGGTGCTGCTGCTGCTGCCGCTGGTGCTGGTGCAGATGCTGATGTAGATGCTGATGGTGGTGGTTCTATTTGGCAGCGGGTCAAAACCTTCTGCTTTGTAACAGGGCCGGGGCGCCCCTCGCGCGACAAAGTTTATAACCAAGATGGGTTTTGTGACAAGGCTGGCGCGACAAGGTCCATCACATAATAATGCCGCGCGACAAAGGTTTGAAACAAAGCCGGCGCGACAAGGGTTTGTAACAGAGGGGGGGGGCCCGCGACAACACGGGGTATTGACCCATCCCCATTTGCTGCCACGCATCCTGAGTGTGGCGCTGCTGGTGTTGTTCCAATTGCTGTTGTGTTTGTTCGGTTGTCTTGTGTTTGTCGGCACTACTCTTGCACTGTTGCTCAGCTTGGATTGTTGCCCCCCTGCTCATGTGAAGATATCAGGTTCCGAAGTGCTGAAGGAAATTAATTACGTACTCTGGTTGTTTGATGTTGCGGGGCCAGAATCCCGAAAGCTTAGATATCAAGGCACAGTCTCCTCAGTCGCCCATAACAGACGAGACTACCCTGACTAAAGAACTGCTTCTCAACATGTGGGCTCATGGTCATCAACGTGGATGACTCGGCTTGCAAACTCTTCGGCGCATCATTTGAGGAGTTTGAGAGAGGCTCAGGGAAAGACATGAGTGAAGGAATTGCCCTGCGCAGCTTCCACCCGGAACGCAACCGAGACCTCTGAACCCAACACCCTACATCTCGTCACGCATTTTTATCATTTCTTATCCATAGACTTGTCTCCGTTATGGTGAAGCAACATGCCTGGGACTTGCGAGTGCTGGATTCAGCAACTGCCCAAACTGAACACCGAACACCTTCACCGACCCCTAGCCCTGAGGTCACTGAGTACACGATTGCCCAACCCATACATCAACTTCCTTAAGCTGGCGTGTTAAAGCCACTACTATACCGTTCCCCCTGCGTTCCCCCCTGCCCATCTCGAGCGGCCACAGCCTCTAATCGAACCCCTGTCGCCCCAGGACCCATAAACTTTTCAAGCCAATAGGCTCTTCCAGCACTCTGGGCGTATCTCACTCCCCAAAGACCGCCCAAAGGCCGATGACCACAAAAACTCTGAGGCTTGTCCAAGTACGCAGCTCAAGCCCCCCAAGTCTTTCATACCGAGACCCACCACTGCATCCTTGGGTATTGCCGAAGCACTCGACTTGGATCCACAACCTTTGTTGAGGTGATGCTGGGCTGGCGTGGGGCACTTATATGCACGCTGGGTCCATGTGCATGCATGTGCGATTGGATGCAAGTACGTGTCTAAGTATGTCTGTTTAGCATGTATAGGTAATGTATTCAAGTATGTAGTGTAATGTGATGCAACGCAATTTACTGCACTGTACTGTTGCGTACTGTATTGTAGTGTAACGTATTGTAATGACAGACAGACAGAGACAGACAAACAGAGACAGACAGACAGAGACAGACGGACGGACAGACAGACAGACAGACAGAGACTGACTGACTGACTGACTGACTGACGGACTGGCTGACCGACTGACAGATGACATGTGCGTTTGGATGTAACCCTCTAAAGCTGAGGCTTTCTTACTTGCTAGATTGTGGTGACATAGACTTCAAGTTGAGAAGGCTCGCGGCAGAAAGGCCAAGTAGAATGCACAGAGAGTGGGTTAGAAGTTATGGGAGAGTAGGCGCTTGCTGCTGCCTCAAGTAGAGCATCGAGAAAGTTGAGAAATATTCCTCCGCAGAAATGTCGCCAAGCGACCCTGCTATTGTAGGAGTACCGTAGCCAGTAGCGGCTAGTCCTTGACCACAGGACTTGGACGAGTCGACCTTTCGTTCTGTTTGGCCCAAGGTATCTACCGCGCCAACTTCGAGGAAAAGTCGGAGCTAGAAGATCGACTTCCTTACACGTGCGCACATGTGCGTCGACCTTGGTATGTCTTATGATTTGAGTAACTGGTGGAAAGCGAAGGAAGATTTGAGGGGACGACTTGCATGGTAGCACTAGCTGGCATTGTATGCATGCAATACTTTCAATCCCAATTTGCTCATTTATTGTGGCCCTCATGCTGGTCACCTGAACTTTCGACAATGAACTGACACAGCAGTGGCTTGCACATCAAGTTCTGTGCCGCAGGATTGTTGACCACAGTTTCTCAAAATCCTGTAGAAAGCCTGTTGCCTCAGTTATGAAAGTGCGAAGCAGTCGCGGTGTCTCCGAAAGTATATTGAGCTCAGCCCTCCCTTAGCCTTAAACTTTAAATCCGGCGTGCCAGCAAGGCGGGAGTCAAAAGCAAAAGCTAGAAAGCCCCATGCGCAGCCTGATCAAGTATACCGTATACCTTAAGGTTTAGGGTTTAGGGGTTTAGGGTTTAGGGGTTTAGGGTTTAGGGGTTTAGGGTTTGGGGTTCGAATCTTAGACTCTAAGAGCTGCAAACTTGCCTTACCCAATACCGTGAGCCTGAAAATCACAGACCCAACTCAGGCGCGCCAACAACCGCGACTTGTTTCTGGTCGCCGCGACCTCGGGTGCAGAGTTCATGTCTGGCCGAACACCATACACCAACGCTATTGTATGAATAGTTGAATAGTTGCATGTCAACCTCCGACCAGGCCGCTGAACCCTCCGATTTCGAATGGTAAGGCCTTCATAATTTAATGACTTTGTCGGCAGAGCCGACATCATGTGCATGTTGCGTCTCCTTGCATTTCCTGAAAGCCCCAAGAGCATATACAGATACATGGGCAAAGATTCAACACAGTGAGCCCTGTGCCCACATGAAGCAGTTGTGCACCGAGATTGCTCTAGATGTAGAGGGGTCGCCGAAAGATGATTGAACAGAGCAAAGACTTAGAAAGTCCCACCCCCAAGTCCTGACAATGGTGTTGTTCCACGAAGTTATACACACTCGTACCAGCCCCGGACGTACTCAGGTTTGACAAGCTAGGTTTTAGGTTTGTAGATCATTGTGGTTTTATGCAGGGTTGGAAGGGTTTTTGTTACGGGTTCGCATCCCGGGCCTTAAGCCCATTACCGCACAGGCCACCGTGCACATCTCACCGAAAGCCCCTCGAGATGTGAAGGTCGACCACTTGCCTCTCGCAACTGGCAATGTCCTGACTACTTTCCTTGAGACTCACAAGGATCAGGATATTGGCTTCTAGCAGCGTCCGTACACTTCGGTGTGTTCGAGTGTGTTTTATTTGGCCTGTCGTCATTGAACCAAGGGGATGTGGAATGAGGTATTCTGTGGACTCTCGGCGACTCGGGTTTGACCACGTGAGCCTTCACGATCCTTAATGTTCCGTTTTCATTCGGAATCCTCGCCTCGGAATCCTCGCCCCTGCTCCTTGCTGACTGCCCGGAGGAAGACAGGGGCATGCCAGAAAGGGGATGCTTTGAGCTGTATAGTTGTCAACTGGCTCACCGGTGTCACAGTCGGGAGGCGCCTAGGTACTGTAGTGTCAACTGGTCCTGTCAGCAAGAGGGCCCAGCTTACGTCAGCACGGGCCTTTTGTAAGCACTTCCACGCCCAATTGCAACAGTCGTCCATAACTTCGAAGCCAACTTATGGGCAGTTCTTAAAAACAAACACCGATGGCAGCTCAGTTCTGAGGTTGAACTCTTTGTGTGCCACTCGCCGGCCGAAGGTCTCACAAGCAAGACACACGACACGAGCCCTTAGTTTTTCCTTGCCTCTCCTATGCTTTGACAAGTTCACACTCGACTAACTGGTTCAGCCCCCCCCCCCCTCACTTGTGGCCAATTCCCTTACGTGTGAGGAAGTAAGAAGCGCCAAGCTATCCCTGTACAGGGAGCCGGAAGCCGTGTCTGGTTTTTTCTGTTGGTGATTCTTCCTTTCCGTCNCCACCGGCCCCTTATTTTTTCCCTGCCCCCCCCTTCGTTTGACAAATTCCCCCCCCACTAACTGGTTCCCCCCCCCCCCCCCAACCTGTGGCCAAGTGCATGCATGGAGAAGAGTCGCAAAGCCCCGACCCTGTCCTTTATCGGGCATCAGGAGGCGCGGCTTGTTTCAGCTTTCTGTACTGCCTCTTTGACCTGAGGACTAGACTTATGAGTCCAAAGCCCTGTCCTGCCATCAAGTGCTTGCCACGGGGAAGCCCGCTTCGCCGAAAGCCCTTCCATGAAGCCCTGAAGCTCTAGTGGCTCAATGCCCCAAGCCTACATCTACACATCAACATGCCTCGTTTTGGCATTGCACAAAGTGTCCCGGGGTGGAAGCTCCGGCAATCCGTCAGAGGGCTGTGTATTCCAGCAATCTAATCGAATCCGGCAAACACGGGTGATCATAAGCATCTCAACGCAGATCAGCAGGCGCGAATAGTTCGGTCCTAAATCGTAACCATAAACCGATGAAGTGAAACTTCCAGAAGAGGCTGTTGGAAGGGCCAGTGGATTTAACATGTCTGTTCGTGTTCTAAGGGCACCCGAACGGTCGTGACTCCCTGTCCACGCAACCCACCTTTAAGGATTGGCCGGCCTAGGTGTGAGCGTAGCTGTTTTCACACCGCTACACTTCAACGATTCCCCGGCCAACCGGCCGCCAAGTCTCTGCGGAACATATTCTTGGCCACACGGTCGCTGGATCAGTTCCTCCCAAAAGTGACGTGATCAGGCCCCCATTCACCGTGAGCCTTTCAGCCGTGAAACTTCGTCATATGAACCCACGGCGAGAAGAAAAGTTTTCAAATAGGTACATACCTTAGCAGCATCATCGAAGTCAGAGTGTGGTATTGCAAAAGCAAACATAGATTGCAGCATTATCATAGTACCATAAACGTTCAGGCACAATTACATATAAGCAGAGCTGTTTCACGTCCAACCGAACACATTGCTTGCCTCAGGAGGTGTACATACCACAGGCGGGCACGGGCTGTCCTGATCTTCTGTTTAGGGCCTAGTGATGACATGTAGGATGAAGTTTCAGAATTGTCTTCTGCACTCAGGTTCAGGATGATCCTGGTTTCCGTGCTTAACTTGTGAATAATTTCGCAAACCAATATTCTATACACGTCGTTACTGTTCTTTTGGGTCTTGTTTTGGCTAATGTGTTGAGATGGTCGTGATGGTGGTGGCTGCGGCGGTGCTCGCATCTGACAGGGTTATGATGCCGTTGGCCCAGGTGTGGTCCATGTGAGCTTGGAGTAGAATCCGAAAACTTGAAAAACATGAGATCCAGGATCCTCACCGGCGAGGACGTACGTCCCTTCTTTCCATCAACAAGCCTAGCAGGAAGCAGAACATGCTCCCAGCCCATGTTCTGATTGGTTATGCGCAAATATGCTAACGTTGATTGTAACGCTGTTCACTTCTCCAGCTGGTGCCTTTCTGCACCCGAAAATGGGAAAATTCCTGCATTGAAGATCCTACAAAAGACACGGGTTATATGTTTGCGGTTCAGGCTTTCGGCTTGAAGGGTGCACATAAGAGCTTTGACGGTTTAGTCTTTCGTAACCTCTGAATCTTGCGAAGTTGGAAGGCTGGAATACCTGCGATGGCCACGCTAAGCCCTATATACCCTAAAACTGCTACCAAAACTGCTCGTATCCGAAGCCCTACCGACCCTCGCCCCGATAAACCTTGAGCCCTACGTCAGGCTGAGACTCCCATTGGCCTGTCTGGCTTTGCCACCTGCCGGGCTCCTCAAAGGAGGGCAGCCGGTTAGTTGAGCCTGGGTTCAGGATGTCGGGTGTAGGGTTTAGGTTTATGATGGTTGAAGGTTCAGGGGTGAGGTCAGTGTTTTGGAGTTTTTCCATTCAAACAAGTAATCAGAATACTTGCTGTAGTGCATCGTATTGGAGGCTCTGGCAAGGTCTTCAATGGAATGCCCTAAACCTTAAATCGATGGCAGTGAGGCAACAATAACCGTTCACATTTCAGCTCTCGGGTGACTACGAAAATTAAATCCTATCTCCCGATTGTTTCAGGCTGCTGTTACTGCATAACCGTGCTGTTGAGACAGGAGTAGTACTAATGAGTGTTGTCATCCTGGTGCACGTGGTTTGGGGCCAAGAAGCTCCGCCGTATCGGGGCTTCGGAAGGCAGTTTGTAGGGAGAGACAGCAACAAGTAACCATGGCAGTAGTAGCTTGGCGTACACACACACACACACCAGCATCATCATGAAAGACCATTTGAACATGATGATGCCGGTGGTTATCGGGTTTCATCCTGAAGCTCGAGGCTGCAAGTTTGGAAGCTGCAGTCTCTATGATGCCAAGGTGCCGCTGGGCTTTTGTTTTCCTCTCTTTCACACTGTAGTCTCTCTCCTAGATCCCAGATGATGTGCTGCTTCATCGTGTTAGGGCAGAGTGTGTTAGTGTGTTTGCCGATGCCTCGTGAAGGAGAGCGGAGCTGCGGATCGAAAGCGTCACGGAGTAAGGTGCAGTTGAGATCAGTGCTTGTAGCTGACCCTGCCAGGTTGTAGACACAGATGCCATGAGACTTGGCTGCACGGTTTATTCTGTACCGTCACCATGACATGTGCACTGAAGGTCACATAGAAACCATAGCTCGCCAACATCGTTTCGGTCCTTTCCCAGCTATAGCTGCGGAAGGCGCGCAAACATTGCTGAAGCCAGCAGTCTCAAGACTTGGGCATTGTCAAAAGAAGAAGGGACCTACATGTATGCCTATCGGCTGCAGAATATACATCAGCACAAATCGAACAGGACAAGCAACTGAACAGAGGCCAACGAGATCCAAACTTCTTGGCACACCGTTCGCTGACAGTGTCCCTCAGTTGAGGCCTTTCCAGTTTCCGGCGGCGGGCTTCTTGGAGGAGACGCTGGCAGGTCGCAACCTTGTTTTCATAGCAGGCTCTGAAGGCCTGTACGATGAACCGTAATTCAATCCCTTCATGTGGTAAGCCGTAATCCAACCCTCATAACTGGAAGCACCGCACTCAAAGTTGAAATCTGGTCAGAGAAGCCTGTGTACATCCAACACTGCATATGCAGTAAGAAACCAGCCTCAAGGCCTCAGCAGGTAACCTACCAGGCCCAGAGACTCATCACCGCTGTCGGACATGCAAACTCCGGAGTCAACAAGCTCGTGGTTCGGAATGTCTATCCTGCGTACGGGTCTGTGAAGCCAGTGGATCCTATAATCCTGTCTCAGGTCTGTCTAAGACACCCCCTAAATCTTCAGTCACGGCTGGGCAAGCCCTCTGTGTGGGCATGGAGGCATGTTTGGAGCGCCACAGTCATCGTCGCCACCCAGCAAGAACTGGAACCGGCTGCAGGTGCCATAGTGTTGCCGGGTATGAGGTCGAGAGCATGTCGTCACTTCAAGACTCAGTCGTGCCGCAAGTCGGAGGTATGCTTCCAGTTGAGGGTGGCTTCATGGTTGTGAGTATATGTAATGACTTGGTCGAAGTGCCATAAGCACAAGTGTGAAGTGACCTGCACATAAGTAGCCTTCCAGCTGATGTTTGGAATTAGGCTTTTGCTATTGTGTTGCATATTGTGCTGGTGACGAGCACTTGCTTCAAATGGCTGAACCCACCCACCCACCCACCCACCGAGGAACATCTAAAACCGTCAACCCTGGACCCAGAAAAACCCAAATGAAGAAGCAGAGCAATGACAGCCCGGAGCGCCAGCAGGCCGCCACGAACACGGAGGCCTGCCAGGCCAGCTGCAGATCCCTGGCCTGGGCCTAGCACTCAGAGTAGCCTCGCTCCAGGATGCCGGGAAAAGTCAGTGGATCTATATAAGAGGGCAAGGTATTAGGGTTTTGGGGTGTGGTTTTAGAGCCTTGCTGGTTCGTGTGTTTAAGGTTCAATTGCACATCCAGGTTGCATTGGGCCATGTGTTCCAGAGCATGGCTCCGGAGTGCTTCCCCGAGATGCGGCAGGGATCCCAGTGCTGACGAGTGCTCATGTTCTCTCTCTCTCTCTCTTATATCGCCAGTCCCTCCCTTCTCAAGAAGTACGTGACTCGTCGGCAGCAGACCTGCGGGAATTTTACGAAATTGAGGATTTTGTGGTCTCTGGAATGTTGGGATGTGTGGCTCGCAACTCAAAGTAAAGGCTTTGGCGGAACCAGCTGCTGTCATTCTCCGAGGGTGCTGTGCCGGTTCTGCCGTTTGCGTCGAGATTCTAGGGTTTCTGAGGTATATGATAGCAGACGAAGAGCAATATTGCTACGGCTACCACTAATGGTGAGAAAATAAGAAAAACAGCAACGATGAGAGTAATCGCAACGACAAATGTCAATAACAATGATGCAGCAACAACAACAACAGCCCCAAGGGATGGCACTTGCTGGAGCTCTAAAGGCTCATCTGAGATCCGGAGAAGCACTTTTAATTGAACAGAAGCAGCAAGGGAAGCCCTCATAAGGTACCCTTACATCACCTGAAGGCTTCCTCAATCAAGAGACACTTTTGGGTTACTTGGGACCTGTGAAGCCTTTGGCTTTTTGGCGTTAAAAAGAAACCTGAAATTCATGGAACCCTGAGTTAAGGGAACTGTATGAGGCCCCGTAACTAAACCAAAACCTACGGAAGATGTAGTTAAGGGAATACTGTAGGGCTAAGTAATTACCAATACTATTTTGGGGGTTCCTTATTATGGTTATAGTATAATGGGCCCCAAAACCCTATTCTAATTATTGAGGCCCCCATATTATTGGAGTCTTTGGGCGCTCCTTTGGGGGCGGAGAGCCATGGTCGACGGCCGATCAGCGGCGATTGCTAAGCTGACGGTTGGGGCGATACTGACGGGAATCTCGGAGCTGTCTGGTTTCGGGCTGTGGTGGTGTTTTAGTGTCGAGTTCAGTTTCGGTTTTTTTGGGGTTGTTTGGGATGTAGGGTGTAGCTTTGAGTTGAGTGATGATGTAGACCCCTGACAATCCAGGCCCCTGCCTGTCGCTTGCAGACCCATTCGGATCTATCTTGTAAACTCTACTCATGGAGGCGTTCCATGATCCTGGACTTGGTTGATCATGGGCAACATGCTCACTAAGATCCTTTGGTGTAACGTGAGGGAGGTCCCTGTCTTTCAAGCTCAGCCGAAACCGGGCCGCCGCAGCTCCTTCAGGAGGTCGGAGTTGCAGAAAGTCCCCAAAGCCTAGAACATCAAAGGATAAGAATCCAAATATTCGCATGTCTAAGGCATTACGACGGCATCAACAGGGCGGGTGCAGTCTCACAAAACACTCCAGACAACAACCGCGACCTGGGGACCAAATAGCCAGAATCCGCATTTTTTTAAGTAGCAGCTGAGCCTTGTCATCCTAGGCTCTTGTGAGAGCTCCTGCAACTCACGCGGTTCCTCAAGCATCTAGAGACAGGCGTAAACACGCGACCCCCAACATGGAGGCATTCACAGCTTTTCAATAAGGTGCCTGGCCACATCTTCCTCCGTGCTTTGCCTCAGCGCCTCGTTGGATGTCCATATAGAGGTGATGTTGGTGCAGATTGTCTTTCCCCCGCAATTGTGCAGGAGCTACTGTAGATGGCGCTCGGTGGATTCTAAGCGTGAAAGGTAGGGTCGCACTCAGAACGATACCGGGCTGGTGAATCCACACAGCGCGCAGTCTCCCACCAGGTGCAGATTGGCGCTGAGAGCCGTCTCGCGCAACTCCGTCGAGATCATCGCTGGTCCTTGGAGGCCTGCATTGGGGGTACAGAAAACAGAAGACGGCAGCCTCCTTGTTAGACAGTCTTCTCCATCTGTTTACAACCAAAGTTTGCATGGCCATTTCGTTTTCATGTTGTCGGGTCTGGAACGCGTTTCAGCTGGATGGTATCGGCTTCGAGCCATTAGACACCCAGCTGCCTGGCACAAACCAGCCGAACCAGTCATGCAGGTCTCGGAATCTATCACAGCTTCCTTGAAGCTAAAAGTTCCCAAGCTGCAGGAGCTTCTGGCACAGATTCAGCGCGCACCGAAGGGCACACAGACGTGTCTGGTGGCAGCAAAAGTGGATGCTTCGATAGCCCTTCCCCGGCCTCTAGTCCATCAAGCCATCAGCATCGTCGTCTCCATCTCTGTCGTCATTTGTGGTACGGCTTCTACCGCCGCTATACCATACTCGGCATGATCACCATCTTTTGCACAATGTGCTGAGGTGTTCTCATTGATGGCCCGCAGTACGCCTCCAACGTGGGCTCCGTCTTGCGCCAGGACGGTCCGAGATCATATTTCCATTTTCATGTAGATCTGTGCGGGGCCAGGGAGCTCAGCATCTAAGAGGTCGTCAAGGGCTCAAGGGTTCTGTGCAGCAGTGCTGCTACTGTAGCTGCTTTTGTTGCTGCTGCTGCTACGGCGGCAGCTGCTGCTGCTGTTGCAGTGGCAGAAGCCTTCGGGTGCACGCACAGCCAATAGGTTTGAGTTGCTGCAGGCGGCGGTGCTGCAGTCACCTTCCGATGTGCTTGCAGCGGTGCTCCTGGCATCTTTGAGTGGATGCCGGGTAATTATTCTGTGTTTTGATTCCCAGAAGGCAATCGCTTGAAAAATTGAAGCTCCAGTGGGTTTGCAATTGTAAGGTTCTCGTTGAGACTGGGATATTGCTTCCCGCCCCAGTGCCAAAGTGTAAGCTTCTGCTGCATTCCGAAACAACTGGCTGAAGGCTTAGATGGGTAGGCAGGAAGGACAAGACACAGAGATCAGCGAGGAATACGCTGTAGATTGCTACCCGATACATGCGCAGATTCGTCTTGAGTTCGCAGGTCTTGCTGGCCTCCTCAAAGTCATCACCGCAGTCGGCAATAAGTGTTCCACGGCTGTGCATTTCAGAAGCCACAGTCGCGAAAGCTACGGTCCAGAAGGTACTTCAGCCTTTGCGGCTTTTGCCTCGGGTCCGTCCCTTGGTTGTGACTTGTTGTGTTTGGGTTCGAGGTATGTGCTGTGTTGTTCTGGGCTTTGTGCAGCAGCCATCTTGTTCGATATCATCGGGCTCCCATGTCGGACCCTCTCAGTGCCTCCCTTTTTTGCCCAGAACACGGTGGCCGAGCGGGTTGAATCTGAGGCAAGCTTTCCTTCTGAGAAGTTCCTGAAGAATGTGGTTCGCATTTCGCTTGCAGACAGGCCGGCCAACCAGTTCGGCTTGCAAATGTTGTATTCAGTGTTCCAATCCGTCCCAGCAGAAGGACACGTGGAGTAACAACCTTCAGAATTACGTCTAATTTCCAGGGCACCGGCACGATCATCGCAGAATTGGTCAGGTTCGTTGGCTGTTGTTGATGCCATTTTGGGTTTATACTTGCCCCTGCTTCCCTGCTCAAGGCTATTGCATCTTGAGGACCTGTTCGTTGGTTCTGCCGGCTTCTCGAGACACACACATACACACACTACATTGATGTTTAGGTCAAGAAATTATCATGTCAGCTGTACAGGACGAGTTCGACTGCTTTCAGCCAGCATGAAAAATCCAAGTACGCAGTTATTGTGCATCTGGTCTGATGACTGGTTTGCTTCTAGATTCTAGATCTGATCTGTGTGATGCCAGCAGGCTATGAAGCTTTCTTCTTTGGGCAAGAGCAGTCTGTGGCTGTCGTTGTGACTTTTGAGCGTGTCATCTGTCATCCCTGAAAGTGTGCAGTCCATCGCTCAATTTACCCGATGCTCTGGTTGTTGTTGTTGTCACTTCGTGACTCGGGGGCAGTCTGAACTATTCGGCTTCTACAAGCCCTTAACTTGAAAGCTTCTTGCCAACCTATTCTGGCAGAAGTGTCAGTTCATGTACTGCTCGTGTAGTACTGAGGCTACTAAGGTTTGCAGCAGTTTACTACGAGAACATGCTTAGCTCCCGGGCTGTGCCCGGAAGGCAAGCTCTCAGACGTGGTGCTGCCCGCCTTGTCGTGTCACCGGGTGATCCGCGGCCTGCACTTCGGGAACTTCAGCGTGCAGGTGCCGAGGAGTGTTTCTAGCATGTTTCGAGCCGAGGAGGATTGGGCAAGAGTCGATGGTCCTGAGGTTTTGGGGGGTTCGCGGCTGGCTTTAGGACCTTAGGAAGGGCAACAAGCCCGACACACATTTCTCGCAGTCTCCGAGCGGATCCAAGGCGGGCCGCGACCCCAGAGTATGAAAACAGTGGAGAGGGAGACTTGTAAAGGCGATCCAGGATATGGCAGTTCAGATTAATTCAGACTGGCACATGGCACAACCTAAGTCGTTAGCAGTGGTGCACCGCAGGCCACAGCAGATGTGGCATTCGCAGAAAAGCGTTTGCCGAAGGGAGAGGCCCCAAACCCTGAAAGTCAACAATGGTGACAGTAGGAGGCAACAAACGACGGTAACAGTGCCAACTGTCAGTGACAACCGACAGGGAAACATCCTAGTATGCAGAGCCACAAGGCTACACAGCGAAATGGCAGCAATATCTGCCGTAATGGCCAGCAAACCAAGCATGCACCTGTCAACGTGGATGGCCCGATTCCAAATTCTGCGGATCATTCATAGTAACCCCAGAGTCCGAGACCCCGAATCCTTCACTAAACCCCGCAACACCCGCGCCCGTATCCGCAGCTCCCAGCGGTACCCACTAGTCCAACCTTGCGAGGCTACCATCTCGTTGGTTTGGAGAATTTGGAGGCAATCACTGTTACCGGGCAGTGCATGCGTTTGCTGGTCGTAGTATGGCCAAGCAATGTCATGCTGCAAAATCTCAGTGACAGCCCGGCTGATTATGGCGCGCTCGACTTAGCAAAACCCTATACATCTGAAGTGAAAGGAAGTCTTGCAACTCTGCCATGTGCTGTGTTTACTCTTGAAATACGCTTTATGATGTTAATCCACAGACGTTGTGTTGGTTGTGTCCCACATCCCTCACCTAGGACACATTGCAAGCTATATACCATGTTGTATTCTCTGCTCGGATCAGCAGCATATCGTGACTGGCATCGTCGTGTTTTGGGTTGTCTTGTGGCCGTCCCGTTACGGTGCCTGGTTTCTTTGTCAGTTGCCTAATAAGTGAACCTCACCTTGTCTGAGTTGATTTGGATATTCTAATTTCTGCAAGCTCTCCATCTTGAGGTGATTCATGCTCGAACTTTTTACAGATAATATCAGCAGACTCTGCTGCATCGCCATGCTCTCAAGAAACAACATGGAATGTTCCTGCACCTTCTGGTCACTTGTTTGCCACAGCCTGTAATGCAGAAGCTCGGCTGCAAGCGGAGCTATGGCTCCAATCAGGCTTGCTCGATTCCGAGCTCTGCCCTTTGGTCTTCGCCCTTATCTCACTCGAAGCTCTGCTTCGTGGCTGGTGGCGAGGCAAGACAGGGTGGGCATTTGGGGACGGGCAGTTGCGAGAGTTCGGGTCTTGGAGCCTGGGGAGAGTGGTTTGTATGGTAAGTTTAAGGCTGCTAGGCCTGTTGAATGTTGCTTCTCAGTGGCATCAGAAGCTGTCGTGTTTTCAACAGGTGATTGTGTTGTAAATTAACCTTGCGGCAAGACAACATCCGAACAGCGCCGCACCATGAATGGAACAGGAACGCTGCAGGGCATCGCATCCTATTTCTACTCGTATCGCTGCACACTGCGTGCCTGGTCCCTTCCACATTTTTCTCAGTTTACCGACGCGACGAAGAACCCCTTGCGTCAGCAGGCTCAGTCGCTGTCGCCGGAGATTCTGGACATGTGTGTGGGCTGCCAGAACAGGAATGCATTCTATTCTGCATCTGAAGAACTGCCTTGAAGTCGGGAGCTTGAGCAATGAGCACAGGTTTGCCCATGTCTTCCCGGTGTTGGCCATTCATGCCTGGGCACACTATTGACTCACTATGTAGTGTTTGGCGACGGTACTGGACCTGCTGTTTCGAAGCACAATGCAAAGCCGCAACTTCAACTCCATTACAGATTTTCGGGATTTTGCCGTAGACCTAAAAGCCCGGCACTCACAACCCAAACTCCCGCAGAACCTCGTTTCTCTTCTCTTACGTGTTCCGTTGCATGGACCTGGAATAGTAGCTTTGAAAAATTCGATAGAGGATTGTATCATCCTCGAGCCTGCGAAATCCGAAGTCGCAAACCTCGAGCCCCTTAGCCTGCCCCGGGCACCAAAATTCTGAATCCGTCCGGAGCAGTTATACGCTTTTCAAGCACAAAACGAGCAGTTGTAAGGACCAGCAGTGCCACATCCCTGCCCTGAACTTTGATATGGCCGGCACTAAATCCGAACGGTTGCAGCTGGGACAAGAGCGCCTTGACGATCAATACCTATATATCGTCGCTGAGTGCTTAGAAGGACACTCTTGTGGTTTACCCATATAGGCCCCAAAGTAGTTCCTTTTCGGGGTTCATATTCAGAAATCTATAAGGTAATCCCAAAAAGGAACTACTTTGGCGCCTATGGGTACATGGATCTGCGACTTTTGGGGGCTTTCAGGTTCGGTGAGGAGGGCCCTGACTGCCCGGCGTGGTTCCTGCCTGTGCTTGCCGACGGTGAATTCCCCAATGACGCATGAGCAGCCCTGAGGCCAGCTTAAAAACAGGTTGCATACGTCACTGTACAATCATTCATGGTACAGCCCACTACACTATGATCAGAGGTATTCCTACTATTAGTACTGTCATTTACTATCAAGACAGCCCACTACGTAGGCAACTGGGCTGCCAGCGCAGTTCGGTTCAACCGTCGGCTCGAGGGCTTTCGTTGTTGCAGCGCTTCTAGGATCGATCGTGTTTTTTTTAGGGTTTAGCGGCTTGTAGGGTCTATTGTAGGGTTTTCAGGTATAGGTCGGGCATTTTGCCCCACAGGCTGATAACTGGAGGTGCCAAAAGCTGTCTGAGAGCGGAAGCTGCAGCTTTGGTCAGTGCACGCAGTACTTCGAGCTGTGGGCTTGCGTAAACCCACACTGTTTGGTTTAGGGTCTGCAGGTTTCACCCGGACCTACATAATTCATAAGTTACGGTCAATGGCAAGCAAGCCGAACAACAATTTAGAGGCTCACCGTTTGACCCCTTTCTGCCGGACCACTGAGGAGCCATACCCCATCCCTGAACTTGGCACATGCAGCTTCTTGGCCTCCTCGTGTGGATTTCCGGCAATGCTTTCGTGTGAAATGAGGGGTTGGCTTTTCGCCGAGCTACCACGTAGCCTTGAGAGGTCTCTTGTCGCAATCTCTGCTTGCTGGTTTTCCTTCGTCGTCGTATTGGAATCCGATAGAACTTGGCTGTGTGAACAGTTCCCTTGAACATCCTTGAACCAAAGACGTTGCGAATTAAGAACCACAGAACGTGTAATGCACTAACAAGACACGCAAGCAATCTGCAGTCCGGAGCCTGTTAGCATGACATCTTCATCTTGCTACTGACGCCAGAAACCCAAATCCAGAAACCAAGATCCAAACAGCTTTTGCAGGCCCTTTGTGATTGCTGGCCAACGAATCGTTTATCTTGGACGAATCTTGGAGTTAAACCATTGATGGCTCGCCCAAGGTTGTCATTGCCCTGTACGAGCGACGGAGGCAGCTGAGCCTGGAGGAGAGCTTCACACCTTCGAGCTGAAGCAGTGCGAGGACACTGGTCACCACCTGCTGCTGGGATGGTGAGCCTCTGCTTGAGGAAAGGAAGGTGATTTCCAGAACCTGAGCCCGTCTACAGTCACGGAGATCCAGGGGTCAAAGAGTGGGGGGATGGTTCGGACTGCCGACCACCTTCGCTCGGACGCCAGCTTGAACAAGGAGAAACCATTGAAGTCAACGCAGTATCCTGACATGCAACGCAAGCATGCTGGAATATCACCTCAGAATAGGCGAGTCTGCAGCATGCAGCTTGTCGCTGCAAGGGGTGCGGCCTACGATTGGTATCCGGCGACGGAATGAAGCAGCCGGAGGTGTGCTTCGCGTGAGCGAATGCCTACATACTGGTCTTATTCGAACATGGCTTAGACCTGGCCCCTGAAGCCCAAAAAGTCTGCGCGGCTTGAAGTTTTGATGATAGCGCGAATGGTGAGGACACTGACAATGCAGCGAAGGTCTGTATATCCTAACTACAGGTCAATCCTTTCTTCGCGACGTTTACCTGTTTATCCTGTATTGGCTCCTGTTCTGCTCGATTCGACGTTCTGGCTTCTGAAACTTTAAGTCGGGGTGATCCGTCTGTGTGGGCATGTCATGTAAGACGGTCGGTGCTTGTTGTTGGCCGATCTGGGCACAGAGGGCCCAGAGTAGCGAGGCGCATCAAAGAACAAGCACGATTTCCTCAACCGAGGCTGCCTTCCCAACACATTCTGCATTCGTGACCACTTGGCGCGGAGAGACAGCCAGACAATTCGACGGACGGACTTCGTCACCTCAATAACGTATGAATGTGCTGTTGTAATTACTGACCTCGCCCCGTCCTCTCCGAGATCTGGTTGAGCACTGCTTCCCATCTTGTTGTGTTCGCCCTGTCATCACAGACAGTAGGACCCTCCTGCCCAGGTCCCAATTAGCCAAGAACTGGTTCGACCTAACCTTGGAGGTTGATCGCAGCTTGGCTGAGCTTTCGACTGGTTGCAGTTTCTTCCAGGGAAGCCGGATTCCCTGGTCTTTGCTTGCAGCCGGCTGCCCTTTCGTCGTCACGCAGTGATCCCAATTCGGCTGTGAAAGCATTGCGGCCGGCTTGTGTGAGAACAGAACGGCCCCAAGCATGATCTTTCTGTTCATGACGTCCTGCTGGGCAATCGGAGCTCCTTGAGGCATCTGCGAGGGGAACAGGCGCAACAAGGCACGAGCTAAATGGCATAGGGTTGGGGAGACTTTGGATCGCTTTGGAGTTGGGCTCCTGTATTGTTTTGTGCCAAGTCTTCAGAGAGAGGGACCGGTGCTGGAGACCTCAAAAAAGAATGAAAAAAGAGGAGTGTTCAACTCACAATCCAAACCTACCTTCAGACCCCGATAATTATAGTTAGGATTGGCGAGCAGAGACTTCCGAAAATCGCGTGCTTGCTTACTTGTGTCTGGAAGCCGGAGTGGCACACGCGTCGGCGCAATGCCAACTCATGCATATATAACCCATCCCCACGACCTCATCAGCACAGTACGAGCGTCGTGAGCGGAGTCGGCCTGTACACATGCAAGACCCAGCATGCAGCACGGGCAGGGCAAAGACTAAAGACTCAAACCATCAGATGAAGCCACATGCTTGGTGATAGTAACTTTGGCACCCATACCCGTAGACCAACGCCACCTATAGAACCATATACCCCAAGAGCCCAAGCATAGCCATGGAGGACTGGCTCCAAGAGGCCATACCGGCAGTTGCGACCTTGGAGCCCCAGAAGACTCGTGCGGAGTTCTTGGTTTAGATTCGGTTTTTGGATCGGATCTGGACCGAGACGATGTGGGACGTGTAGGCTGTTGCTTTTGTTGATGTCTTGCTGTTTCTGGTGCCGCCGGCAGTGTTGTTGCCATTACGTTGTAGCAATGGCTCCTGTAGTCATTGTGCAGTTTTTTCAGTCGGTGCTGCTTCGCTTGCTGCTGCTACCGTACGCATGTGTTTCGTTTCATCGCAATGAGATTGATTCCTGTAGTATTCGCCATGATAGGTGGTAGCCAGCATGTCCCCTATAGTCGTAGCACCAGCGCTTCACCAGACTACGGTGCTCACTACAGTAGCTGCTGAGGTCATGGTTCATGCCATCTACCGGATGATCGTCCTGGCCTCAGTCATTGCCAGAGGCCTCAGCAATGAAGGCACATATGGTATGCTTAGGCAGAGTATCTCTTTGTGCAGAAGCGTCGTGCATCGTCGAGACGCGGCCGAGGTCGAAGCCTTTCCACCCGAACAGAGACTTCTCGCGCAGTACAGCCAGGCTCATCCGGCATGGTTGGCACAAGGTTTCCAAGCTCGGTTCGGCGATGAGGGCTTCAGGCCTCCTTATATCATGCATTCTATCCGGCATTGAGGGAATGCGCTGCGTAGGTTGATTCAAAGCTAAGCTGGCTTGTGCAATGCTGCCTCACCTCCCCTGCTTCGTCGAGTGCGAGTGACAAAAATGCTGCATCACGAAAGTGGGACCATCAGGAGAGAGGAAGAGAGAGGATAGCAAGACTGCATAAGTCATAAGTCACAATGACCAGCTGGTTGTGAGTTAAGGGGCTGTTCCTGCATCAAGAAACAAGTTTGATGCCACTTATGAGCGATTCGCCGTATCCTGGACGTGTCGATGGCTTTGAGAACTCATACGGTTTGGAATTGTGCGACTTACATACCCCGAGGAGGCCCCCTAGATTAGCTTTGGCTTGTAAGTCTTGGCGACTTGTCTGTTCGCTTGCCTGTGGTAGTTCCGGACTGACAGTATGAGCAGTCAGCACGCTGCTGAGAGTAGCCACGTCGGTAACTTCCAAGATGGGAGTGTTGAATGCGGTCGTGAATATCGTAGTCCTGCCTACAGAATCCATGCCATGCACGTCATGCAAAATCCGAGATTCACATGAGTTTGCGTGCGCAGGAGATGATCTCTAAATTGACCCAGATCGTCCAGCGAGAGGTACCTCAATCTGAAAGGGACTGGTTTCTTCTACTATTCGTCACGGCAGTGGTCTGCTTTGGATAAGAAGGAGGGGCTCATGAGTCCGGGCTTTAGATACGTATTTAGGCAAAGTTTGGTCAATTTAATATTGACAAGGCTAGCACCTTTTTGCCTTGAGGTCACAGGGCTCCCTTGGACGCCACAGACCTGGACCAATCTACGAGCCCTGGAGTTACTTTTGGTGTTCATGTTATGGTGGAATATCGGAGCTTATTATTTCTGTAGAACTGAGGCGTTTCGGGTTTTATCACGTGTCGTGTTTTGCTTGGGAGAAGGAAAATTTGCAACCCTAAGGTTCATCCGCAGGCTTGTGTGTGGCAGAGGCTCAGAGGTATATACGTGTCAGTTAGGTGGTGAACTGTGTCGACTTTTCCGGATGGTTCGTTATGACTATGGTCTTGCCCTGCTGGTGTAATCTTTGCAAAACAACTGAGGAAAAAGGCTCTTCGCGCCCACAGTGCCGGTCTCCCAGAGCATCCTCTCGTGGCCAGTTTTCGGCCGGGTGCTGGTCCTTGCAGGGAGTACAGGATTGAGAGCAGACTGTTTTTGCAAGCACTCGGGAGACTCTCTTCCAGCCTGCCGATGACGACTATGCCAGGACAAGTCATATAAGTGTGTCAGTCTACCCCGCGGACCACAACCTCCGGTCTAGACAGCGATAGTTTAGCAAGGAAGCAAAGGGGTCCTTGAAATTAAAAGCTTGATCAGGAAGTATCGTGGATCAGATGCCACATGACTAGCACTCACAGCTGGCCGCTCCTCGCATTGTGCCCTTCGCGGCCCTTCGCACTGAATCTCCCTAACCCAGGCAAGTGCAGACACACAACATGAAACACTTGAGTTTGCAGCCCCACACTTTCGAGCCAAAAGCGCTGCAGCTACGAGGCTGGCCACGCCGCAGCTGAATCAGCGTGAGCACCGTGCTAAGTGCACTTGTGATGAACGTGTAGAACATGAGTAATGAATCAACCCTTCTCTGAACAGGGGTTCTGATCACTCAGGTTACCATCATTACAAAGGGCATTGTTGGTATTAGTACTCCTACTAAGACTACTACTACTACTACTACTACTACCACCACTACCACTACCACTACCACTACCACTACCACTACCACTACTACTACTACTACTACTACTACTACTACTACTACTACACTACTACTTCTACTTCTACTTCTACTACTACTACTACTACTACTACTCCTGCTGCTACTACTACTGCTACTGCTACTACTACGACGACCATGACTACGGCGACGACGACGACTTCTTCTGCTGCTAATTGCTGCTACTAGTGTTAGTATTAGATTTTGTATGATTATGTTGAATTCTAGTATTAAGTATCATTGCTACTGGTTTTGCCATTGTTGTTCAATATTGCTATAAGTATCCGTTTCTAACTTTCTTGTTATCTTAATTGGAACTACATAATGCTATCATGTTGTTGCTTTATGGTTTTGGTACTGCGAATTTTCTTGGTCTTATTGTTCTCATTGCTTTATGGAAACACTGATGCCGGACATATAAACAACTAAATAAATCAATGTATGTATGTGTGTATGTATGCATGTATGTCGACGCATACATGTACACATATAATTATATATATATATATATGTATATATATATATACATGCATATATATATACACACACACACACCTGAGTGTCTGTGTGTGTGTGCGTGTGTGTCAGTCCGCCTCAGGTCCATGGGAGCTTACTTGCGGCGCGAGCGTCGTGAGAGGGAGCAGCAGAAGGCAGAAGCGGTTGGCATCACGCTGGAGAATCATTCTTGGCTGCTGTGGTCCCAAGGCCCCTCCCCCGGCCCCCCTGAACCCGATCTCGCGACCAGGATGGAGAGCGTGGACCTTTGAGCTTCGGGCAGGAAGCTATGAGCGCCCGGGGACCCAAGCAACTATCGTGCTTCACACGCATGGCAGTCTGTGTGTGTGTGTGCACTGGTTTGCCTGTCCGTTCGCATGTCTCTGTGTCGGTGTCTGTTCGTGTGGAGGCATGTGCGTCTTCAAGGTTTGAACACGAGAACTCGGACACACGATGGGGATGAACATCACGGTGTGTCTTACACAACCTTTTTCCAAGCCTCCAACCCCTTCAGCCGTATTTGCGGACCCCATCAGGCAGATGCGCAGCCGGGAAGAACCAACCCCATGGACCCTGAACCCTGAATAGAGCACGCCCTGGCTAGGGAAAGCTAAGCACCCAACCCGAAATGGTTCTTTGACACCGGACCAAGTTGCGGCAGCAGCCGCCTTGAGGCCGACTCACGCAAAAAATCCTCAGCACAAGATCGTTGCTGGAGACCCTTTTGATTCGCTCGCACTTAACGAACTACGGCCGGGAGTTATCATGATTACTGTTGTTATGGTTAAACTGTTACTCTTATTACTACTAATAGAAGGGATAGCACTTACTAATTTTAGGCTGATTATTTATTAGTTCTAGTTATAGTTATTGTCACTAGTACAATTATATGTTACAATTTTCAGAGGAGGAGCAGCTGGGCAGCGTGCTGATCATGCGGAACGAGCGCCTGATAGAAGCCGCGCAGAACCAGAGGCCTGGGTCTGGGGATCCAGAAGGCTTCTACAAAGTTGGCTGAAGTTTCTTGTTTCATAGATCTGTGTTAAAGATGTCCTAGGGTGTAAGTTGGTGGTTCAACTTATTTGAGGTTGTGGCAGTGTAAAGTTTTTCTTGTGAGAGGGGGGATAGCGTTGATGCTGGTGACCACTGGTGTTGCGATTGCACCCCTACAAGGTTTAACATTTCAGGTGCTTGGCGGTTTAGGGTTAAGGGTTTTCGGGATTCAACATTTAGCCTTTGGAGCTTCAGCTGGTTTTAAGGCCTTCGGGAGTTTGGAGTTTGGGGGTTTAGAGTTTAGTGTCCTGGCACAGTGCTTTGGGGGCTGAGGGGCTTGGAGCAGCATCTGGAATTTTGATCAATTTCGCGCCCGCTTTCCTTAAGGAGCCTGAGACGAGAAATGCCCCGTGAAAGTTGAGACAGACCGAAATCGTTTTGAGCTTCGGCTTCCACCAGTTCAAAAACCTGGTCTGCAGCATAGGGGTTCGATGGCATTTCTCAAGTATTGCATTTACCGGACGATGCAAGACTGGGAGCTGATATTGATTCAGACGTTGTGGTTTGTTTTCCATCCTTGCGCTCCGCAATCACATGTTCGCATGATTTGTGCGTAACATCAGCTCCCTATGCTTCGGCCTGAAGCACCGTTGTAGAGCGAAGGGCCAATAGCTCACCCCACATCCTGAAAGCGGCACAGAAGCCGCGTTCTCCAACACTGTGCCGTGCATTCATTGACCCTGCATTGCTGGAGGCGTTTACAAAGCCTTCCTTCTCCGTTTTGTAGCAGAGTCCCTGAGTCGGGGATTATTGGTCCGTGCGTAGTCGTTGAAGTCGTTTAATCCCAAGCTTCCGCCAGGATCGGCGTGGAGCGCGATCCAGGGCTCGCAATGAAGGTGCGCTTTCAGGTCTATGCGCTTGGATCGGGCTTGGCTTAAGATCACACTTGTTGATGTGGTTTTCAGGCAGCATGTTGAATGGAACTTAATGCGATTCTTGAGGGTACAGGTTCGCAGTTGGAACTACGGAAGTAGAGTTACCGGGGCTCATGGCTTGGCGAAGTTTGGACGGGACTGGAGGTGGTTGAAGCGTCAGCCCCAACAAGCCACCCTGAGCCCGTCTTTTGCCTATTATATCTGCCCAGAGCCCAAACCTTATGCTGCGACTCCGTCAGAACCTCTAACTGCTGGCCTGAACTTCGACAGCATATACGAGGGCTGAAACAGGGATCAGCCACTAACCTTCAAGTCTAGAAATCCCTATAACCCTGAGCCCCTCTCAGCCTGACCGCAATTCAAGCTCTGGACCCCAGTGCATGAACCACCGCTTGCCCGAGAGTGAGTGCCGAAGCCTCGAACGAATGCCTGACAGAGAGTTGCGAGGTTTGTGTCGCTATTGTTCTTTATGACTATTGAGCAGTACACCACTTCAGAGCGTACTATTCCACCTACGCATGTGTAAACCGCCGAGTATGACTAAAGTTCCTAGAGCCTCAAACCGAGACGTCATGCAGGGTTGGACAAGTGAAGCACTCCGCTCACAGCTGGCTCCGGGTGTGGCAGAGAGGCAGATGCCTTTCGGGGATGCATTGGGTGCACAGCTTCTAGTTTTTTAATTGCGATTCTTGGCGAGGTTTTGGCAGTGACAGTCTTCCCCTTGCGATCTCTATGAAAAAACTCGGGTCGGACGGGAATCGCGAAATGCTGGATCTGCCAGTAAGCTAGGTTGCGCCAGCGCTCGCCGAACACCAAGATTGATACGGGAACAGGTAAGACATTGCTCGCAAAAGCAGCTTTAATCACTACCCTGACAATAGTTTGCCAGATGAGAGACAACAACTATAATGTAGAACCTGATGAAGAAACCCCCCCAATATATTAGGATTCATATAAGGAACCCCAATAAAGACCCAAGCTTTCTCAATCAGGTTCCTATATTATTATAGTACCCTTATAGATCCCTTATAGTACCCCTTTAAAGGAACCCTAATTAAGGCCCAAGGTTTCTGAAGAACCCGAAACCCTCAAAAACTCAGAAGCCCTCGGCTCGAGGCTCGAAGAGCTCGCCCAGCGAGCGGATGAAGTTAGCGTGGACCGGTACGAGGCGTTCCGGCATTTGTGCATATCGGGTAGAGGCAGGGTAGGGTAGGGTAGGTTGGGGGTTAGAGGGGAGGGCGGGGGAGTAGAGCCATAGAGCTTCTAGCTTCTGTAAACCAGGAACTTGCGTGTCGAGGGATATATACGTTCAATGGTGCTTCCTTGTCTCTGAGTGGTTTGCCCTGATACCTGGTCTTTTATCGGGCGACTTGATAAGTTGGTGTACCTCGTCAGGTTTTTGCGGGTCTGTGTGCAAATTATGTTTCGTTATGCCACATGATTAGTGACACGCAACACCATCGATTCCCGAAATACGTACGAAGGTTGTACCAAATATGCTCAAGCTGTTCTTGTCCAAGCGACCCTCAAACTACCACAGCCGTGGCCATTGGCAACACACACACACATCACAATTTCAGTCACGATTTTGTCTCTACGACTGCCTTAGTGTTTGCCCTGGGTCTTCCTTGAGGAGCTGGCCCTGGAAGCAGAGGACCTCCGTGGCCCAAAGCCGATGTTCCAAGATGCAGGGAATTTGCTACGCTGGAGAAGCATCCAGTCTGTTTGCTAAGGTGTCATGTCACGTTGCACTTAGAGATGATTTTTTGGCGATTGCTCCAAGCCAAGTTAAAGGTGTAACGAGGTGCTGAGAGCTATTTGCGATTGATTTCTGAGGGCTCCTCGGCACTGGCCTCGACTGAAGGACCTGATTGTCCGGCAGCTCGAAGACCTTTATGTAGATGGCCTCAGCCTTGGCATATTGCGTATTGGACGTGATGTCTCAGCTCGCTTTCAATAGGTGCCTTCAAGGTTGTGTTCGGCCGACAGAAGTATTTTTGCGGTTTCCGGCGGTGGATTCAGTTCACAGGCGACAGCGGGCACTGAGTAAATTAGGTCGGCACATGTTGCAATTCGGACGAAGTTCTCATGCTGAGGCGGATGGGAACCTGGAAATACGCCGCAAGAGCCGATGCCTTGGAATCAGTCGAAACACAGCCGTTAAGTCAGAGACCTTCACCAGGATACTTGTTCGGACCATGTTCCCTGCATATCTGCCAACAGGGCTACCACTGCTCAAAGTGCAGCGACGAAACCTTAAATCTTCAATTTAAAGCCGTATGAGTGGCATTGATGCTTGAAGACAGTTGTAGGTTTCAGGTTTTACGGTGCAGGGGCCTGTGGATTTTGGAAGGTTGTTCTCCAAGCTTGACGAAGAGGACCGATTGTTGTCCGGAGCCGGTGGTGCAAGCCGCCTCGGCGGATGCCTTCGTAGCGCATGCCTATAGTGTAGTGACATTCGAAGAAGCCGTTTCCGAAACAGAGCCTTCCAATTGCAGATCTAGGCACCCGCTGAAGCGCTCCGGCCTTGATGTTTGGCACGTGGCCGCCGGATATCTTCACCGGTGCAACTCCGTTGGTAAAGGTCACAGGAGTTTATCGATTTACGCGTCGGTTGAATTATCTAGCTATCTATCGATCTATGTATCTCCACGGTGCACGACAAGCTGAGATGCCTTGTATGTTAACCTCCTGCCGTCAATCTGAGGCTATTGCTTTCTATCCGTGCCTGTATGACATATGCCGAGAAGGGACTAAGCCTAAGTCGACACGTCAACCCTCGCCTGAGTTGCTCGAGTGCGAGTTCCAAAAAGTCGACACGTTTGCTGCGCAGAGCGTGGCTGTGGTCTGCGCAGGATCCGTTTGCCCTCAACGCAGCAGCTGCTGCTGCGAGCTCTGCACCGGCTGCTGTGCCGGTAGCTGAAGCAAAGATTGCGCATTCTGAGCAGCATGGATATCGTTTGTGATTTCTTGGGAGCTAATGGACCGAAGGGTTGGAGGTTTCGAGAAAAGAGGTGACAGACTGCCTTGAATCGCCAGATCCAATATAGATTTCGCGTTTGGTGCCTGGGGGTCAAATCTTTCAGAATCCGCGGTTTCAGTCTTGATGCTGGTCGTTTTCGGTTTAAGTCGTAGCTTATTGAGAAGAACCGTCATCATCACCATCGTGACATGAGCACTTCCATGGAATAAGACAGCAGAAGAACCTGTTAAGGAGTACATCCTAGTTCTGGCACTACATGCAACTATGCAACCCGTTCTGTTGGGAGCAGAAGCTGGCATGAACATGTTTAGGGTTTAGGGTTTAGGGTTATGGCATCTAACACCGCAGACTGAGTGCAGTCTTTGCAGCTGCGAAGGGATTTTAAGATCCCCGGTTTGCTGGGCTCTTGCTCAGGAAAGGTCGCTTGCGCATGGAGTCAACATTGTCAGGTTCTTGCCCAAAACTGCCTCACGGCTCGTCGGTTGGCATGGATTCTGCAAAGCGCACCATGGCTGTCCGAGCGCGGAGGTTTCCTACAAGAGGATAGCACTACTGACCCTTGCAAACAAGAATCTTTCAGACCCCCAATGTGATCATCAGATGCTTTTGAACCGCCATCTATTCATGCTTGCCGAATGTGCCCAGGCCTTTAGAAACTCCAAAGGACTCGGAGAGTGCTCCGCAATGAAGCTTTCGGATTTGAATGGTGTTGGTCTTGAATTTCGCGCAGATTTCGGGCCTTAGAGTATTTTTGCATTTTATACGGAACCTTCGAGGCTGTGGTGCTGCCCGCAATACGTTCCATAGGATTTCGCAGTTCAGAGGATATGCATTATCGTGCGCAGCGCGTGTATAGAAACCTCCGTCTCTCCGACGTGTAACACTGCCAGCCGGCCGGCCTGCTGTGATGCTACATGTGGGCAGCAACTGAATGAATGCGTTCTGGCAGAATCGCCCACTTAGCGGCACATGCTGCATGCTGTCGACCCCACGCGCCTTTCTATCACGTTGAATGCACGTTGAGTGTTCAGTGCAGGTTTCAATGGGACAGGCCGATCTCAAGGGCTGCCTGGGCGGTCTTTAGACATCATGTCTCACGGCATGCTCCAATATGCCCAAAGACGAACTCTCGTTGGTGCAACCGCAGGGTTCCGAGCACCAGCGAATCGCATTCCCGCCCACGCGATCTGGATGGTTCCTGTCATTCTTGTGTCTTGTGGTTCATTGTCTGGTAGGTGCAGCCCTTGGTCTGTCTATAAGACTTTTGTCATCGAGTATTTAATGTGTTAGATGCTGAGTCTTTCTGCACCGAAGCCTTGCCAGCAGCATGAAGAAGACATGCTCGAACCCCCGAAGCTCGTGCCCAGTGTCCTTTCCTTGGGTCGCACTGTTTGTGCTTGCCGTCGTCACCAACGAGGCGCCGAGTAGCTTCGCAAGTGCGAGGCAAACTCTGCGGCAGCTTCGTGAGAAAGGGAACCTAGCAAAGAGCGTGCCCGCTGAGAGGCTGAACGGCGAGCTCGACCTGAGCCCGTCTGGGAGGAAGCTGATCCGCAGGATTGTAGAAGCAGGCGAAAGAGGAGACTGGCAGCAAGTGCGAAGAATCTTTGCCGGATACACCGGCGCAGAGCCACAAGTTTTCAATGCCGTGATGCACATCGCTTTGAATTGCACACAGAATAAGGAAGGTGCCCATGTTTACGAAAGGCTCTGCGCCCTAAACATGACCAAAACATCGCCAACCATCACTGCTGCTCTGAAAATCTATTCGCGGCTCGGGCATCATGAGACCGTGCGCCAAATATGGTCAGAAGCCAAGCAATCCATGAAGATTGACGAGGTAATGGCAGCAGCTCGCATTGAAGCAGCAGCTGCGCACGGGGACATTGAAACAGCTGCTCAGGTTCTAGATGAGATGAGCTCCAGTGCGGTCGAGATCGACACTTTGCATGTAACGTCAGCCATCCGAGCTTGCTGGGAGGCCAAGGGTCATGGTCACAATGCTGCAACCTTTCTATTCCAGCTCCTGCTGGACAGCTCACCTGCCTCATGGGAGCCTATAAAAGCGCGCCGTTGAGGGACCTGACCAGAGCCCGCACCGAGATGGCTTCATATGACATTCTGCCTGACAGGGTCTTCGCAGAAACCTACTTGGCAGATGCTTGATCAGCACGACACGTTCATGATGAGAAGTACGCAGCAGCTTTCGGAGTACTTGCGCCCATGTCCTCGTGAACGGCTACGAGCAGCCCGAGCGGAACTTGCTACTCTCAAAGGCACCGATATCGACTTGACAGGTCTCAGTCTTCGCATTGACAAAGCTTTGCAGATGTTGCATATTGACGATTAAGCCCAACAGATCGCGCTGGTAGACCGGACCTCGTGAACAACAAGCTGTGGAGCATATGGTCTATTGGTGTGATGTGTGATGTGCCATGATCCGCGATCGCTTGAGAGCTGAGAATCGGCAGAAAACACAGTTTTAGCACAAGCCCTTCATCGGGCTGTCGGATGTAGTGCAATGTGTGCATCCAGCGAGCCAGCTGTTTCTTTGCAGAGTTTGTGCAGGAGTACAAACGAAGCTTCTCGCAGAGCGCCCTGGTCCTCAGTTCGCTTCTGCTAGCCGCAGACCTTACATGTAGGTAAATAAAAACATGTAGGTAGATAACAAATGTAGGTAGATTCAACGGAGATCGTTTGCACATGCGTCAGAATTATTCCCGCGACGGAGACGAACCTGCAGGGAGATCGTCGCACATGACATGCTGTTGTTGCGTGATCAGTTCGACTGCAGATTTTTCGTTTGGAAAAGAGTTTAAAGCTTGCAGAAGGTGAGAAGCGGCAGAGACAGTGTGGCCCTTGGCTGGTGAAGTGTTCGAATCTCTTGCATCTAGAAGATCGAAGAATTTGTCTTAACACGATGAGTGTCGCTCGCATATCTGAGGCACGGTCGCTGCACGACGCTGTCGCCTCAGCATGAGCCAAATCTATCTGATGTCGCTTGACCTATCATTTCCTGCCCTCCTGAGCCATCACGACTCCCATAGGGCCTGCTAGGAACAAGCCTTACCTAGTTCACATGATCTCGAGTGAGGTGAGCGTGAACGTCGTGAGGCAGAGGCCCAGGAGAGGCGGCGCTGCACTTTGTCCTGCAGACTGCAGAACTAGTCTCCAGCACTGAGCTATCATGTTCGTATGGCAAACTCTGGAAATCAGCGACTCCGGGTCCCCTTAATATCCTATGACCCACACCTTAATGCATGGGCATTTGTTACATCCCATTATTGCTACAACCGGCGACGTCCTGATATTTCGGCCGTGAAGAGAAACATATTCCCGCTGTAGCCTCACAGGTCTAGTGTTTTTGGGAACCCCAAGAACAACCTGCCGCCACGTTGCTGCCAAAGCAGCCCAAAGGCGCCGGAGGGAAGAGCTGGCCGAGAAGCATCTTCGAGCTCCACTGCCCAAGGAGCAAAAAATCTCCTGCAGCCCTCCACGGGAGGCTGTAAGGTGCAAGGTCTTCTATGGCAACATGTGTCGTTTACAGACGTATTGACGTATACACAATACAAGTGGGGCTTTTTTTTTTGATTTGTTGAAGCTCTCGCAGTTTGAGCCCGAAAGTCCTGCCAGGAACTGTACGGTTTGGGTCTTCCAAAGTTGATGGTGGGTTGTGCTTGATCATTCGTTCTCTGGCTTTCAGAGTGGGAAGCCTACATATGCCTATCCCGTGCAAGTATTCCCGAGGAAGCCCCGAAGCCCGAGAGGAGTTCGAGCCGCGCGGGTTCCAGACCAGCCGCGTCTCTCCAGTCTCCTGGCTTCGACTTCTGGCTCTTTGAGGATGAAGACGGGTTACCCATAGGCCCCAAAGTAGTTCCTTTTGGGGACTACCTTATGATCGAATTCTAAATATGAACCCCAAAAAGGAACTACTTTGGGGCCTATGGGTAGTTTTAGGCCTAGGTGGTCGAGGGGCGGGTTGCCAAAGACATTTTCTCTTTGAGGTTCTTGTTGGGCTCTGCGCGACTTATCCAGGGGGCGTGTTTTTTTCACCGGTTGTTCGAACTCTGGTCGTTCATAGTGGTCCTACACGGCACGTGGAACATGAACAACTACTAATAAGAGAAACATACAAGGAAGTCCTGGTTTGAAAGAGGGCTAGGATAGGGATTGTCAAAGGGGCTTACGCTCTGTCTCCCAGAGTTCGCTCAAGACGGGTATCGGAATGCAGCCTTCGAGACCCGTTGAATCGCCCAGAGCACGACCCATTAATACTCAGATGTATGACTTCTGAAATACTAGAATTACCTGGCATTGCAGGTAGGCCTTCATTACATTATTTATTCCTAGGCTCTCTGCGGCTCTGAGCCCTAACCTCCCAAGTGTAAACTCCACAAGACCAGACCGAGGCTCTCGACCGCCTGTCGCCGGGAGACTTGGTTTTGGGGCCTGCGTGTGCTTAAACTCGTGTGGCATTTAGTGTTAACTTGCACGCTCCTGGGCTGTTGCATGGTGCACGGGAAATAGAATTTCCATAAGTGTTGGCAGGCTGCCTGCAATTCCAGAAAGGTTTATTTGCACCTGCTATTTTTTTGGGTCGTGTGACACAGGAAAACTCATAAGGCATGTATATAGCCTTTTGGCTGCCAGGCAATGCAGGCCAGTGNTTTTTGGGTCGTGTGACACAGGAAAACTCATAAGGCATGTATATAGCCTTTTGGCTGCCAGGCAATGCAGGCCAGTGGAAATTGCGGTAATTGCAGGCCGTTTCAGCACAAGCCCAGGCAGTTCGTCATCTAGGTTAGGCCACAGCACCCGCAAATTTCAAAACTTGGGCTCCTCAACAGTCCAAGCATAAGTGTTGCGCACCAAAAACGATGTCAAAAAAAAAAGTGTTCATGTCAAAACCGCGGTCCGAAAACCAGTCTTGACATCAATGTTGTCAAATTTGACAACAACAATGTTGTCAATTTGACAACAATCTTGTCAATTTGACGCCTTCGGCGCCAAATTTGACAACATTGCTGTCAAATTTGGGCGTGACGACCGCCTCGCACACACTTTCAAGCAAAGATAAGCCTGCCGGCTTGCTGTCTCGGGGGCCCAGCTGCAACACTTACCAGGGTCACGGGCCTTCAGTAAACCTTTTTCAACACTTCCTCGAGCCTAACCCCCAGGCCCCGCGCAAGTTAACAGCATTTAGGGTTCCTAGTACACGTACGCCGGGTCGGCGCGAAGCATGCCTGATTATGTCGGGCATTGCCAGATCCTGCCGCATAACACAATCAATCAGACGAGACTGTGCTCCTATGAGCTGCTTGCTCCTCCATAGGGTCTACAGTTTAGACCCTGCGACTCTACACTTCTACACCCTGTCACGATGTTAAAGAGCCTGTTTAACGCTTGGAAGTTGGAGCTCGACATGAAGTCGGATTTAGGGATTGGCGGGTTTGAGCTTGCGGACGCTTTCGGGTGTTGTGTCTAGGACTCTCGGCATCTGGATGTTGGGGTATAGGGCTCCGGTTAACTGCATTTCCAGCATGAGGCACCTTCCACCCCTGTGTATGTTGCTGTCCGTACTAGATGGGTTCACCTCGAGCACAGGTCGACCGAAGGGACGCTGCTCCCAGGTCTGAAAAGCTTGCAGCAGAAGGCCAGGAAGTTCAGGAAGGTTGGAGTTGTGGTTTACGGCCGGGTCTGCAGGGTTGGTGAAGCAAGGGCATCATGACTTCAAGCGAAGCTGAATACCAGCACTTTTGGCTGAAACCCTGCTACAGCATTGCAGCTTGGGTGTGAAAACCCCCGCTTGAGCACCGACTCGACTGACAAGAAGCGCTGCTCCCCGAACTCATGTCCGAGCGATCCAGGTGCGTATGCAGGAGCCCAAGTCACATATGCTGCCCGACGCGCAGGATGCGCCGCTGCCTCGTCTAGGCCATGTTTTCATTTGCAGCTTCGGGCTTCGAACTGTCACATGGTCTTTCTGAGCGACGACCTAAGCTCAAACAGGCGACCGCTTTCCAGGGGTACGCACATTGTTGAGAAGACCTGCCGGATTGTTCCTGGTCGACTATACGTAAAGCTACTGTGCCGAAGCGAGTCGCTTTTTTCTTATGCTGAGACCTACCTACACCCCAGCCCCTAGCGCAAACACAGCAGAGACCAACAAACAATGTCATGGAGATGACCTGATTTTTTATATGCGATTTGACCGCAACTCCATGCAGAATCGGCACCACCGCATACCAACATCACGATGAGCCTGCTGCTTTTGCTTATACTTCCGACCGCAGTAGGTGTAAAGGCGAAGGAAGACGATCAATAGGGACGCCCAGTGTACCGAGCTGACACTACTCTGCACAACAACCACAGTGACTCCCGCTCGTCCTGCCATCACTCCTCCTCTGCATCCACGTTACCTTCAGCAGCCTCTTCATCTTTTCCGCCATGAACATGCCCTTCTTCATGTTCCTATGGGTGTGCGGCGGTGTGCACCATGGTCTTATCATGAATTGCCGCATCGCCAGTCATGGCCTTGCTCTTGTATTTGTCACCCTCTGAATCTGCACATTCACATTCACAAGCATGAGCAACATTGACATCGTCATCATCGTGAAATACTGCAAGAGAACCTTTCTCGTCCGTTTACATTCCATCACGGCCGTCCCTTGTGGTTACTTGCTTTCCAAACGTCGATGATGCCGGAGATACCCTGGTCATGCTCTTATAGAAAAAGATGGCCGTGACCCTGTCTATGCAGCAAGTAGGGTAATGCCTAAGCAAGTGCATTTTACGTTCTTGCCATATATATATATACATGCAGACAGAGACAGCGATACATCAAGACAGGCAGACATGTACACGTACAGACCGACCAAGTACTAGACAGACAGATAGACATACAATACATCCATACATACTTTGATGCTTTTCGTGCGTAAATACATAAGTGGTCAGTTTCGATGTTCAGATGCAGCTGCATAAGGCCCATCACGAGGACGAAGCCCAAAGTCGAAGAGAGGCCTGGTACCGCATGCGTGGTAGATCCATGCCCCAGGGCTTCTCACGACTTTTGCAGTAAAATGCGTCAATTTCGTGTTCATGCACGTGGTTTCCTTTCAAGGCTCGACCTTCGGGGCTTGGTTAGGGTTGCAAGGGGTTGTTGAAACTCAACTCCTACGCCTAGTTAAAGCTCAAGGTGGCGGCACTGACTGTTTGAAGACGGAGGTTGACAGTTGCCCGAAACGTCATCCACATTTTACATCACATGCTGCAGGAGATGTGCTCATCATAGCTTTTGGTCCTGCAGCCCTTGGGCCCCCATACCCTGGCACATGGCTTATGAACTATGCCTTATGAAGTCGGAAGTGAAGCTCCCCAGCAAGACCTCGCAAGGCGGGCCTCCAACCCTCCTTCCGGGGTCGTGAAGGCGCGGAGAATGGTGGAGGTCCTTCAGCTAGGTCCAGCTAGGTGGACTCCTAACAATTTTTTTCGTGGTGCTGCAGACTTGGAAGATCTTCGAGGGCACGAAGTTTTCACGCTTGAGACTGGGTTGAGATGGTTTCGTCCCTGCTCCGTCCAGACAAACATCGATCTGGGGCAGGTGGTCATTGTAACATGTGCTACGGCCTCCGCCACAAAATCCGTTATTGGCCGCGTTGTGTTGTCGCGGAGTGATGGACCCCTTACTTCCTGTGTGCTTCAAGATTTTTTTTGCTCAACGGCTGTTAAGACGCTAACAAGTTCATTGCGTCTCCATGGGTTCTCCTGTTCTTCTGGACGAAATATAGGGAATCAAACCTCAGAGAGCTCAGCTGGAGACGAATGGATTGCACAGGGCCGCCAGGGATCCAAGGGCAGCGGCGATGCTGGCAGCCAGAGCAGCTGTCTTGGCACAAGAGGTCGTTGAGAGCACACGTGTTCCAAGCAGTGACTGCATCTGGCATCGAAATGCTGCTTAACTCAAGGAGCAACGAGAGGGTTTCACAAAAAGCTGACTCCGGGTCGACACTCAAATGTCAGATGCTGAAAATAAAACGAGGGTGTCGATTTCCGCGCACATGAACGTGCCGTTGGATCTCTTTGGCGATCATTTTTGCACGCCACGATGTCGTTTGGCTTGGTCTCTCTTGCCAGCCACTCCATGTGTGTATAAATATAAATATAATATACATACATACATACATACATATATATATATATATATAAAATGTTTGTGTGTATGTGCGCATATAGAAAATGTAGGAGTTTAGGGTTTATATAGGGTTTAGGGTTGATGATAGGGGAAGGAAGACAGGAGAACACGACGACGAGGACGACACACGAAGCCAATCAAGCCCACCGGTCTTGGTGTTGTGCTAATTATGTTGCGATAGTTGAGAAATTCCACCCGAGGCCAGTCCCAGAACTGCTTCACCGGAGCGGCGGGAGCGGGAGCCTTGGTAAGCGCTGGGACCTGGAGGTTTGAAGTGTGTTTGGGGTTCTCATCCCGAAAATTAACTTCAAGCTTCATGCCTTACTGGTTTTCTGCTTCAGACAGTCTACTATGTTACTATCAATCTTTTCGGGCTTTCCAGTGTATGCGTCAGTGTGCCCTTCAGGGGTGCTCAGGGTGTAGGGCCGGTGTGTTTTCGGAGTTTTTGTTTCGGGTTTATACAGGGTTTGGGATTTAGTCTGTTTGTTTTATCGCACTCGGCACTTGCGGTTCCTAGAATGGGTGTGCACGTGTCAATTCAGAGTTTCGGCAGGGGACCACTGAGGATTTCGAACGTGGCTTGGGCCATATCATGATACAAGACACAGTGAATACTGCATATGAATATTGGTAGCCGTTGGGACTCTTGACATGGCACGGCTGCAACAGCTACGGCTACGACCCTGGAGTCTGGCCTTGACAGTGCTGAGTTGTGTTCTGCACATCTGGACAGACTTGTGCATCGATTGGTAAATCCCGCCATGTCAACATGGACAATTGCCGAAGGAGGAAGTGTGCACGCTTCGCCGTGTTTCGGCTTGGCTCAGCAAGAGAATTCGCATACCGTACGGCTGTGCGTGACACGTCGCATGTTACGCCCATGTCGAACAGTAGCACTCAACATTCGTCCAATTGTCCTCAAGACAAGCCGGACATCGTGATCCTGCATGGAAATTTTGCTGAGCAATATCATCAGTCGTAGCTCTACTGTCGTGAGGGAACACTCTGCCTATAGCACATGCAATTTATTGTCAGCCCTGGCTTGAGCGGATATATATATATATATATATCCACATCGGCCCATCGCTCCCATTCAGCCCGCTTGTTGGGATTTAGGGGGTGGGCCTGGGCATGTGTCTGACCCGCTTCTTTGTTTGGGGTTTCTACCCCGCCATAAACCCTGCCCTCGAAAACTTGGCAAAGCCTGCTACCTATAATATCCTCAAGCACTCCTCCACCCTGGCATCCAACATGGATGCTTTTTCCTCGGCGGAAGCGAAGCGATTTCGACAGAGGCACCCGGGATGGGTGTTGTCTGGAGCCCGCCTTGTCTCTTCCCCAGACCTGCAACTTCTTGCTTTCGCAATGCTCATGTGTGAGGTTCTTCATGTTAAATGCTTTGGGGATCGGCTCATCAGGATGGTCTTCCACTGCGCGGCAACGGTGGGCTTCACGTGTGCAGCAGCGGCCCTGGCCGTCCTGCAGGTACTGTCGGTATATACATTGTAAATCATGCTGGCATCATGCTGAGTTTCTAGGGACCGGCGCCCGCAGTGTAGAACCCAAACCCAGCAGCGCCGGCGAGCCTCATGTGGTGTCCCTGTGTCTGAGCAGAACATCCTTCAGCAGGAGTCCCCTCAGTGTCATAGCTTTACATGAAGTTTTCATGCACTTCTCGACTAGCCGTGTTGGTGACATCAGCCACAACCCGCCTATGGGTAGCACAGGGCAAGGGAGAGTGAAAGAACGAGATGCAAATATTAGCTGTTAAAGAGATCTGGTGCAAACTTCTAGTTGCCCATGTGTTTCTACATGTTTCGTTTTCTACAATGCTGTAGTCGCCAGGATGTGCTGGAGATTTCATGGCGAAGCAGGCTGTATCAGGCTGCGTTTGCAGACCCACATCTCCTAAACTCTGCATTTCACATAGATTACGCCACTGGCTTCATTAGAACTAACGTCAATCTACAGAGAGACTGACACATGGTTCCACCAATGCGAGTCGATTACCCATGGCAATAGTAGAACAGTAGTATTCATCATCATATCATAAGCACTCAGGTCTACTTGATGGGAGTGCTGCGGGCAGTTCTCGAGCCCTTCTTTTGGGCCCTCTTTTTGGTCACCGCGCTGGTGCCTTTGGCTAGGCGCGACTGCCTTAGAAGTCAAGCAGCACCTCATAAAGACGAAGCATGTAGGTACGCTGGCGGCCTTGTAACTCCAAGCTCCTAATGCCTACACCTCTGGGACTCAGACTCAGATGGAAATGCTGGGATGAGAGTTGCGAGGATGCCGAGCTTTGGTTCGAGAGTTTAGATTAAACCGTTACAGTACCGAGCGGAAGAGCGATTCTGTTAGTTGTCGTCTTCCGCAGGTATGGTTTCTTACAGTTGCAAAGGCTTTGTAAGTGCCCCACTTTCGCATGGGTCATATTGTGAGTCTTCCTTCGGGGTCGAGGTGTGCTGGCTTGCTGTGCAGTTGCTTGCGCGCAGGTTCTTCGAATGCATACTTCTGCAAGCGACTGGTGCAGCAGTCAGCATGCTGCGTGTGCTCGTTCTATAGAGCTGAGTTGGTTTGCTCAAGGGGAACACAACGGTCTCACACTACCTACAGCCAACAGCGATGGCACAAGGTGCGCATGAGAGGGCGGAAGCCTGTCATTCTGGTACAAGAAGTGGAGAGAAGCATAGAAGCAAAGATAGAATTGCATGTATACATATGCACACACATGCGTGTGTATGTGTGTCCCTGTAGTCACTGTGGTCCAATGAGAATCCTGGCATTTCGCTGCAACGCAAGGAAGTTTAAATTAAGTGTAACACGTTGCGACATAGACTATTTCATAGGTACCTGTCAGTACACGGGTAAATACACATATGTTTACATCTGTCCCTCCCCCGACCTATGCACATAATTATACTGGTATATATATATATATACAGATACCGCATGTACGCAAATGGCACAGGGTACACGAAAATTGGCACATGCGTAAGCGAGCACGCAAGCACTCAAGCAAGCAAGCAAGCAAGCAAGCAAGCGGCCAAGTGATCATATTTGCCAGCACGCAGACGTCATGCATATGTAGCTAGGTAGTGCAAACAGGCAGAAACGTGGAAAGACTGATAGATAGCCAACCAGCCAGACAGACAGATAGCGGATAGACTGGTTGATATAATGTGTAGACAGATAGTAGTAGACAGGTCGCGTGATCGATCGGTAGATGGGTAAATAGCCAGCCACACGGATGGATCGGCACATATGCAGCTATGTAAGGCTACAACCGTGCATGCGCACCTGAACAGGTGGATGTACGAGTCTATGGATATGCGTGCGTGCGCAAGCAGAGCGAAGGAAGAGGAATGCCGGAATGCCGAGAGGCCTGCTTTTGACAGTCCTGCCGAGGTCGGGCAGCTCTTCTGCGGGCGCTTCAGCCACAGCCGGCCCAGGACTAGCTATTTCGACTTGCGGTGCTTGTTCGGTACTTTCTGCAGGACAACAAGGGTTTCATATCAGACTTCCAATCAATGCCTAAAGCTCCTGCTCGGGAGGGGGAAAAAGAAATCCTGTGCAGACGTGTACGATCGTGCTTGCTTCTCTGGGAAATTGGTTGGAACAGTGTAACATGAGGCCATGAGCAGGAGACTTCTGCTAGTTTGCTGGCCGAGCCTTCCTGATACACATCCCATGGCGCCTGAATCAGGGAAGTCTGATGCTTAGGCAGTGCTTAGGATGTTTTTGGCATGTCAGAGAGGTTTGGCTGGATGTGCGGGGTTGTACCTGAGCCTGCAATTTAAATTTCAAGCCCTAAGACTGCAAACCGGCACCCGATTCTGTGACTGCTGTTCGCTGATGCTCGGCTAAACCCTAAATCCTAAACCCTAAACCGCTGATGCTCGGGGCTCCGGGCCTCAGCTGGCTCAAACTGGTGTGTTGTGAGCAGCTTCCAAAATGTGACTCGGCGGCAGGAATCCAAAGAGCATAGGCTTGAGACACTCTTGGGGTGGGCCACGTTTTCCTTCCTAAGGTAGGCCGGGCAACCGGTCGCAAGGGAATAGCAGTGAGTTGTTTCGATCCCGAATCCTGCAATTTCTACGTAGAGCGCTGTACAGACCTAGGGCGGAGAGCCATAAGGAGAGCCTGTCCCGAGCTGAAACATGGATCCCACAGGATAGGCTTCAAGAAGTTGTGCTTAGCAACTCAGGTCGCGTCCACCAAGCAGCATCCGAAGTGGCGGTGACCGTTCCACGGCGAGTTTCATACATGCCAGCACGGGGTGGGTCAGCGGGGTACATGAGGATTCCAGTGCCTACGAGTTGCTGGTTTTATCCTGCTCGAGGTTGGCTTTATTTATCCTGCTCGAATTTGGGAGTACACCAGTATTTGTCCAGGTTTGAGCCGGCATGAGGTTACAGTTAAATTGTCGGGAGAGGCAGTTAATTACTGTACTTGGACAGGCCCGGGCCCCATTGGTTGAGCGGCTAATTCCCTCCGGCCGATGGCTGTGCACTACGTTCAGTTTCAACAAGCACTTCCCCCTTGCGGATCCACTTCGGTTCGGCGCTATTCATGCTTTAGTTTTCCATAGTTTTCCAGTTGTTTGCCAGTGTCTCGTGGTGCTAGCATTCGCCAGCGCGTCGCGGGAAGAGTGCCGGTGCACGGCCAGACAGTTTTTGGGTTCACCACGCGTAAGTCTTCAGTGGTTGGCGCCTCGGCATGTTATACGATTGGTACAAAACGGCATGGCAGAAAGAAGGGTCGTTTCGCACACCAGCTTTTGCCAGCATCAGGAAGTTAATGGACTATTGCTTCCCTCCCGCACGGCCCTAACCCCGCCTTCGATACACATCCTGCAGTAGCCAAGGCTTTCAAAATCTTCTGGTACAGCTACAAGAGGACAGTGCCTGGCCGACGTGTTTGGTCGACGTCCGTGGGCTGTTAGTCTTCACGGAAGAAGTTTTGGTGGTCAGGCGCTTCACGCCTTGCAGCTGTGTGCTTACGCACGCACACACACACATATATATATATATAATAGATACATATATAACCATATACATATGTATAAATAGAGATAGGTCTAGATAGATATAGACTATCATATCCTTGTAAGGTTCGAGTCGCCTAGCAATGTCCCTGGCTTGCTTCCTACTTTGTACCATTCCTGCCGCGATCTGTATGCTGACACATTGCCGAGGCCAGTTGACATAGTATCTGCACCAACGATAGCCGTTCCCCGTTTCAGCAGAGAGTGAGCAACACTGCTGCAAGATGCGCCAAGCTTTGGCACGTCTCTCTTTTACAGATGCAGGAGTACGAAAGAGAGGTCCGGCGTCTGAAGGCAGGCCGCTTTTCATTGTCGCCAGCACATCCACATCATTCCGAATCTGAGTTGACCGGTATGAAAAGGCGTAAGAAAGACCGGAAAGTGAGTAGCATGCTTACTCGAGCAGTTTTGTATATTTCTGCCATGCTGTCGGTGTGACCTTTCACTGCGATGAATCTCGATCTGGTACTTTTACCTCATGCAGTAGGAACCGCATCCTGTAACAGTCATCAAAGTCTGTAGAGTTTTTCAAGAGCCAGGCTGCAGAGATTGCGACTCTTGGCAACTAGTGCTACCTGTCTCATTGTAGTGGCTGCATGTGACTCTTCCGATTCCGGTCCTGCTGCCATTACTTTTTTCTGCGTCGCGTGTCGGTATTGCATTGTCATTGCTGGCATTAGCATTGAGTAATGGCCTGCCATGCGATTGTCGGAGTTTCTCGTATTGGTGATATCATCATGGCTGCGCGCTTTGCTTGTACTAGTACGGTACCCTGAAGGCGGACAACGAACGCTTGCTCGATGAGGCTGTGCACTGTGTGGGGTGGGGTGAGGTGTTCTATCTCTTGCTCTCTCTCTCTCCCCCTATAATTTCTCTGTGTATATATATATATATATACGTACACATTTATGTACACACACGGTGTAGACTTTGTGGAGAGAGGTGAGATGCGAAAAAGCGAGAGAGAGAGAGAGAGAGGGAGGGAGGGAGGGAGAGAGAGAGAGAGAGAGAGAAAGAGAGAGAGAGAGAGTCTGAAAGACGGCGTGGCTGTGCGAAGCCTCTGTTGTTGATGCAAATGGTGCTGCTCTCGAGAGGATTACGGTTCTCAATACCGAAACAAGATCCAGACGGGTTGAGAGCAAGAAGAGAAGGGGCAGTTCGCTTCGTTTTGGCTGTGCTGTGAGCGAGACTCTGCCGAGAGAGGGCGGAGGCAGAGGGAGGGGGGCGGGTGACATTGGACGCAACAGCCAACAGCCTCAGGTTCGGCGTTTAGGCGGCAATCCGGCATCCCAGGACTGCTGTGAGTTTATGCATGTGGGCTCTCAGATTGTGGCATTTGGAAAATTTCTGACGGGAAACGCCAAAAGGCACAAAGCAAGAGCGCCTTGATTTTGCGAAGGTCAATGCCTGTTTCAATGCTAGCTACGTCCTATCGGAACCACTTTGAAGTATGTGCGTCTCTTCGCATGTTGACTTATAGTTTTGCCTTGTCCCAACTGCCATGAGACTCTTGAAGCAGTTACTGCTTCAATGAGAAGCTGTATGAGAACACCCCCCAAGGATCTTCACTGAAGCCCTGTCCGCATGCCTGTAGCCCAAGCTCAGACTCCCCTGTCTACCAGGGGAGTTCGGCCCCAAACCATAAGCTGCTCTCAATCTGCAAGACTCTCAGCCGTTAGCCCGGTACAACCGAAACCCTAAGGCCTGCACGCCGAACCCTGATGGCAGCATATCGAACCTTGTGATTAGAGTCTTTCCTAGACAGTTAAAGAGGGGTTTTAGGGATTGTAGGGTCCGTGGGAATAATATAGGTCGTGATGAATTTATAGGGCTTGTAAATGTACGGCTGAACAAGCTTACGTGATGGCGGGTTTCTGGGTCAAGGCTGTGATTGAGGCTTATAGAGCCGTTCTCATACTTGAGTGTTTGCAGGCTTGGGGTTGATAAGGTTTGTGTCGTTCGGATTGTTGGTTTCGGGTGTTGCGTGCTAGGGTAGTGTGTGTGCAATTCTCAGTGAGGTGTCATGTTGAGCTGGACACTGCGATCAAGATTTTTCTGTAGTCAGCCCAAAAAGATTGGACACTAACATCATCTTGGCAGGCCTTCTGATTCTTTTCTCGATGGTCGTCCAAATGCATTAATTCGCCGCAATGTCAAAGATTGGTATTCTACTCCCTTTCTCTTCCACACTGGTTTGCATATATTGAACAGTCGAAGCTTCTCGCGGCTTTTTGAAGCAAGCTTCTGGGACCACAGACATCTTGACAGAAATCCAAAGCAGCCTACCATGCAAAACGTCCTTCCCCCCCCTTTTGTGTTGCACGGAAAGGAGCTTCGGCAGGTTGCGCTTCCGCATGCCGAAGCACCAAAGGTGGGGCAGAAGAACTGGCTCTTGTTGCATGTCGTGTTGCCTGTTAAGTTGCTGGCAAACCACCCCGAACCCTAAACGGTAGGCCTTGCGCCAGTTGAGTCTTGACTGTGGCTTTCCAAAAAAACCTAAGCTCCAATGCCCGACAGCAAGAGGGAGCAACAAGCTTAAGGCAATAGATTCGTTCTTCAAAGACTAAACGATAGACTGTAAAGCCCTCGAATATGTAAACACAGCACAACTTGATACGTCTTGGAAACCCTTTGAAGTCTTAAACGCCAACCTCCTCTTCATTTGTCAACAAGTCTACGTCACCGGCTGTCGCAAAAACTCAGACCCCCAACGGATCACTTCAGTGCCATGAGTTCAGCTAGGCAGTTAGTTGAACTCGACACCCCAAAGCCAAGCTACCAACAGGTCATGTTGGAGAACAGCTTGGGCAAATCAGGGGATATCAACCCCAGCGATCCTGTCGAGAGCATCTTTGTGGAGGTGGGCGGTCATTGGACTACTCCTAAAAGCAGGTTGGGGGTTTGGGCTCCGGGTTTTACACGGCATCCGGGTGGGAAGGACCCTGAAGCTTTCAAAGCCGTCTATTCAAAACGAAGAAGCTTTGCCCGCATACGTCTCTCTCGCACTCTCCCTCTACCTTTGTCTGTGTCTCTCTATTTTCATTCTCTGCTTGTCCTTTGTGATGCTACATTCGAGAATACAGCGGTGCGTACACAGGGATGGTTGTGCGCTGCACGTTATCGCACCACCCCCACCCCCAACGGCATCCCCCCAAAAAGCTGGAGCCTTAAGGACGGATGTGCGAAGGGGAAACTCAAAGCTCAAGGCCCAAGCCGTTCCACAGGGTGGAAGGGGGGATGACCACACACAGAACCACTGGAAGATGGCCGAATAAACCAAACCGCCCAACCATTCCACACGGGAGCTCAAGGCCCAGCACATGTGTCTTTGGGGGGATACCATTACAGGGCGGGGAGGGGTGAGTGGGAGGGCAAAACGCACAGCGCGCCACCATATCCAGACATCATCAAGCATTCCCGGCCTCCTCCGAATGGTATGGTCTGCTGGGGGTGGGGGGGATCGGGGAAAAGGGGGCGGGGCTGGCATGTGCGGAGAGGGGTTGGATCGGGGAAAAGGGGGCGGGGCTGGCATGTGCGGAGAGGGGTCGGGATCGTTGGAGCTGCTGCTGGGGGCTGGGCGTCACCTTACGCAAGCGCCCCCCTAAATGCAGGCTCTAAGCCTAGCGCCCTACACCCAAACCCTGCCTGAGCCCTGGTCGACTCGAAGCCTGATACATTTTAACCTTAAGCCCTAAACCCAGAACTGTAAAGCTTGGAGGGAAAAAAACTGTAAAGCTTAAGCTAGGTAGGAGGAAAAAGCTTAAGCTAGACCCAAAACCCCAAAACCCCACAACCACCCCACAGAAAGAAAGAGAAGGGGGACCCACCCCACCCCACAGAGGGCGGGGGGGCCGCAGAGCGCATGACCTACATATACATATACATATACATATATATATATATACATACATACATACATACACATGTAGACAGATAGGTAAATATATATATATATATACATATACATTTTCATGCACTCACACACGTATACAATATACATGTGCATGCAGTTGTTCTGTTGCGGCATGGGCTAGCTGTAATAACCATTTGCATAGGTAGCAAAAGCTGCGTATGTACGTACATATGTGTTTTCATATGCCTTCAGTTCGTATACCTCATTTCTCGTGTATGCGGTTGCGATATGCATGCATGTAACATGTTCGCAGTTGTGGTATGCGCATCAATGAGACTGAACCCTGCCGGGTGTTTTCAGATGTTTTCAGTCTACACGTTCAGTTGTATGCTGGCACACCTTTTTCCCTTGTGCTGCTGATACACCTGAGTCTACATATACATGTGGATGCTTGTAGCGGGTTGTAGCATCGTGATATGCGTCATGTCTTAGTTTGTTTGTGCCGCAGTCCGATCACATCTGGCAACTTTTGCTCGACGGAGCCTCAATTCTTTCTGGGTTGTGGAGTTGTAATATAACAATAACAATAGTATTTATATAGTAATACTTTGCATCAATCAGCGTGGCATTCCGAGGTAAATCTTCACGGACTCAAGGGCTTGCCTCAGGAGCCGGGACACATTTGCAGCATGCTAGTCCATACGTGAAGCCTAAGTTAGTTCGAGTTTCGGGTTACTGGCGATTCATCGTTTTCCTGTGCAACCAGAAGCTAAGGAGGTGCACTCGTCACGCTGTTTTCGCACTGAAAATGTCTCAGGAGCTGGTGTCCAACGCAGTATCACAGCTTTCTGCAGGAGATGGGCTAAGATGCCAGGCAGTCGCTCAGGTCGGTGCAGAGCAAGCCAAGTCTGAGTGGCTGCCCTTGCAGAGAGAGATGTGGAAGGCGAACCCGAACTCCGTCAACAGCGGTGACGTGACGTGGGAAGGCATTTGGGAATCGACCGGTGTCCTAAACCTTTGCATTCCCTCCGACACCCAGACTATCACGGTGGAATTGTGGCTTCCTGGCCAGAAACAAGCAATGGCGACTGCTAACATCCGCTTGGGAGCTAGCAGGCAAGCTTGGAAGTTGGACAGCGGAGGCTTTTTGGAGGCTGAAGCAGATGGAGGTGCTAAACGCAAACGCAACACGATGTCACCCAGGTTGTCGTCCCTAGAATCTGGTGACAGGCTCAAGTTCATCACTCCCCAGCCGGGCACCATCACGAAACTTCTGAAGTTGTTCAGGGTGCGGGATGAAGCGGCCAAGGTGGTGATGGCTCGAGACCTTGCCAGCGCGCTGAAGACGACGATGCACAAACATAAGCACCTCCAAGTACCCTTGGAGCAGACACAACTCGAGGAAGTGATGCACAAGCTGAAGGACGTCCATTCCGAAGCCTTTGAAGCCGAGGCGCTGGTCCATCCGAAGAAGTCGGGCTCCCATGGGCCTTCGATCATGCCATGGAAAGGATTCCTGAACTGCTTGCTGCTGGAGAAGCTTCCGGACTACGCAACGGATCAGCTCGCTCTCCGTTTGTTCATCATCCAGAAATGCCTGCTTGGTGATGACTGCCCTACCAACATGACCTCCCAGGTTCTCATGCAGGCCTATGATAAGGCCGGGACTGACCCAGGGTGGTGGGGAGGACATGACCCAATTCATGTTCACACCCTGTCCTAGGTTAGAAAGCCCGTCACGCATTGGGAGAGAACCGTGCTGGTTGTGACCGCCATCTCCACCTTCTTGATTGCATGCAGCTTCATTGCGACAGGCAGGACTTTGGCCATGCTGCCACGCTGGTGCAACTAGTTCAGTGCTTTAGTTGGCCAAGGCATCCCACCATCTGATGCATCGTGTAAATATTGCAGGCCTTGCAGACCTGCGTGATCTTTCGTTTCAGACCTACATGTGTTCTGGACATTGTTGCAGAACCGTGCTGGTCGTAGAAACACAGGAAGCTAATGTCACTCTTAGATGGCCAATATGTATGCTGCTTCACAGGTCGATCTCGGATAGCCATTGATGTTGTTGCAAGTGCTGTGTTAGGACCAGGGGCAGCTGTGAAGTATTTGTCGCTAGAACTTCGCTCCGGGTTCTAATTTAAGGTGTTTGTTGAAGGTACGTACGTACATGTGCGCATGGCGCCAGGTGTCTCCTTGGACTATTCGCCCAACTGGAGTGGGTGGTTCTATGTGGACACGGGCTTTGCCGTCATGTTCATGTTCGAGGCCAGCACGACCAAGGTGATGGTCAGGAGGATGGTTGTAATCACCAGGGTCAACCGGATCGATTTCGAGATCAAACAGATTCGGCCGCACGTGTGTGTGTGTGCGCAGTTCACGACCATGATCACTCTGATTTGTTGATGTTGTCCATTGGCCTTCAGTGCTGTCATTGACGGTGCATTCAGTGTGACTGCTAGAAGTGCTCCACTGCAAGACTCACTTCTGTTTGTATTTCGTTAGATCCTGTTGCGAGTTTTGCTGCGATGGTGTCCCTTGGCAGTACTTGATTACTCCTACCAGCACGACGAAGACTACTACTGCTACTACTACTGCTTCTACTTCTACTTCTACTTCTACTACTACTACTACTACCCAGTGCTGAAAAAGTCACCGTACATGCGAATCTAAGCCTCGAGCCTTGTAGGTGATCATCAAGATCATCGGCATGGGGCCGGGCACGTATTTCTGCGGATGCTTGGCTGATGTAGCCGGAAAGTAGGCGTGAGGCGAGAGACCGACATGGGGAATGAAGGCTTCGCGCATCAGCAGCAGCAGCCGCGCAGCAGAAGCACCACCACCACCAGACCCCAACAACAGTAGCATCACCAAGAACAACAACAAACACAAGTCCTGCAGATTAGTTCTACTGTTGTTGCCGCGGCTGCAGTACGACTGCCATGACTGTCATGGTCTCTCCTATGAAACCAAGTGCAACATTATGGCACCACTGTTTTTGGTGCTTTGACTATGGCTGTCGCTGCAAGACATGGGGTGCTTCTGACTATTTCGGTATACTGCTGCTACCTACGTCGGCGAGGGCAACACGACAGTATTGCAACAAGCATGGAGATCTTGCTACACTCCCCAGTCGCTCCGAATCTGCAAAACCTGATCCCCCGAATGTTCGACGCCAAGCAGCATATTGCAGAGAACATGTTCTTATCATTCGGCTACGCCTACGCCACAGGGTGCTACCGCTTCGCAGCTCAGACCTTCGTCCAATTGGAAGAGGGTTTTTAAAAACCCTCTTCTCACAGACAAAATTGATGAGCCGCTCCCTGCCTGCCTGCCCGCAAGCCTCAGCAACTGAAGCCCAAAAACCGTTTGCGATGCTTAAGGCTTAAGTCTTCGGGAGACCCTTAACCCCCGCTTTCCCAACGTCATCATAATTCTTAGTATTACTATTGTTATTATCAATGTTATCATTATTGTCGTTATCATCGTTATCATTAATATCATTATTGATAGTATGAATATTAGTTATGCCTATTGTAATCAGAAGCATCAAGGCGGTAGCTTCCTTATGGTTCTGGGCCTTTGCTGGTAGAGTTCTCAGGGTTCCAGTGACGATGCTTGCTAGTTACCGCATAGTATAGAATATGCTATATAGTCTTTCGTCTGTAGTATTAGTCTATAGTAAAATATCTTGTAAGTGCTTGATGTTTTCGTTCGGCTTACATTGCAGCCCGAGGAAAGGAGAGATTCTGGAACATCTTTGACCTGTTGCTTTCCTCGGGTGCGGCAGCCGAGATCGTTTACCAGGTTTGGGCCTCGCTTGCTGACGGGCGTCCATTGCGTTGAAATTAAGCGAATTGGTGTTTAAGAGATAAGGGTTCCTTAGTCCAGAAGCACAGCACAGCCCCTTAAACCGTTGTTCGCAGTATCCAGAGTTGTGCCCTCTCAGCGAAGAATGCCTGTTTTGTTTTTCTCCAACTGGTTTCTGAATACGAGAAACACCTGTGAAAGTGCCCTTCTTGTCGTGACGAGGCTCCACCGTGCTCAAGCCCTTCCACAAGTCTTTGCATGTGATATCGGATCATTTGTCGTAAACTCGTTACTCTTTGGCACGGTGCTGAACAACAATGCCGTCCACACCAAATGAACATCAAGAGTGCTGTTTGCAATGTTTGCAAAAGTTTCTGCACGGCAGATGGTGATTTGTTTTTTTGGGGGCCCATTCCTTGAGTCAAGACTGCTTCATCTTCAAAGATCCTTCCCACCGACCGCTACAGTCAAAACTGTGCATCTTTGCAAGACCTGCATACCTGTGCGGGAAGATGCACGACACCAGCGAAAGCTGTCAATGTATTCAGCAAGCAACGTCCTAAGTCGCTGCAGCTTGATTGTACTTCGACTTCGCTCCACGGACTGCCCTCTCAGTCGCCATCTGACATGTTCCCCGAAAGCACGTGCACAGAGTTAAGCTGAGGTGCATGTACTTCCGCCCGTGTGTGCACGATTGACAGGAACGTTTAAAGTAGTCCTCGTGAGACGCGATGGAGCAAGAAAGCTGAACACTGCGAAAAGCCATACCAATGATGATAGTAATAAGAAGAACATCAGCGGTTGCAGTAGCAGTTAACGTGATGTGATTATAATTTGGAATATGAACAATTTCAAAGCTCACAGTGGGAGGTGTCAGGCCGCAGAATCCCTCACTTACCATCCTTGATCCACGGGTTAACTTTCGAGATCACGTTAGAACACAGGTGGCGATTCGGGGTGCGTCCACGCCAAGCCGAATTGCCCTGACGATTCGTGTGTTGCGCCTAGCAAGGGTGTCTTTCTACATGCGTCTCATCAATACGCGGCTTGGCTGCAGGCAGTCCTCCTAAGCTTGTGATCCTACAAAGGCAACGAAGAAGCAGAACCTTTAGATTCTCGGTCTCAGCCATCTTTGCTCCAAGCATCTGAATGCCATGATCTTTATCCTCAAGGTGTTTTGCCGGGTTCAGGCTCACGGCTGCCGGCGTACTTAAATTCAATGGGCAGTCACCAGCCAATCCTGAGCGACCTACGGTAGTTGCAGACTTTTGCACGGATTGTCTGCCCATCGAGCAGCCTGTGGCTGCAGTCCATGGTCGCCCGAAAGATCCCAGCGCCCAATCCTAAAGCATGCCCGTGTTGCGTTGACGGCCTGGCAGCCCAGAATGTTGTTGAGGTCAGTTCTTGTCCAGTTGGGTAGGCCTGTAGGCTCGAAAAATGACGGAGGTTCTGCGTTCGCGCTATGCCTTTGATATTCTAGCCTGCCATTGCGTGCCCTTGCGTAGTGACAGGGGATGGCACAGCACAGAGAGAGAGAGAGAGGGAGAGAGAGAGAGAATCCCAAAGCTCGACCTACGCACCATGGCGTCCCTTTTTTGTTATTTACCGGGCTCCAGGAACATCTGTAGTCGTGCAGACAAGGGAAGCTGAAGTGAGGAACATCTGTCCCAAGACTACTCACGAAGGCCACTCCTCACTGAGCTGTCCAACATCGTCCAGGGTTTCATCATCGCTATCCCATCACTGCTCCTGAGCAGCAAGTTTCAACGCAGCAGCTAGCTGAGTTCGAGATGTCTCAGCAAGTCAGCACCCGGACTGTTTGAGTAGAACGCGTACCGTGGGTTTCCTGCACATCGACAAGCCACACCCTTATTCTACCTCTTTCGGCTCCTGTGACAAGGTTCTGGGTCATGTTGACGCTCCTTGTCATTGTATATGTCAGCGCTTTGGGCGCCTTGTCTGCATGCAGGGTCCCATCCCTCGGCGTTAGCTTCTCCAATCTCAAGCTCCAAACTCCAGCCTCAAAGCTACCCGGGCACTCCGAGGCATGCGTGCAGCAGTGGAGACCCTTGCCGAGGGGACTGCGGCATCACTCGAGGCATTGGCCGGTCCACTAGTTCAGGCTCAGGACAGGGGTTCGAACATTATTGCGTATGCAGTGTGCTACAGAGATGTGCCCGAATTGGCGATAAAGCCTGGGGTCCCATCTAAGCAAGCCTGGACATTGCACAGCTTCTAAAGTTGAGGCCCAGGCCCGGCAGGGCTCAGAGTCCAGAGCCAGGAGTGAAGAGACGGACTGAAACCCGTGTAATCCTACAACTCCTAAGCTCAACCGGTCTGTCATGATTCGCTTATGTCTTAATCACAGGATGTCCGAGCCGAGCCCTAATCCGTTATGCGTCAGGTTTCGTGAGGATCCGAGTCGCAAAGTAGCCTGGGCAGCCTTTGCTTTACCACGGTGAGGTTTCTTTTTGAGATTTCGGTTTGATTGAAGTTGAGAAGCATCTTTAAACCAAAAAGATGACATATCCGGAGCTAAGCTTCGAGTCGTTAGAGTGAGCTTTCTCTAAACAGGGAGTCTGCTGGCTGAAGATCATATCTACTATGGGGGCCTTAATATTTGGAATAGGTTTCGGGAGGCTCCTTGTACACTACGTACAACTATAAGGAGCCCTGAGAACAATATTGGGAATTATCTAGGCTTCTACAGCACCCCTCATGTTTTTTACATCGTTCGTTGCAATCGAAACCCAGGGCTCTGAAACCGGAACTTGGACAACGCTGAGGACCTTCTTTTGAGATACGGGTTGCTTTCTGTTTTCTGAAATTTTCGGAAGGGGAACGCGTGACAGAGATCCTTTTTCTGTCCTTCCCTTCAGGCAGAAGCAGCTTGCACGGGCCGTTCAAGCCCTCCCGATCCAGCAGTCGAAGCCTCAAACCCATTGGCCGTGGAAGGGACAAGCCCAGCATCAGCATACCCCATAGTCACATTCGGCCTCAAACCTCATGTCCCAGCTGAGGCTTAGAGCCCCAAGCCCACAGATGGAAGACCGCAGACCTGAAATCCTCACGCTCTTTCCGGGAGGTATGTGGTCATCCAGATACCCTGGATCCCTTTGTGGCGACGCCAGCAGGATGCCCCACCATCAGCGAGATGCCCCGCGGCCATGACATGGGGACCGGTGTGTCAGATTCACAGTTTGAGGAGGATGGGTCTGTGAGATCCTGGTTCTGGGTGTTCAGTCCCGCCGCTGCGGTTGTTCTATGTGGTTCAACGAGTTGGGTTGGGATACTATTGAACTTAACTACATTGTGGGCGAGCGTGGTCACAGACACCGGTAAGCAAACTCTTGGATGTGGGGTGTAAGGTTGTATGTGAAGTTTTTGAAGCATCTTGCTCGGGATTTCAAAGGTTCTCGCCTCGAGCTAACACATTTCATGCTGTCATTTGTTGTGATTCCCAAGACCCGAAACCCCGAACCGTTCAGCAACTATCCGGAGGTAAACACTCACAGTCCGGAACGACTGGGACAAGTTTTGGCAGCTGATGGGAGGGCTTCCACATGATCGGAGATACTGTCCAGGGCATTTGGATGTTGCTGCTCTTTTCCGTTTGTCTTCTGCGAAGAGTGTGCTACAAAACTGTCTTGAAATAGAGCTTCTAGCGTATTGATCCGCTTGCAGTTGCCGTGCGGCTTTGTCACCACCTGGTGAGACTTTGAACGCTAAGTACTTGGCATTGGTGCTCAACAAATTCAAGCCTATTCACGGCCTGCACCTTGAGGTACGGCCGGCAATATTGCGGCTCCGTGCTTACGTGCATGTTTACCATTTTCCGGTGCATGATCGGTGACTGTACCTCGACCGGCGGGAGGTCCTTGCCGCTTCTTGGTCGAATCATTGCTGCGGATCCCTGACTTACTTACACGCCTAATCATGCAGCTCCTGACTGCTCGCGGTAGCATCTATTTGCTTGACTGAACGGGTGATCTATTAATATGCCTCGAGTTTGATGATGCCTTTCGGGGCGAATAGGTGTAAAGCTCACAGCCATGAAAAGATGAGGTTCGTTGCCTATAAGAGGGCAGGAGTACATTACATGTATCAGCTGTCAACATAGTAGGTTTTCAGCAAATGAGGGCCCAGTATAAACCCTGAACAGCATGATTCCTGTTGGGAGACCCCCGAGAAGGAACCCCAATTATTGAGAACCCCTCTCCCCCGACTCCATAGTGGATTACCTGGACACAAGGGCGCTGTGGAGTGATGGTTATGGATGGGCCTTCTACGTCTTCTACTCGTTCTGCATGGTCTGCACGATCTTCGGAATGTTCAACATCATTACCGGCAGCTTGTCAGCAAGTTACGTGCACCCAGCTTTTTAGCCATGCAGTGTTGCGGGCTTTGGGCGAGGATATGGGGTGAGTGTGCGGCTGGGGCTTCAAGGTTGTTGTGTTCACAACGAAGTGAGTAGATAAGAAGAACAGTGAACAAAACTTGCGCTCTCCAAGAGCTCGCGCGGGTGCCCGAAATATGACCATGTTCGACCTGTACATAGTCTTCACTTGCTGCTGTATGATGCTTTCGCTTTCCTGCCTGCTTTTTGCCCGACCCGACGGGATTTCCCCGACTCGTGCAGGTGCTTCACACATACAAGAGTCACCAGAGACGACCTGCAGCCTTCTACTTTCCTACAGAGAGAGAGAGAGGGAGAGGGAGAGATAGAGAGAGAGAGAGGTGGAGAGATAAATTGATAGATACATAGTTGGCTAGATGGCTAAACAGATCGGTACATTATACGATAGTTGGAAAATAGATAGGTACATAGGATCGATAGGGAGGGAGGGAGAGAGAAAGAGAGAGAGACAACAACAACATTGGCAGCTGGATAGGGAGGGACGGAGAGCGAGCGAGAGAGGGAGAAAGAGACTGTGCGGGTGGAGAGGGTTTTTCTCTTTGAGGAAAAGGCATGAGGCGAGGGCTGTTCGAGCTAGTGGCCTTACCCCTCAGCAGCTCATGATCCAAGAATGCGGTTGCCGTAACCGGCGATTTCCAGCTACCCTGCTCTTAGTTGTGCACCTTACGCCCGGGTGATGACCGCAGCCGAAAAAGAAACAAATCACAAGAAGTGGAGCGAGTTCACATCATGACTTAATTGAACGATGAAATCTGAAACCCTGGAAAGCCCACTCAACGAGCCCAGGTATTTTCGTCGAAGCCACGATGAACGGCCTCAAAGATCAAGAGACCCACCGCAAGTATGCACAAGCATATGAGCGGCTAGGACTGATTTAGCAAAGGAGCTGGTGTTTGAGATGCAGTTTACCATCGGGGCCTTGGTTATGTTGTTCTGACAGCTTGTGATTTTCGGCAAGGGGATTTGGGGAGATGCTTTTTTTGTCGAGAGGTTGAGTCTCGCAAGCAGTCTCCAATCGAAAAGAGTCACCGATGACATGGCTGTGCGAGCTGCGAGCTCACTCCGACGCCTCAGGATAGCTGAAAGCGCTTCATTTGGGCATTTGGGGTTGTTGTATGAAACAGGAGTCTACAGAAAGGACCCGGGAGTGGAGCGCTGTAAACCCACGTAAACCCCATCCAAAACCTGAAACTGAAAGTGACTTAACATACGCTGCGCGCGTACACTCGGAATTGCACACACCAGCGTTTCTGTGCATGCATGCATGCATGCATGCATGCATGCATGCATGCATACACATATCACTCCAAGTGTATGTGCACCTATGTTTGTATATATGTATGTATGCATGTATGTATGGCTATGTATGTATGATGTATGTACATGCGTACGCATGTCGACATGTCTGCAAGCATGCATGCCGGCATGCATGTGAATTCATGCATGCCTATACGCATGGACGTATCTATTTAGATAGGTAGGTGAGGTTGGATTGCAGGTTGGTATTTGTGTGTCTAAGTATCCAAAGTATGTATGTAAAGCAAGTATGGGCACATCCGTACATGTTCCCGACTGCTGTTCTCCATTTGATGCAGGTCGAACTACATGACGGAGCAGCTGGCAAAGCTGGTCTTATGTGTCTCAGACAAGGCACATGGTCAAGTTTGTTTGGTCTCGGGGTGGTTTCAGGGATTAAGTGGGGATCGAGTGAAAGGTTTGCGATATCTTGCAGAACACTGCGGAGCTACACGCATCGGGTTACAGACCAGTGGTTAGGCCATCCACACCCATGAGCCCATGGGGCTTGGGTTTCGATACATGTCGGATGCCATCATCTTCGTGATCATCATGGTTATCACCATCACCGTCATCATCAGGAGAAGCATCTTCATCGGCTCCAATGCCGGCAGGACCATTCTCATCATCGTCGAAATCGGCAATTACCTCTCCCTCATCATCACAAGTACCATTCAGAATGCGGCTGCTATCCCTACATACCCAGCCGTTGTGAACATCACCAGCAGCAAAATCAATATGACGATCAGTAGATATTCACGCTCGGAAGATTTGGCCACAGACTGGGTTGCTCGCAGGTGCGCAAGTCGCGGCAAGGAGGGGAAACCTTCGGCGGCATGCTAAGGACGACCTTGGTGCTTTTGTTGCAAGGGGACCTGCTTTGGAATCGGAGTTGCTGGTCTCGTGTGGGGATGCCGTGCTTAAGCTTTAGCTTCCACTCGAGACTCCCGGCCAATGTTGTCAAGAGTTTGGGAAGTCGCAGGCGTCCTGTTTACAAGGCTTTGAAACACAATTCAATCCTTGTAGATTTGCGGATTGAGCCAAGAAGGCCCCACAAACCCTAATCGACCCTATTCCCGAAGCTGCTCTGTTTCAACAAGACTCGACGATGGCTGCTACGGTGGCCCTTTATGCCATTGCTTTTGTGGCAGCCCTGTATTTGTGAGCTCTCCTGACGTGCTGCCCCACGAGACAGCAGCTCACGCAAATCGAACTCAGACCTCGCCCGGATCGCCCAAGTGATACTCGAAACCCCTAAATAAACGCCAGGCGAAGCACCCTTAAGCCCTATATACTCTAGAAGCCAAAGCCCCAAACTCTAAAACCCTTTTACACCGTAAACCCCCTACTAGTACACCCCACGCCAAAAACACCAAGCTGCCAGGAGAAGCTTGAGTTCAGGCAGCTTCCGGTCGGACGATTCACCGACATCCGACGACTTAGAGCAGGAACTGTACATCACGGAGGAGGAGTTCATCCAGGAGGGGTTGAAAAATAGCTTTGAAAGACTTTAAGGTCAAGGATGGTTTAGGCTGTTTGAGCTTATAGAGAGCAGCCGGGTCTCCAGCAGACCCGTGGAGGGTGGTTTGGCATCCTAGGAACTTGCCAGGTCTTGGTTGGAGACAAAATACAGGCCTTCGGGCAACCCTGATATATGGTCTCAAAATTAAAAGTCTCATAGTTGCCTCAGCGTCGTATCCGCAACTCTTGGCATGAGGCGATTCGCAGCACTGACGTCCGCATGATTCTTGATGATTTGGACGTGTCCTGGCAAGAGTTTGGGCTTCCTGTGGTGTGTCCGATATAGTATATATAGTATGTATATATAGATATAACAATATATACATATTCCTTTACATATACATATATATATGTGTGTGTGTATATGTATATATATACATATATATATATATATATACAGTTCATAATGAATATAAAGTACATGTACCCAGTGGAGACAGCTGCTTGCCGAGTTGAGCCGAAGCCCAGGTGGCTGTGGAGCCGCGGCCTGGCGTGTTCGAGGCTTTCGAAACACAGGACGGGATCAAAGTTATAAGTAGGGTTATAAGGATTTAGGATTCCTTTAAGGTTCTATCGGGTTTAGGGTTTAGGGGTTAGTTAGGGTAGTTATAAGTGGGGTTATAACGGGATCAAAGTTATAAGTAGGGTTATAAGAGGGTTCCTTTAAGGGTTTAGGGAAAGGGCTTAGGGTTCTTCTTAAGGAACCTACTTGGAGGTTCAGGGGTAGTTATAACTAGGGTTATAAGTCCCCTAATATGGGTTATAAGTATAGTTACCCTACTTATGACCCTACATAAATATAACTACGCTAAACCCTATAGAACCCTTAAAGGAACCCTATAGACCCCTTATAACCCTACCTATAACCCTACATATAACTACGCCTGAACCTCCAAGTAGGGGCCTTAAGGCTTAGAATAGGGTTACTTCAAGGATTCCTATGAAGGGTTCTATAAGGGGTCTATAATAGGGCTCTATGATGTAGGGGCATGGGCCTTAATACTTGGAATAGGGTTTTGGGGGCATATAGTTTATTATAACTATAATAAGGATCCCCCCCAGAAAAAATAGTAAAGGTACTTATTAAAGCCCCTGTATTGGGACCTAGGATATATCCCTAGCTCGGGGTGGCGAGGTCCGGTAAAGGCAAGCTCAGTAGTAACTTCATGCAATCTGCAGATTCCTAGTTCCCAATACAGGGGTTCTGATAATTACCTATGTTTTTTTTTGTTTGGGGGGGGGGGGGCTCCTTGTTTGGATTATGACAAGTATATTAATATTTATAGTAATTGTAACAATAATAACAATAATAATAACAATAGCAATAATAATACTAATAGTTACTATTGTTATGGGTCTTTGCGCTCTCCGCCCTGGCTTCTTGCACGCTGCTTTAGGGGTCCCTGTTGGAGACTTTCGCCTGTCTGTACCCATGCATTTAGGGTTTAAGGTTTAGGGTCTAAGTCCATGCATTTAGGGTTTAAGGTTTAGGGTCTAAGTCCATGCATTTAGGGTTTAGGGTTTAGGGTCTAAGTCCTAGAATTTTCAAGCTTGTGACATTGTATACCCATCGGCTCCATAGTAGTTTCTTTTTGGGAGTACCTTATCGGATTCTAAATATGAACCCCAAAAGGGAACTACTGTGGAGCCCATGCGTATGCATGCATCTAGTGATGCCGGCATGTAGCCATGCAGAACTGTAGATGTAAAATGGTGATGGCTCGATTGTTTGTTTATTTGGTTTTCTGTTTGTGTGTGTGCACCTCTATGCATGCATGGATGGATGGATGCAGTAAGACGGATGAAACCCCAAGACTGGCCTGGTCGAACCGCATGTTTGAGCGCAGAAGGCAATTCCCAGCTCATCCGAGATAAGCGTACCCAAAGTCTGTAGAACCTCAGCCGTGTGCAGAGGATGACGGTACTGTCTCCATGTCGGAGCTGGTCGCTGGGCTCATGAGCTTCCGTGGCGAGCTTCAGAAGGTGGACGTCCTCACCACGAAGAAACTGTGGTACTACTTCGGTATGCGCTTTGATGTGCCTTTTTGTTGCAAGGTTCTGTCTCGGTCTTGAGCACTATAACATGATGCAAGAAGTCTCCGCATCGAAGGATCCCGGAACTCTATAACACCATGCACTTTACACCCTGCGCGACCAAGGAAGGTGGTAGGCGACGTTCGGAAGCAGTTGTCCGAAATGCAATCAGCCCACCAGCTCTTCATGACTCAGATGCCGCAGATGATGGAGCAACTTGAGGACACACGTGCCAAAAAGCCTCGCCTGAAGCCCGCAAATTGACCAAAAGAATATCGCGACCGTCGAATGACCCTTTCCGAGACTTTTTCCCTCCCCTTTCTATGAGCTTAAGCATGCAATCTGAGGTTTTTTGGGTTGTCAACTGAAACAGCAGAATCCATGAGTGGCATTCTCCAGGACAAGCTTCACACGGCGTCTGCGCAAAGCCTCCGCTCATCCGCTGACCCAAGACGGCTGGTAGTGGCGGTCCCGCGGCGGCGTGACAAGAAATGGTAGCGACAGCTACCTGCCATGCCGGGCCGTTGGTCAAAGACTTGATGGTGTGAGGGGCTGGACGAAACGGCAAGATGAATTCAGTATCCTGCATCAAACGCCCTGTGCATGGGTTCCCTTTTTGGCCATGAATTGCTTGCCTTCTCGGTCCCTTGCTCCTTGGGTCTTAGGAGCACTATAAGCCAGACTAGACGATGCGACTTCCAGCTTTTTGAAGCTGGTAGCCGGCAAAATGCACACTTTCACGCCGGTGCAGGACTTGACTGCAACGAAGGTTCGATAGAAGTTGTAGCATGACACTGGATGGTATCATGTCGAACCTTCCTCGTGCTTGTATAGAACCGTTGAAGTCGTTGACTCACGTTGACTATACTATGGCTGTATATGGACAAATCAACCTGTCACATGGCTGGGCTTGCAGCGTCTTTCTAGCCCTGAACAGGGGCTTCAGCAAAGGGTCGGTAGTGCAGATGCGCCCTCAGCGCGGCTTCGGACGACTTGTGGTCTTTTTCTGTCGTTAATCTTGCCGCAGAGGTCTTCCTAAACCTTAAACCCAAAACCCTAAACAGCAAGGCTAAGTAGGAGGGAAAAAACCTTGCTGTTTGACGTGGGGCTATGTCAAATCGTCTGGAGTTAGCAGCTCAAAGGCTGAATAAGGAGACCAGATCCGATCTGCGATGCGACTTGAAGCCCTAAACGCCGGGAAATCTGGTTCTCCTCAGCGGGCCAAGTAAACGGAGAGAGTCGGTTGTCACATCTTGCCGAAGATGTGCAAAGGGAAGCTTCTCAAATTCTTGGGGGTGGAATCTTCGTCGGCGCAGTTGATTTCAGAGCTTATGGTTAGCTGGACCCCCGGTTTTGGAAAAGCTTCAAAGGGTGTTTCCAGCATCGGGAGACCGAGAGTTGGAAACGAGTTTGGTCCACTCATAGGTGCCCAAGGCACCTTTTCATGGGCATGAGAGCCACGACGTTCTCGCGAGAGGCAGAGGGGTGAGTAGCAGACTGGATGCGAAACTCTCCAACCCTCCCTAAAGGATCAGTTGAGATCGCATGATCACAGAACTCAACTCGTTGGAGTACGGGGCTGATACTTGCATTTTTCGGGGCTTCGGGCTTCGGCTACTCGCTTTGCCGGACTCCCGCGGTTTGCTGGCCGTTTTTCCTTGACGACGAATTCAATCCTACTACAAGCAGCCTGGTTCGGACCAGTCGCCACGATGGTATGATGAGTCTGTTCCTCATTCGTCCAGAAAAGTCATGAAGCCTGTATCTCTGAAACCCGAATTAAGTTCGGTTCAGCTGGTTGCACCAGTTTGTTGTGTTACCACACCGTGGGAGCCCTGTCCCTTTCGCACACCCTGTTTGGACAGCGTGAGATCGTTGGGGGATGAGGTGTATCTGAGATTTACATGTCCTCTTAGGCCGTGAAGCAGACATTGATCTCCGATACTTACACCTTCAAGTCTTAAAACCCGCTCACGACACATTCGGAAACAAAATCCAGACTGTCAAGTGCATTTCCGTTTCACCGGCAGTGCGGAGTATCGTTTATCAAGCGGAGGTGAGGATGGTAACATCATGCCCAGACCTTGGGATGACTGTCGAACTGCTTAACTATAGCAAAACAGTCAGAGGAGGTTTAGATTCAGGCTTTATAGGGTTTTAGGGTGCAGGTGAAGAGTTACCGATGCCCACGCTCTTGCTTGTGTTTCGAGACAGCGGCGTGTTTCGTCGCCTTGCCTCATCTATACGCTCCAGACATGCTTTCGGGCCATGCAAGCGGAACAAAAAGGCCGTTCGCGCATACTTTTCGCGGCCAAGGAAGACACGCTTCCTGGATCTCACTCACCCCCCAAATCCCCAAGCATCAATGTCCAGAAGCATGAAACCGTTGACATGCATTTGCGAAGGAGGTGTCGCCTGTTTCGAGCAACATCACAGGCTGAAGAACTGGTGGCGACAGGACCTGGCATGTGTGGCTACTGTAAGGGGCCTAAATAATTGCCAGTACTACTTTGGGGTTCCTCTTTATGATTGTAGTATAAAGAGCACCAAAACCCTATTCTAATTATTGAGGCCCCTATATTAATGGGACCAGTCTTTGCGTTCCGGTGTTTGATGCCTGGTTCACGACGAGGAGACAGAGACGGCCAGCAGAAACTTTAGTAGCGGTGGGGATGACCTCAGCTTGCAGCAAGACGCCTCGGCTCTCGGACAGCGAAGTTGCAGTTTGGATTCCTGTTCGTGTAGGGCCTTCCCTCCAAAACTCCTAGTGCCCAATCACAAGCTGCAGTTGCTGCTGCTTCATACTGCTGCTCCCTCCACTCCTACCATTGCAACATGTACATATTGCAACTGTACTTTGCCGCTGCCGCTACTGCCACCACAATATTTGCTAATGCTACTGCTGATGCTGCTGCTGTTACTGCTACCACCATGACCGCCGGTTTTTGATACTGTTCTTTCGTTGAGCGGGATCACATTTGCTGTACAAGCTGTGCCGTGCCAGAGCCATACATAGTTTGTCTCTTGTCATACCAGTGTTGTAAGCACGAGTTTGTTGATCTCGCTGCTGCCGATGTCCATAGCAGTGCCACATAGGTAGACTGCGATGCATGCCGATTTGACAATGGGCATTTCCAAGGTAGTCGAACATGTTCCTCACGAATAGCAATTGGGTAGTGCCACGCTGTCATTATTCGTGTTCGGAGCTGTTTGCCTGAAATGTGTCCCGAATTTTGTTTATGCCAATGCTCTTGGACTTTGCATGTGTCCTTGTACAGTATAGTCAGTATAGTATACTACATAATGGCTTAGCTTAGTATAGTGCAATGTAATTGAGCAGAGTACATTATATGTGTATCGTTAAGTTGAAGGATCTCCTGGGATCTCCGGCGACCGGGGATTCGACGAGATGGATGTCGGGGCCAGCCCGATTTGGCAACTGCCGCAGTCCGGCGAAATGGTCGTGCGATTGGGTTTTGTTTTTTTATAGGGTTTGGTTTAGGGCTGAGGGATTTTTGTCTTGAGACTAGGGTGTAAGGATTTTGGGAGGAAAGGGTTGGCAATTCTCTTGGGGGCATTCGCTGCTAGAAGACATTGAGCGGAAGTTATGGGTTACGAGGGTGGGAAACTCAGGCTGCCTGGAGACACCCTCCCTCCTCACCCGAACCGAGTAAACCCTACCAGCCCCAGGCCTGCGCGTTAGCATCATTCCCTGGCCTTGAGTCGTTGCTGCATGGGGATGCCTCATGCGAGCAGTGACAATGTTGTCTTTCTCTGTAGTTCTGTCGCTGCGTCATACTGCCACAGACGAGGCGCGTGATTTCCTAGGCTGCATATGCAGAAGCAGATAAATGCGGAACGCTGGAAGTGGATCTCTCCTGTTGACGCTGCAACTGCTCACCTTGAGGCCTCAAACTCCAAGTGATCACAGGCCTCTGCTGATGTCAAGCGTCTGGAGCTTTAGCAGCAGCCCAAAGCAGTCGCGACAACACATAAACTAGTACATAAAGTGTTTGCTCGATACTCATCCGAAACGTGAGCCCTCTGGCTCTAGATCCCCACCCCCCGAACTCAGGAACGAGGAGAGCGATATCAGCCTGAAGGACCTTTGGACTGTAAAGGTTTAAGGCAGTGTGTCAAAAGTCTAGAGTCTGGGGTTGAAGAGTTATGATTCAGATCGTTTGAGGTTTCTGTGTCTCTAGCCGCCAGAGCTTGCGATGGTCTATCAATGAAATGGATTCGCTTCAGGTCAGCAAGTCTGCTTAATTTCTATGACTAGCATACCAGACCAGAAACTATAACGAAACTTCGCTTTGTCTGCTAGGGCAGGGTCCTCCACACAGGCTCTTAGCCTGGAGGCAGGTTTGCCGAGAGTCGTGTTCATATCTTTGAGAAGGGTTTACGGATTTGGATCGCTCTGACTTGACTCGTCGCCACTACACGCGAGAGTCTCCTTGATGCTTCCCCGTCTTACCAGCATGTTTCCCAGTATCCCTCTGGCGAAGCGCCGATGTTGAACCCGGAACAGCTTCAATAGTAACGGTCGACAGTTGCCACCCACGTACAGGAAGGACCTCCAAGACACAAGGGCACTACGACCGAAGAAGCAAGTTTCCATTGCAATCATGAAAGATCCTTCGTTGGAAGAAGCTCCCGAAGCAACCGTGCATTTGTGCAGGAAAGCTGCTGCGCCTGTTTCGCGCGCTTCATCTCCGTGCTGTTTGCTTTGGCCGTGGTTCTTTTTGCTGTGCTCGGTGTGGCCACGATCGTCATTGCACCTCTGCCAGGGAAGCAAAGAGGATGGTTTGCGGCCAGATTTTGTACATGGGCTTCTGGACAAGAACTCTGTTGTAAGACCGTTGCGGTAAATTGCAAATCCGACCCTGGTCCCAATGCGAAGATTTGCAGATGCCCACGTTTCTCAGGATGGTGCCATCCGCGTTCAAGAGGAGAGCTTTGTGGTGACTGGCATGCTGTCCCCGCTCCACTCAGTGTGTCGGCATGTTGAAGAAGCGTAACACCTTGGCTACCTTGGCTAAAGTGAACACTCAGACTCAGCTCTGCATCTGTATGTCTTTATCGAAAAGGAGTTTTACGAAGTCTACACCTGGTGAACCTTTGGCGTGTTTCAATGCTTGAACATGTGCAGCCATGTGCAACCTGCGACAAAACACCGCGTGTACTGTGTTACACAAGAGTCGGCAGGATATCCAGCTGTACGAGATTGGTGCCAGACAGGTAGAGGCTCGCGTGAAGGCACACAGGGTGTTTGGGTTTGGTCCATCTGCAGCCGATGTCCATGGCTATGCAGGCTCTGTATTTGAGGAATTTAAGGGTCTTAGGCCTATCGGGTTTCGGTCGACGTCGCAAAGAAGGACCTCAATATGGTTATGCAGGGTCTTGGTTGCACCGCATGCTCTGGGGAGGGCAAAAACAAAAAAAACTACTGACCACCGCAGCGGAGTGAAGGCGCAGGGGTACGTGCATCGAGCCAGGAAGCGTTGTCTTGGTAATTAGGCATCATGTGCAGCTCAAGAGTGCACCGCCCTGCAGATCATCGTGAAAAGCCTTTCGCTGGCCTTGCCAGAAACTTGGCTGCCAGTTCTGCTGCGCCTACTGCGTGGATGCCAGGAACAGTGGAATATCGACAAGCCTTGCAGGGCGCTCTGTCGGGGGTAGGGGTGCTGTCGGATTTTGAGTAGGGCGATGAGACCAAATCCCGGAGCTCTGTGCATGTTCCGCTAGAGTGTCTTGTCTCAGGAGGCCTTTCTCACAACCGTCTCTGAGAAGCTAATGGAGAGTGCCAAGCTGGCACTCTCTTCCGCTGTGGGCGGGCTGCTGGGGTACGCGGGGAAGGCACAAGAAAGCCCCACACAGGCTTTAGAGAATTTTGGGTCGGACATCCTGAGGCTTCTGCCCTAGTCTTGAAACGCCTGGTTCCAGAAGTCGGTAGTGATGGTGTTCAGCCAAGGGCTCTGTCGAACTTTGTAGGCGCAAGGATCGGCATCGATCGACTGAGGTTCCAGAGCTGCCAAATGTCCGAGTAGTTGGGAACGCATCGCTGCATCGCAATAGTAAACGTGGAGGAGCCATTGGAGCTGCGATCACTTCACATGACTTGCAGAAGTTCACGATAACGTCCAGTCAACCGTCGGCCTGGGCTGCAGGTGGTTTTCGAGCTGGTGATGCTGGGACTTTATGCCACCTGGTCATTGAACTAATTAATAAGGGCGTCTGATGGCTGCAACAGTCCAAGCAGAAAAAATATTGTCAAATAGAGGTAGTGGCACCGATAGCAGGGACATGGACCTGGACAAGACGCATTATCAGCAATGTAAGCATCAATGGTATCAGTGAATCAGTCGCAACGCTGGCCGTAGTTGAAGCATAAAAAGGGCGATTCGCCGTCAACAGGCTCTCCAGTGTCGCATCCGCAAAAAATTCGATGGTGTGCCAACGGTACACGTAGGTGTTATTCTGGCTGTGCGCGCCAATGCCGCTCAACAGCAAGACTGCCGCTCGGATTTTGAAGAAGGCCTCCCAGCAAAGTTCAAGATCAGGTTTTCTGTTGTGAAGGAGGCTTCAGTATTTCGTCGGAGTTTAGCTTTCAGAAGGCTTTGCCTATAGATGTCCGTCGCCAAAATGGGGTCCTGTTTGGAGGAGAAATCCTTAAGTCTCTGGCGCCAAATGAGGCCCGCATCTTTATGTGGTCGCACCCGACCTCTGTATGGGCCACGGTCAAGGGTCAACGCAAGGTTGCCCAAGCATATTCAGATCCGACTTCATGACGGGCATTGCTAGCATGACTCTGAGGATAGAAGTCGGAGCTTGAGGAATCAAAGTCTAAGGCTATGGCCTGGCTGGAGCATGAGTCTTTATATAAGACTGCAGTTTGTTCTAGCGTACCCTGCAGATGTTAAGGTTTTTGCAACACCAAGGGTTTGCTTGGGCCTGACGCATCGTGTATTGCGCATTTGTCTGTCATCATTGTCGGAAATGAATTGCCCCGCACCTTAACCGAGTTCAGGTTTCGTGGACGTCTCAAGTCTGCAGGGTGTCCTATGCCGCTTCAGATGGTATTTCCCGGCTCAGGAGACCATTTTCCGACGCTATTTGTTCCTCAAGGGTACTGCTTGCATCTTGGCTGCGTTTGCACACCGTGGCGGAAGTCAGGCCAATTCGGATTGATATAGGGGCCATTAATCGGCCTTAATAATTATATAACTATAATCGTATAGTGGGCCCCAAACCCTATTCTAATTATTAAGGCCACTATATCACTCTGGAGTCTGTTTTTTTGCGAGGCCTTGGTTATGGAGCCACCTGGCTGCAGCAATCCCGGTTAGCAAAGGACTCAAAACGAGCGTGCAGTCGTTTTTGAGGTTTCAGCAATACCGTGGAACTTGCGCCCTTACTTGAGGTTTTTGCGTCACGGCAATGCTTCCACATTCTTTAGAGGATGTTGCGAATTGAATCTAAGTGCAAGCACGTGGAAGCTCCATCAAGGTATGTGTTGGGCTGCTGCTGCATATGCTCAAGGTGCAGCTCCCGATCGTTTACGGCCTCTTGGCATTTTGCATTAGTGACACTTTGGGCTCAGCCGCCTAGTTATCAGTTTCTCCACACATTTGATTGCCGTCGACATTGACCGGACCTTTGTTCGAAAGGCACCCGCCTGAAGTTCGTGGTTCTCGCCCGTTGTCGCATGCCAGCCATGAAAAGCATGTGTACAACGCTGAAGGCTTGACCTCCTTCGTCTTGAGTTTCATACCCGAGGCTGGACCCCCTTGTTGCTGCCATAGGGTTAACCTGTGCCCTCCATGTGTGAGTCACCTCATTGTGAAATGGGCTAGCTGAGAGAGTCATTTTGGGGACTAAGATGACCGAGTTGGAAAATTGGAGTGCTGTTGACGGGGCGGGGTATGAGTTCAGAGGCGCAGGCCGTTGAACGCCTTTTTAAGTTGGGCTTGCTGCCGGGTTTCTGATTTCACGACATGTTCTGCTTAGTAGCTGGAATGCAATTTAGTGTCCATGGCTGCTTCACCATCATAGAATCGCACACTCTGTCATTAATCATTAATCCAAGCTGAAACCCAAAAGCTCAACAACTAGCCACACGCTGCAGGCAAAACCCTCACATGTGACATTCCCTACTCTTATGTACCAGTACCGTTCTTGATGTATCTGGCACATCTTGTACAGAGTTTACTTCAGTGGTGGCCATTGTAGTCTGACTCTTGCATGTCAACCCCCGTAGCATCACACAGCTGGGCCATTGTCACCATCAGGTTGCCAATTTGCACTCTAACACAGTCTTCATCTTTCGGACACAAAAATGATTGCTACAACTGCTAGTTTAGCAGAACTACACCCCAATCGTTTCGGTCACTGGGCCCGAAGTCGTGGGCCCTGAGACCTGAAGCCTTGAACCAGATAGAAGTCAGGTAGTTTGAAGCTTTGACTCCGTCATTTTACGGCCCTTCGCTCGCAGGTGGGAGCCTTTCTGTCAATGGCTCTTTCCGTTCCTGTGATTCTGTGCCTTGCCGGTCGAGCTTCTATGGTTTAGGGTTTAGGCGTTTAGGGGTTTAGGGTTTAGGGTTTCGGAGAGAGACGGAACAAGTGCGTTTATGTCAAATCATGTTATCACGATGTGTACCGTGCCTCATCTGGCGGCATGAGGATCCCAATCGTAGGCCAAGCCTTACGCGCAGCCTGGATCTTTGTCTCAACTTCAATCCAAGTCCTTGCGCGCGCGAGAGCCGCAGTTTGATCATGCCGTTCCCTGTTCGTCTTTGGACCGTGGAGAAGCACTGCATGCAGAGCGAAGTCTAAACACTCACAGGGAGTTTGTTCTGCAGCATGATCCCTTCCTTCAATGAAGCATCGTAACAGCAGGTGGCTTGAGGGGAACCCTGACGCTTGTGGCCTCTAAATGAAGAAAGCTTTGGCTGCAGATGGTGTTTTCAAAACTCCCGAGGTTTGACAGTCGCCTGGAAGCGCCCCTGGCTACGCCTCCTGGCCACAGTGGCCATTGTCATGACACTGTCCGGATGTGGGCTTTGGGGAGTATCGTCCAGGATTCAAGGCTTGGTTGTGGTGGTGTTCAGTGCGTTTAAAGTGCCTGAAACATTTGACAACAATCGAGCTCTGGTGGTTCTTCCCTGAGGCTGCTGACTGCCTTAGCTGCCCAAATTGGCTTGAAGTTTCTTTTCGCCAATGTCGTGGAAGTGAAGCTCCTTGGCGGCAAGGACGACAATGGCAAAGGGCTCGAGTTACTGTCGTTTATTCTGGCCGTAAACAAGCTAGCCAGCCAGCCGAGCATTCCAGGTGAAACAGGGGAAAGGCTACATGCAAACTTCCATCGTATTGCGTGAGCCTAGTCTGTCCAAGCACCCAGTGATCAGAGAATTCCCTCCAAATTCTAGCCTATGCTTCTACTACCGTAAACGCTGGACAATTCCGAATCCGGTGAGACGTTGTTTGCACGCTTCCGGAAAGAACCGACGCAGCTGGACTAACCAGGCTGGTGGAGAACGATTCCACGATGAAAATGCATCCGGTCGTGACACTCTTGGCTCCAAAGCTGCGCTTCGGAAGACTGGGAGGGTCTGGGAGCATAATATAGGGGCCTTAATAATTAGAATCGGGCTTCGGGTGCCATTATACTATAATTGCGGTATATTATAATAAGGAACCCCCAAGATCGTATTGGTAATTATATTAAGGCCCCTATATTAGACCACGGATCTGGAGAGTGAAGCTCTTTCTGTGTGAGTTTGCCCGGCCGAGGGCTGTGAGGTCCTTTGGTCGCACCCAAACCAGAACCCGTGACAGACCCAAGCACTAAGCAACCGACATGGGAGTTTCCGAAAATAGGGGCACCTTATTTTGGGGTCCTCATAATAAGGATCCTACTATCTAGGGTACTATACTAGGGTCCCCTATTTTCGGAAACTCCCACGTTAAGTATCATGTTGTAATATCCTTATGCCTTGTTAGACATTATAAGTATCATTCCTTATTCCTTGTGGCCCTACAGGTTTAAGGCCTTGAAACCTGCAAAACGATAGATTATACGCCCTGGGGCCACAGCCCGAGGCTCTATCGGCAACTGCACGGAATTTCTGAGCTCTTCGAGTAGGTCAGACGACGACACTCGTCAAGCGAAGCCGAGAGAAACTCCAAGCCCCATTCGCGAACGTCTTGATACTCCGGACATCGACAAGTCCGACAGCTTCGGCTAGCTTCTGAAAAATTACTTGTGCTCTCGTGGTGTTCACCACGGTATGCCCGCTCGCTTTGAGAGCAGCCCCACTTCGATCCCTGAATCAGCTTGGCACAAGGCAAGAAACAATAAGCTCCCAAGCCGATTCGACCAAACAGCAGATCTAAATCCCAATCAAAACCTAATTTTTCTGGACATCCCCATCTGCAGAGACCGTTTCTAAGGTACTTGTTTGTCTGAAGCATGAGACCAAAACATAAAGCCTTTAACCCCAAAGCCGACATGTATTTCCACGCGTGTGAGGCTGTAACTTTCTTCGGCTTTGTTTGGGGTCCGACCGGGATGCTCCTCTCCGTTCCGATGATGACGCCGCCTGTATGTAATTCTGGTCCGTGATGGTCCGTCTAAATCCTCAACAGCAGAACTTCAGGCGCTACTTAGACATATACCTCATCAGCCCGGAAAGAGCAGAAGCATCCGGAGTATGGCCCGGGTTGAGCCGTGCAGAATTTTGGGGTTGTCAGGCATAAAGAAGCATACAGTATTTGAGAGTCTAGCGGGGCTTCAGCCAAGGTTTGGGATTCTGAAAGAGCGCACAGCGGGAGCACCCCACACTAACCCTGAAATGGCCAAAGCCCCCAACTCAAGACTCCAACTTAGATGCTTGCTTGGGAATGTCTCCGGGTGGCATGACGATTGGAAGAAAGCATCCTTCATGAGGCCTTTCTGGTAGATGTTGAGGAGAAGTGTCTGCAAAATCTGGAGCATGGGTGAGCGCATTTCCAATTTGTGTACAATCTGAAAGCGTTGGCAATCTTGCGAGAGGCCAGCCAAGCTAATTTCTAGGGCCTAGCAGCTACGCTTGCTTTCCGACAACTGCTACGCGTAATGAGGCACTGTCGTTGAGTGAAATCTGCCTGCCTGCATCTGCTGGGATTAGGACTGAGCCTGACAGAGAGAGCAGTTTGGAGCCTGGCCGGACAAAGTCCTGCAATTCTGAAGTCAATCGAAGCAGCTAAGCAGAAGCCCTGCTGACCTATTGGGGTGTCAGGGTTGCTAGGACTGGAGCTGTGAAAGGACGCTTGTGAGCCCGGCCCGAGTTACCAGAAACAGTCCCAGCGCTTGCTGAGCTACTAAAAGGGCCTGGGGGTTCCTATTATAGTATACTGGGCCCCAAAACCCTATTCTAATTATTAAGGCCCCTATAGTACCCGTCACAGTGAGGTACTTGAAAGCCGTGGTCTTGGCCGAGTCTTCGGTTTGCATTGGTTTAGACTCCAGCCGAAGTGCAACATAGGCTTCAAGTAAGCACAAGCTACACTGTTGAAAGCTTCGAGCTATCGTGCGACAGCGTTCCAGCACGTGTTCTCAAGAAGAGCACGGAGTCAGAGAGCAGAGGCAGGCGAGACAGAAAGAGAGAGAGAGGGAGAGAGCGGAAGGCTTCCCAGGTTTTTGTTGCCTTGCCCCCTACAGTAATCCAAGCATTCAGGTGTTGGATGTTTTGTTTTCCGTTGTTGGAGCGGTTCCAATACAGAGCTTATGGCCATTGGAAGATGCCCAGCAGTTGTTTCAGGACTAGAAACTGGCCGACTCGTTCATCTTGGGTTGAGACCTCGACCCCCATGGGATGCATTCAAGAACGATTAACTGAAACGATTGTCAGACCGTGAGATCTGGACTCCGATTTGGATCACGAGAGCATGTAGGGTTTCGGATGGAACCAACAACCTCCGCTTTCGCGGTGAAGCCTTCAGGTATGTTCCAGCAGGATATCGCGATCCGCTTCTGATCCTCATTGAGGGTGACCGTCGGGCACCGCGGAGGATCCGACCTCTTCCATGCGCCATGCATAAGACATCATAAGACAATTCCCATAGCAACGGTCGCAGCAGGTCTGTTGGGGAGGATCGGTATCGTCTTACAGGCCATCACTGTGTAAACATCCTTTCCCACATGTTGATCCTTCGCAACGTCTTCGTCGCCACTGTCGTTGTCATCACCATCGTCATCATCAGCATCATCCTGAGCATCATCAGTAAGTCATCATCATCAAAAGCAGTAGCCACCGTCCGCATCTTCGTTAGCTGCATGGGCACATGCCGAGACGATGCTGTGAGAGACACTGGTAACGACAAGGTGAGCTTAGCTTAGAGGACAGTTCTTCAAGAGAAGCTTTCATTGGCTCAGGCTTCAGAGCCTTTATATATAACGTTTAAGCCTCCTGGAAGCTATCACCCCACCTCCTGTCTTCCGCGAGGCGATTCGACTTACCCGATCAGAGCTTCCATGTCACTTCAGGGAAGGTGCTTAATCTCGTCAGTGTCCGCTCTTTGCTTCCTTCCTTTCTCCTTTTTGCGTTGTTTGTCCTGCCGCTATTAATTGTAGATGCATAAGTGCTTACTCAATGGACGGAGTATCCACGCAGCCTGGGGTCAGGCTCCGCGCAAAGAAGCCCGGGCGCAAGGAGACGCGCGATCCTGTCGGCAGCTTAAAGGCTGCGTAAGTTAAATTTGTGCCATGCGGCCCAGCAACCTTCGGTTCCAAGTCCATGTGCAGGCTGCAAGCTTTGCAAGATGTTGCATTCGCACAGTTCTTGGAGCCCGATCTGTGCAAGGTTTTGTATGACTGTGAAGACTGCTACAAGCTGGGAAGATCAGACTTGGGCTTCGAAGTCTTTTGACTTTTGATTCCGAAAAGGCATTCTGTAAACGCGAGTCCGTTCAAGTTCAATATCTCAGAGCTTTCGTGCATGCCAACTTCGGCATATATTCCAAAGGGTTTAAACCGCTGAAGCCGAAGATCCCCATGTAGCTGCAAAGGAGCAAAACAAGCTGATGCCGGACGGATGCAGCATGAACTGTCAATCCCTGTTAACTTACCCCATAACTGCTGCCACAGCCAAGCTTCCAAGTTGAAATCAAAGCGCGAACCACAAAGCATAACCTTGTTCCAGCCTTATACTTGTGTAGGGTTTACTGAGGAGTTGGGATTACCATTAAAAGTTGGAAAGCGGAGCATAGCCAGTAATTGGCCTGGAATCTTCCAACTACGTGGGACGGCGTTTGTCACAAATCTGCCTGCATTCCAACCCTCCGCGTTCGCCGCATAGAGTTGCCGCACGGCTGAAGGCAGATGATGATGACTGGCCCCTCCAGCGCCACAACTCAGACTGAGCTCAGCTGCGCAAAAAGGGACCGAATTTGCTTTGCCGTTTCTGCCCGAGACCGAGACTGCACACGTGTCTTGCACTTGCCTCTTGCAGTCTTAAAGGTCACAAGAATATGGGAGTTTCCGAAAATAGGGGATCCCAATATAGTACCCTAAATAGTAGGATCCTTATTATAAGGACCCCCAAGTAAGGTACCCCTATTTTCGGAAACTCCCATATGACCGGCTTGATGCCACAAGCCTTGGACCTCTCATAGAGTTTAGAGCGCAGAAGATAGAAGCTGCGACTCTCGTTTCTCAAGCAGCAGGTCCTAGGCATGCTCAGACACGAGAACTTGATGTAATTGAAGAGAAATCGATGCCGAGCCCTTTCGAAGTGACCTGCCCTTAAAGTTGCTTTCAGCCCAGCCGACCCTCGGGTGTCGAGGTCGTTCTGTCTCTGGAGCCCGGGAATGTGAAGGAAGAGGCGTCGTCGAGGGCCATAGGGCTTTGCTATTTTGGTCGTTTTCGAGCTGGGCTGATGCATGTATTGCACGCGTGAAGTTTGGGTAGATGCAAGCAACGATGGGAGAATCCGGCAGTCTGCCCTGTGTCGGCGACCAATCCGAGGATGCATCGGAGTCAGGACCTTGCTCTGGGCGATCGGCATTGTCTTCGGCATGATGCAAACATTGGGCTGAGAAGCATATTATAATATATTACAGTATTGTATTATGTTGTTATATATGCTGTTATTTTAAAATGCATTATACATATCATGTCATATTATACAGACAACTTCCGGAGGTGAGTTGCCCACCGCCTCAGCCAGGTGAATGCTAGCCGACTGCAGCTGCACATCGATGCCTTCAGAGATGCCTCTTTTGCTCCCACCTCAGAAGTTATGCGCACACTGTATGTTTCCACAAGTCGCAAGTCTTTCACTGGAGAGGATGGAACAGTCAAACCAGTAGTGGCAGCTCATGTATCAGACTGGTGTTGTTTCCGGTGATACTAAGCGCAGTAAACACATCATGCCAATTCAGACGTGCCATCATAAGGACAACATGAAGAAGGACCACTGCACTGGTGGTTGGAATCAGGGGTTGCGAGAATTGGAGGACTCTGGAAATGAGGTATCCTGTCGGCGACCATGTGTATGTCAGGCGCGCTCTTTCAGACTAGCCAGTGTCCTGGCCGCTACTATTAGTGATTTACTGCTTTAGGAAGCAGCAGCTTGCATGAATCATCATCATGAGCCTTTCAGTTTTGAACGAAGCAATTTAATGGGAGGGGCAGGTGGGTCCGTTCATAACGATGCCTGTCTCTTCGGCTACTTTCAATGCGAACGAGCTGAGGTTTTTGTTTGCGCAGTTAGACTTTACACTGTATGTGACAGTAAACTTACATAACCAGGATACGCTAGCTGCAGGATTTTTCTCCCACTGGTTCAAAAGCCAGTAACCAAACTGAAGGTTTCATCACAAGTCATAAACCGCATGCAACATCCTCAATGTCCATATGCAAGAGACCACATTGTCGCAAACCAATGAGCCGAACCTCTGCATTCTACATGCGCTCACGCCAGTATTTCGAACTTGGCCAGCGAGTGTGCTTTTGTTTTGTTGTTTTGCTTATGTGTGTTTGTTCAGGGCTTATGGCTTCGGTACCTTCCCCGTTGATTGGGAGGACTTCGACATCCTCACTGGGCAGAAGAAGCTGCTTGGCATGCTCACTCCTTCAGTTTTGGAACCTCGGGATGGCAAAGGGAAGGATTGAACACTTAATTGCACCTTGTGTTTCAGCGCTGTGTTCACTTCCCTGGGATGATAAGCTTGCAACGTGCGTAAGACGCAGTCTCGGAGGATGCGCTTGAATTTAGGCAGGATGGCCATCTCTACAGGCAGCGCTTGGACGCCATCGCTCTTGACCGGGATGAGAAGATGTTTGTGGAGAGGATGGAGGGGTCACCGCCTCAGCCCCGACAGCGCAGACTTGAGATATCTGGAGCGTGCAGTTTCGCCGTATACGTTAAGTCAACCCTGCATATTAAAACGGATAGACATCAACGTAGAAATAAAGTAGACATATACATACCTACTTGTAGAAAAACATACACACACAGAGAGATATATATATATATATATATATTTGATCCCGGTTCGGCCGCCCCCCCCCNAACAACACAGAAAAAAAAAATAGAAAAAAACAACCCCTGTTTGAAAAAAACACACACACACAGAAAAATATATATAAATATTTATATATTTGACCCCCGTGCGGCCGCCCCCCCCCCCCCCGTCCCCTCCCCGCCCCCCAATGGTTCCCCCCCCTCGCTGTGGTGTTTGGTGGTGGCTTGCTTCCCCCCTCCCTGTGGTGTGGTGTGGTCCGGGGGTGGGTCTGCTTGTTGTGGTCCTCACCCTCCCCCCCTGTGGCATCGTGTGGGTTCGGGTTTCTTGCGGTGGTTACCCCTTGCGTCTTTGGGTCTGCTTTGGGTGTTTGGTATGATGATAATGATGATGATGGGGACGATGATCACCATCTTCTTCATTAACTCAATCATGTTAATGTTTCTCTGGTTGGTCGTAGGGTGTCTTCTGCCCACGTGCCTGGCAAAAAATTATCGCGTTATTGATCGCGGGACAAGCAGCTTGAGAGGTATAGGTTTACAAGCAGCTTGATGCTTGCTTGTCGGTATGCGCAACAAAACTGGAACCACCGAATGGGTTTGTGTTGTTTGTTTGTTGATGCAAACTTTGCATAGCCTTTATCCATGCCTGTGGCTTTTTCCATGCGTGAACGGCAGACTTCACTTTGACACGTCACATGCAAATCTTCAACACGCCAAGTCTGCAATTTATACTTGTTCGCCAATAAGCCAACATGTCTTAAACTTTATGTTTCGACCCAAAAGCCCAATCACGGCCAAAGCGTGAAACCATGCAAATGGAAGAGTCTTTCCAGTCCATACCTACAACCGTCTCGGCCCAGAATAACAGCCTGAGAACAAACAGACCAGAATTTCAGCCTTTTCATAGGACTTCAGCCCGCACGAGGAATTCCAGCCCGCATCAGTTTATCTAGAGAAGCTTTGGGTTACAGTGCGGCTTAATTGCATTGCAACATAGCAGGAAAAATCATTCGAGAAGCAATCCAACCCCATAAACCAGAAGCATCCCAACGAATCACAGAGCATGAGAAGCTTCAAGCCACCAATGTTTCCGCTGCCTTCTGGTGGTCGATGCGGCGAAGAGGCGAACGATTGGGAAAACCAGGTTGTGGGATATTGGGTCAAAAGTAGAAGTATTATTCAGGGCTTCCGCCTAAGTTAAAGGTGAGGGTGTTCAGAACTTAGGAGCCCCACTCATTCCTTACCCCCTTTTCGCCGTTTCCTAACAGCTCGAATTTTCAGGAACAAGCGGTTAAACACCCGGTAGCCCTGCTTGCGAACATCCACTTTCCTACTGAGCCTACTAACCCTTCCTACGAATTCTTCGTCTTGCTCGCAAGACCAGGTCTCAGGGTTTAAAACCAGTAAGCAGCCGCTGCACAACTGCTCTTTCAAGGAAAATGCTACATGATGAAGCCCGTGGTTTTTTGGCTTTTGTATAAATGCCCGATAGCCCTGCTTCAAGCATAAGGACCCCAACAGTTGGTAACCACGGAGAACTCTCATCATGTTGATGTACAGCAACCGTGCACAAGGTTTCGTCATCCACAGAGAATGCTGGTGGATTGAAGAAAACATGCTGAGATAGGCTTGGGCAAGCTGTCGCATTTTCTGCAACATACCGGTATCAGCATGCTCCGGTGGATCAAGAAGAACTAGATTCAAATACCAGAGCAGCCATCTTATCATCAGTGTGGTATCAGAACCTTTGGTGTTGCACCAAGGAGCACTGGCCAGGTTCTTCATGTTCAGGAAGGCGTTGTTAAAGCTCCGTAGGGAAGGGTGATGTCGCTCGGCTTTGGTCCAAAGCACAAAGCATCGGTGAGCTCTGTTGAGCCGTGAAGGGAAGCCAATGCCTTCGCTTTCAAATCCTTCGAAATCAAAAAACTTGCGGCGAGCCAAGTACACCAGTATACCACCTGCGATGTTTCTTCCGATTCCCATCTTGCAAAGATGAAAGGGGTCTAGATGGAGAATTTGTTCAGGGGCAGGATATGCAGGAATGGTGGCGAGTGAAGGGACCGGCTCATTGTCGCCCCAGGGGCGACTGACAAAACACGTCAATCGCCATTGCGGAGACTCGGAATAGTCCTCGAACATAGGACCTCCCCCGCCAGCCTCACACATGTGGCAAACCGGTCCAGTGCTGACAGTCCCACTTCTAGCATAAGACCTTTGTAGGTTAAACAAAGCCTTGTGCCATTCCATGTCCCCTTTGACAGCAATGACGGCTCCGTAGAACCTACGAGTTCCTACGAGAAACCCTTCTTCGAAGAGGCTCTTGAAATCAGAAGCCATCCGTGCATGCAGGACATCCATCACTTCAGGATTCTTTTGGTAAACCCAAGAACCAAGACTGAAGAGCAGCCATCGGGATACAAAGCTTGAACCTCGATAGTTCGTTGTTTGCTTCATGAGACAGTCACGGATGTCTTCTGGCAGGCTATAATCATCCAGACAATCGCCAGCGGCACCGAACGAAGGCAAGCCCGGAGATTGCATCAGATCTTGTTGACAAGTGCAACAGCTAGGTCGGTCTGGCAAAGAACCCAAGACACTTTGCATGCTTAGCACCATGCACTTGCCTTTCTTTTGCGACCTGCCCTCATCACCATGAATAAGCAATGGCACAACTTGCCCCAAACAGTGTTCTAGCGGTGAATCAAACACTTTGTGGTGAGGGTGGCCGCATCTGTACATTTGCCAAAAGCTGCTGAAGTTCGTACAAACATCACCTTGTCCGGCAAGCAACTCTGGTGAGGAGCACATGAGGTATGATAGCCAAGATTGAGGCCGAACATGCCATGTTCTTATACGATCTTGAGTCCCATGGTCTATGACATTTACACGAACTGGCAACGACAAGCCCTTTGTACGGAAAAACCTCTCGGCAAATGTTTCCGGATCTTTCGTGGCAATCGCTTTCTTGCCTGCAGGCACGATTGTGCCCAGAGTCATATTCACTGACTTCGCCGTGGCCTGGGCTGATGGATGATACAATTGTCTGCATTTTGTCTTTCAGGAGGAATGGATCTGCGGAATTCTGGGGTTTAGGGCTTTTGGGATAAATTCGCAATCGGACTTGGGTTTGGGTTTAGGGTTTAGGGATAGGAGCCGTTATATATTTTCAGACTAATCATCAGACGAGGAGCTCCATCACCGAGGTTTTCAGCCAGGCGTTCAAGAAACTCTGACTCATCGTCATCGTCATCCATACGACCTGCCATGCATGCCAGTGCCCCTAAAGCTTGGGTGTGTGATTGCGGCTATGCGGCTGGAGTTTTCGGTTGTGTTTTGGTTCGTAGAAGAATATCAAAGGGTTATTAGGGATTAGCATAGGTTTCAAGCATAGGATTGACCTTTATAATCGACCCAAGTGAATTATTCTATGTTGATCACTAAGGATTTTAAGGCCAACTTTAAGGGTTATGTTTTGGAAAAGATTTACGAAGGGCCTCTGTAGCGTAGAACTCCTGTTTGCCGGGCTAGGCTTTACAAAGCTTAGAAGGGGGGTGGTTCGGGCTTGTTTTGCTAGGCTTGGGATCTTTGAAGGTTTGCAGAAAGCAATAAACACCGTGGCATATTTCAAGAGTCAGTGGGCACGATCGAGCAGCAACTCCCCCGGTCAGTTGATCAAACAACTGGATAATTAGAGGCATAGCTGATCAAACAGCTAATAAAGTGTGAAAGCCTTGCCAAACTTTCTGTCGGCAATCGAGAAAATGCAGTCGCTTCAGCTGAGCATGCTTTGCAAACTATCGGCTTATTATGTGGACCTGTAGTGACTTAGCAGACATACAACACCCCAAAGATCGATGCTCACGACAGCTCTACTTTCGCTTCCTTTTGGAAGATGGTGTTTCCTCAACCTGCTCCGGCTGAGGAATGCTTCGCTTGCTCGAAACTCTCTTCAGCACCTTGGCCTTGCTCTTAGCTTTCGCTTTCGCCTTCGGTGTCCCGGCTCTCGACGACTTGGGGCTGGATGTTGGACCATTCTGCTTCTTCTCGGGGTCCGGCGGGGCATGGGTCCTAATTTGGGACAGCATTAGGGTTTGATGACCATAGCATTCGCATAAATAACCACCTGAAACAACCACTCAGGTGCATGCTTGGCCCTGTCCATCAACAGCATCGTCTCGACGACCCTCGGTTTACGACTGGGGTGTTGCATGCTAAGAAACTCAACAGTTCAGGAGGCTCGAAGCTTCAGACTTTCGGCGCTTAAGGTCGAAGCCTTTGGGTTTTTATTGGGGTTTGGAGGTTCAGGGCTCAAAGCTTTAGGGTTTCATATATCGGGCTTAGGTAAGTTTAAAGATCGAAGTCACAGGCTTTCAGATATTAGGGTGTGGAGGATTGGTGTTGGAGGCCAGGGCTCGTTTTCTAGTTAAGAAATTGGAAGTCAATTATTTGGGGGTCCAGGGATTTAGGGTAAGGTTGCAGAACTTCTGTGACCGACCCCAAACAAGAATTGCCGGTCTTGGAACTGCAGTAGTTCAGGTTACGAAAAAATACAGCCGTGGAACAGCTTCTGGCACATGTCCAGCTGGTTCGCGATGTCTCGCTGCTTCCTTACACTAGCTTGAGTAACTCGGACTTCAAAGACTTCAGAAGATTGCCCCCAACTGTGACATGTACTCTCTTGACAAGTGTCTTGCGACTGAAACCATTCAGCACACCCTCACCATGATCACGATGCATCAGTTCAGCACTTGACTGAAGCTTCTTGAGGTTGCTGGCCAGTTTGTCCTTGAGCCTCAGCTACATAACCCCAAAAGACAAACTGGAACAACCCAACAACACCACAACACAATTACATCCAGCAACCATAAAGCCCAGTAGCGAACTTTGCAAATCGGTAAGACTTGTGCCCTCCGAGGGCTTTTGAAACCGCTGTAGCAGCACATCGAGCTTCTTAGAATGCCGGCTAATGCACTTACTTGCTGGTAGCAGCAAGCCAGAAGGGGCCACATCCTTTTCCAACTCCGGAAACCCAGTCTTCAATTGTTGGCCTTGCTCAGGCTCCTCTTCGGGATCGTTGTCCAACTCCTCTTCGAGCCCGTCGTCCGCTTCGAGGGCACCATTGAGGGACGGGTCTCGGCTGATCATGGAGGTTACAAAGGAAACAAACATATGAGGTTTGGGGCCTCGGGTTTTTCGGGGTTTCGTAGTCTAGCCAAGGTGTAGGATGTCGGGGTTGTCGGGGTTTTACCATCTAGGCAGGGTCTAGGGTCGGGTTTGTAGGGTTTTAGCATCTAGGCAGGGCGTCGGGTTCGTCGAGGCTTTGGAGTCTAGCTATGGTTTAGGGTGTTGTTTGTGGGGTTTTAGAACTCTTGCGGGGTTTAGGGTCTCAGGTTAGTCGGTTGTCGGGGTTCTAGAACCTAGCAAGGGTCACGGTTTCGGGATTGTCGTTTTAGGACCTCGGATTTGTCGGGTTTCTAGGATGTATTATCTGCCGATGTATTAGGTCTATTTCTAATATTATGGTGCCAAGCAGCCCTCAGCTTCGGAAGCCATAAGACTCCAATCACCAAAGCTATTCTGCTTCTTGCAGGGCTTCTTACCATCGGCCTGCTCATCCCATTCCATAGCCTCTTGAAAGGCCTGTCGCTTGGTCTTCCTCAGTCGCGAAGCAGTGGATGAGTATTAGCTATCATAAGTCTGGATTAATTCACAAGACACCTATGCTTAGAGATGAGATGAGTGTCGTCAGCTTGCCCTTTACACGGATGTCCGTCCAATACATGGTGCCACAGCCATACTTGGACTGCCTGCAGGCAAACACGAACACGGGTTCAAGATCGAGGCTACTCGGCTAGAAGGCTCCCTCCTACAGGCCTTTTCAGATGTGGTCGCTTGTTACAATAAGCGACGATACCCTTTCGCTTCTGCAAGGGGAACTTCAAGTCAATCATGTCTTGGACCGTTAGAAATTCCCCCTCGATCTCGAGGGTTTCCTCTTGGATCGATTCCGTAATGTGGCGGCATCGCTTGACAAAGAGTTCCTTGGTATGGCTTGGGGCTGACTTCGATCTTGCTAGAAGGGGTCAAGAGGTTGTTTGGATAATTCCCACCAAGGCTCCGGGTTGTATCCAGCCTTCTCAAACATCGCCTCGAGTTTGGGGCGACCTCTACCACGGTCCTTGTACTGATCCCGGAAATCTTGCGAGAGCAAGTAAGTGCCGTCAGCACGTGGTAGCATGATCCGTCGCATCTTGTGGTACACAGCATCCTTGCTTAGTGGCGGGGGCGGCTTTGAAGCGACTGCGTATTGTTCCTCGTCGTCGTCGTCTTCGTCGTCCTCCTTCCCGTGCGACCCTTGAGGCTCAACCTCTGCTGCTTCTGGCCAATCCACCTCTGCTGCTTCTGGCCCATCCACTTGAGTGGCTTCTATCGACGAAGGAGGCTCGGGAGGGGTCGGGGTTTTCGTAGGTGAATTTTCACGAAGGCTCGGGGTGGCTGGGCTTGGGAAAGGTCCGGGGCTTGGCAAAGGCACATCCCCAGCTTCGTAGTAATCGGTGGCATTATCCTCTGGCTCTGCTTTGCATTCGTGCAGGGCTTGTCCCTGCACCGGCAATGCAAGGGCCTCCCGGGAACCTTATTAATAAAACTCCGAACCCTAAGGAAAGAAACTAAGACAACTTTATCACTTTGGACCCAACCCCCAAACCCCAAAGTGTTGCACCTGAACCTTCATCATCATCTGTAGATCACCATCCTCAATGGTTTCCCAGCATGATTCGGTCATGGTAGCGGATACCTCGGCGTACTCCTGCTTCAGTGCCTGCCCGAAAAGGTAAACGGGAGAGGGAGAGAGAGAGAGAGACAGACAAAGGGGGAGAGACAGAGAGAGAGCTGAGGAGAAAGAGATAGAAGGATACAGGAGAGAGGGAGCCAGAGTTAAAGCGATATCAGAGAGAGAGAAAGAGAGACAGAAAAAATAGGTCAACGATCATCACTATGTTGTCATAATAAAAGGAGAGAGAGAGAGAGAGAGAGAGAGAGGGGGGGACAAGAACAGGGACACCGTACCTAGACCCCAGAAAAAGAAGCAAAGCGTGAGAATTCGACTTGTGAATGGCTGCCCACCTTAAGCTCAGCCTCCATTCCTGCAAGCTCAGGATCCTCTGGATCCATGGTTGAAGCAGCACGAACCAACTCCAGGCCACGGCAAGACATGGTGTTACGGGATCAGTATTGAAAGCTGCTATCCAACAGCTTTATGAAACAAACCCCTTTGAAAACCAAGTTTGCGCATTCAGCTTGCATGCCTAAAGCTACGGTTGGGTAGGAGACACCAGCAGCCAAAAATGCTGCGTCGGGGATTGTCGGCTGATTTGCGGGGATTGTCGGCTGATTTGCGGGGATTGTCGGCTGAAATCTTTTTGCGTAAAACTGCCTCGTCGAGCTTGCAAAGCTACAACCGAGGCTGCAAGCCTCATACTACTATAAGATGATTCTAGCCAGAATCGCTCAGACATCAAACAAGACTAGAGAGACTTTGCAAGGACATCAGTTTTGATTCGTCTAAGTTGCTCCCTAGCGAGACTGGCCTTTAGACCCAAATAATCTAGGCGGACCCACGATTCTGCTCCCACAAGCAGCCAGCAGGCTGGCCACGACGATGACGGGTTCGCCAGCTGCCTGTCGAGACCCTCTCCCTCTCCCTCTCCCTCTCTCGCTCCCTCTCCCTGCCTCTCCCTCTCTCTACCTCTCTCTCTCTGCCTCTCTCTCTATCGCTCTCTCTCTCTCTCTCCTCTTACTACATCTTATTACAACATAATGATGGTCGTTGAAAAAGGGGTGGTTCCTAGTGATGAAGAAGCACCTCAAAAGATTGGGCTTTCTAGTGATGAGGAAGCACCTATTTTGTTCTGTCTCTCTCGCTCTCTCTCTCTCTCTCTCTCTCTCTATATATATATATATATTTACAGACCGACCCGGCCTTCGAACATAGATCCACATTGATCTGGCCCTTCTTTGTGGTCCTGGTTTGCTAGACAAAGGGTTTGGGATTAGGAATAGGGTCTCGCTTGCCAAGAGCAGACAGGCTTGTCTTTGGGCGAACAGTTTAGGGTTTGGGGTTTAAGGTTTTTGGAGCAAAGCAGACATTGCTGGTCGTTGGATACAGAATTTAGGGTTTATGGTTTCGGGGTGTTAGAATCGGGGAACCAGCCAAGAGCAGAGAGGCAAGCTTTTGGGTTTAGGGTATGGGTTGGAGGCCAGGGGATAGGAGGACACGGTGTCGGGGTTATTGGTGCCAAAGTGTTTCTTGAGGTAAGCTTCACGGCTCTGGCGAACCTAGAGGATGATGACTTGTACTATGTTGGCGAACCAGGACGTCTGCGGGATCCCTTCCGAGCTAGCTTTCACCTGAACCTGAAGTACCAATAGGACCTATAGACCCCCCAGCATAGCCACGTGCTGAAATCCTGAATCGCCATAATAACCCCTACGAGTCTATCGTGCCGGACAGGACACTGAGAGCTGCTGGTTCAGGTCGAAGGATGTCGAAGGTCTCGAGAAGCAGGTCCTTGGAGAGAGTAGAATGGCTTTGTGCATTATGATTGGTCGGTGCTTAGGCTTGGGGTTGAGGTTCGTGGTTGCCGAACTTGGTTCGAGCTACAGGGCTCTGAGCCTTTGGGAAAGAACCCTTCAACGACTGCAAAGACGAGTGGCCTTTGAATATACGAAGAACCCCGAGACCTATTGTTAGGGGTACCCGAGAACCAGAACGACTAGCAATTCCTCAACATGCAGCCCAACCCGTGAGAACCCTAAGCGGGGCCAGGACCTTAGACCCCATAAGCCCGACAGGACACCGGATGACGGCTGTGTTGCCGGCAGCAGCAAGCACCTGGGAGCGACCAGAAGGGTTAGTCGTTTAGGATTTGTGCTCGGGGTCAGACATGATCGTAATATCGGTGGATTCTTCTTCGCGGACATCGCAAGACTTGTGCCTTTATGCCACTAGTTTCAGATGACGACTCAGACTACATTAGATTACACTTAAGCTTTGGAGATTGGGGTTCCTGGGTGATTGAAAATAGAGCCACATAACCTCAATACAACAGTATCTTGAACATGTGCTGCTGGGATGCTATTTCAGTAGCCAGGTGAAAGCACAGGGCATGGCATCGATCGGATCGTATGGAATCGCTAGCGGAAACTATTCTACAATATCTAAAAAGATCTGATGTAGAGGCGAGCACAGACGAGCAGAGGCACACGTGCAAACAGCATACATCAACCATTTCGCGAAGTCGGCATCTTGAAATGTAAACATGCTGGCCGGGCAATCTGATGTCACTACACCGAACTTGGCGTAGATCCTCATGCCCGTTGGCAGCTTCGGCAGCTTCGGAGCCATAATCAAAGGATGTGTACCTGCCAGTTCCCAACAACTATCCCCGAACTCGACTATGTACGAACTAGTTTGCAGTGGAGCGATCTTTGCACTCGCGATCTTCTCCGTGAGTCTTTGCCCGAAAGCGTGAATCCCCTGTGCCCGGCCACAAGACAGCCAGGTTTCTGGAACATGGACACATATCAAACTTCAGCAGATTACTGGACGAATCTGCCAGCAGCTGCTGGCACTTGAAGGCGGCTTCTAGGACGAATTAGAGAATCATTTTACAACTTTAGGGTTTAAGAGCTTAGGGTTTAAGGTAGTGGGTGCCGGTTCTCCTATAAGCAACCACTCAAAATACTAGTCCAAGCTTATCCTCCAATCCCCAGCAGTGCTGCTATCCTGCCACAAAACCCCGGATCATCAGCTCGGCAAAATGCGGCGATCAGCTCGGAAGTCGATCAGTCGATCAAGCGACCTGGGCATTGTATTCTTTCCGAGTTAGGACTTAAGGCTTGGGAATTAGGGTTTGGGTTAGTATTATTGATCAGACGAAAACCTGAACCCTGAACTTGAGACCATCTTGTTTAGATTTTGGACTAGGCACGTTGAGTGGATTCAAGAGCCATCCATGAGTGGGCAGCTTTGTCACAAATCTTCTTGAGTTTGGCATCATCCCAGGTATTGTCCTTGTCTGTATTCTTCTTCAAGCCGGCCTCCTCAAGGCAGGACATGGCGTGGGTCCAGAATTCAGCCTCGGTAGGTGAAGAAAGGAATTGTGCAAAGGGGGCACACGAGATCCGAATCTACATTTAAGGCAGTCTAGACACCTGGGCACCCCCAGGGCAGAGGACCTTCCCCAGGATATGCAACTCGACGCTAGCCTTGATAGCATCCCAGCGTTTTCCAGCGAAGACACAGAACGGGGGCCGATAGCGGCGAGCGAAGATGGCCCGTTTTTCCTTGGGCTCGCCATCCTCCTCATCATTCATCTCCTCGGGCTCGTCCTTGCGATCCATCTCGGAGGCCTCGGCCTTTTTTTCGTCGTCGCCATCGCTTCTTGAAGGATTCGCCTTCGCCTTTGGGGGCCTTCCTCGCTTCTTACCGGAACCCTGCGAAGCCTCAGCTTTCACCGCCTTGGCTTTGCTCTTAGCCTTAGCTTTAGCCTTAGCCTTAGCTTTAGCTTTAGCCTTAGCTTTGGGCTTTCGCTCATCCTCCTCCTCCTCCTCTTCCTCCGGCACGAGCTTGGCCGCAAACTGCGACTCACGTGTGAGGAACTCCTGGGGCTCGGCATCGAAAAGATCATCCTCCTCCGTCTTGGCATCGGCAGAAACAGCCGAATGAATCCCGGATGCACTTGCAACTGAAGCCTTCGGGGACCCTGCAGCTTCATCAAAGGCATCCTTGAGGCACTTCGCCACGGGAGACAAGTTCAGGACCTGAGTCTCCTGCTCTGCTGGGGCCGTCTTCTGTTGCTTCCACGGCCGGGCACATTGCAAGGATCTCTTCCTCTTCTCAATCTCTTGCCTAGGTTAATGCTTAATGGAAAGCAATCGATCCTATCCTAAAGGAATTAAGACACCCCAGCATACCAGGATGCTTCAGAGCCTGTATCTTCTGCTGTTTCTCTGCCATCGCCAACACACGAGCTGGAGGCGTCACGATTTTCACCTCAGGGCTTTCCTTCACCTTGACCTTCTCGAGGTCCTCCGTCAACCCGGTATGCAAGGAAGCTGCCGAACTGCTTTCAAGCGAAGCCTTGCTGGCATGCCTCGCACCCAAAGCTGCCGCCAAGTCAGCATCGTCCAAATCCTCATCGTCCGGCTCGATCGGCGTGTCAGCTGGAACAAGCTGACACTCCTCATCCTCTTCATCTTCGTCAGCCAATGGCTCCTGGGCCGTTGGCTCCTGCACCTCGAAATACTCGGCCACGATATTGAACAAGCTTGCGACACCGGGGTCCTGGGAACCGGGCAGCTTTGTTCTTTAGAGAAGTAGAGGAATTGTAATATCAGGTTTTTTATACACTAGCCTTATTCTAACTTAAAGCCCAAACCTCAAGAGTAACCATTGCTCACGATTGGTTTATTTAAAGTGTAAAAGAGCATAGACAACTAACCCTGTATCAACACCCAGAACCCCAAAGCCTAATCTCCCCAGCACGAAACCGAAAACTTAATTTCTATGTCCATCGTCTCTAGAGACTATCCAAAAAGTATAGGTTGAAGCAACCCGTTAAGTACCCCCGATCTTCCCTAACACGGAAAATTTGCCAATCACTCCCGAGTCAGCCTAAACCTTTCAACCAAAGCCCTGACCCACAGAAACAGAAATCCTACATGCAACCAGTGCACTCGTCGCTCTGATCCATCGTGCCGCTTGACAATGTAGGAAACAAAGTTCTTTAGGCTGCTAGCATCACACCCCACTTTCACGGCATCTTGGGGCAGTGACAAGTCGCCCCGTAAGATCGCGACCTGCAGGGATCATTTTCAAACTTTAGAGCCAGGGAATAATGACAAATTTACTCCGACAGAGGATTCCCAAACAAAGACCGACCTCCTGTCTGCAAGCAAAGATGTTAACGGAGTGCAGGGTATCGATCTGTGGCAGCCAGATCCGAAGCAGCTTGGCCAAAGCTTTGTGGTTCAACGACATAGTTTCAAAGTTGATGCAGCCGACTTTGTTTGGAGAGGGCCACCTCATAAGATTTCCGGTTTTCAACATGTGGCCTCGAATCGACTTCACTTTGTCCCATGCCTTTGCTAAGCCCTCCAAAGCGTTTGGGTCAGCAACCGGGGTACCCTTTCGAGGCATGGCTCAGGATCGCCCTAAGCACAAACAAGCCCAGCTTGACCCAACCAATCTGCGAAGATACTTCGATTTGCACAGGACGACGATACTGGCAAACACATATCACATGTTGGGGCACTCCAGGGATTTGCCAGCGGGCAGCCACCCACCTGAGCAACAGTCACTAGCACTCGGGTTCGTCAATTGGGTCAAGCCATGAAACTCTTGAACTGAAGTGGTATCTTATAATATGCAAACAGAGGCACCGTATGATTTCGCAATGATGTCACACAGAACGTGCAGACTGCGAGGACGACCTGCGAGGGCATATATCGTTCGATTTTGGAGATTAGCAATGATAGAAGCTCTGCGGCCCTACTTCAGCTGACATGCACAAGAGATAGGTTCTTCCTTTTCCAGCATTGTGGATACTACGGCTGCGACCCCGAATCCCCTTCGGCTCCACAGCCCTTCAAGAAGAAGACCAATCAGCATCCAAAACCGCCCGAGGATCGATGGCATCCATTCCAGCTATGCCTGGGATCGTCGGAGATCGCTTGAGCGAAAAATCAAAGTTTCAGACAGATTCATGCTATTCATGCTTATCAGCCCAGGGACCGTCACTGGAATCGTTTCACTACCTTCGCTAGGAAGTAGCAGGCTCCATGATTTCTGTAATTCTGGAGCATTGCCCACATGTGATCATCGGGGATAGGCACCTGCCCGAGAGTGCTGCTCAGAGTCTATACCAAACTCAATTCCGACCTCCCTGCTGCCTTGGGCAAGTTGTTCGGATCCATCGCATCCACATCCGAGTAAACCACCTCCTGGCACCGTATCCAGTACTGGTCCGGCATTTTTTCCAAGCCTGCCCGAATTTAGAATTCAGAAAGGTAAGAAACTCTTGACAATCGAAGATAATCGAAGCCAACTCTTGATATGCTGGCCTTCCCGTGCAAGCTCTTCAAACAGCACTGCAGAATGCTTGTTGTAAGCCATGAGCTGGATGCTCGGAAAGGGCGAGAAAGGCGCACGAAATCTATTTCAGAAAGGCACCCTTCGAACTGCAAATTTCGAGGCATGCACAAGGACACTTTCAGCAGCGACAAGCCCACTCAAAAAGAAACCCTGCAGCGAGCACAGAAGCAGGGTGGTCGCACCGCTGAGAATGCACCAGCACAGCCGGCCATAGACATGTCGGAATTGGGCTTGGGATAAGTTCGGGGTGTTTCTTTCGGATTGAATAGAGTCTTGCGGTTTAGGGTTCAAAGTGAGCTTTTCCTGGTTACAACAACACAATGAGTGTCAAAAGCCCCAATCTACCGGAGCCTAACCCCCAAGTTAAGACTGATACGTGTACGAACTTGTTCGAAAAAGATCTGACCAGCATGAGTTGTCCGAGCAAGGAAGCTGCAATCGATTCAATCATCCATAAAATAACTAGAAACTTATGAGCGATACCAACCGACTAGTTCCCAATGGGATATTATTCTCAATACCCCCTAAAGAAGGATATCAGCCCGCAGACTAAAATACCGGTATACACCCGGGATAGTCAACTATTCTTGGTCGGACCGTTATTTCAGCCTGTAAGAGGGAAGCAGGTATGTTTCAGCTCCGTATACCTGGTGCATCGTGCATAAATAGCTTGTGAAAAGTTTTATATACGTGTACATATTCCATTTACGCACACGTGATGATCAGAGCGGCTGTATACTGCAGTAGAGACCATTCAAATCGATGATGCCACAAAGCTGACCAAGTCGACGCCTGCACAAACAGTTCTCCTTAAAGAGTTCCAAGGGCTTGAGCGACTTGACGAATTTCAATATCCCAGCTAGCCGAATTGAAGCAACGATGTTGCTGTGGTATCACAGTAGCAACTACATGTTGGACCATCCTTGGGCTGTATCATCGCGGCTAGAATATGTAAGCGATTTTTTGTCATCAGTTCTTGGCTTCTCCCCGGCAAGCAGAGTTGACCAAGTCGAAGCAGTATACATACTGACATACTGCGCGTGTTTGAAAACGGAAAAACATGCCCCAAGCAATTAAGATAAAGGAGTTCCACGAAGTTGAACTATTTGACGACTTTCAACATCGCCTCTGTGGTAAGATAGTAGCAACTACAGGTTGGACTATCCTGTGCGCTGTGTCGTCGCTGCGGGCTAATCTGCTGAATCAAAACTCTTGGAGTATCCACCGGTCAACTTGCTCAATCTGCCAATTTCAGTAAACTCGACAAGACTGAAACAGCCTGTAGAATATCGCGAAGCAAGTTTTTAGTTCAAGCTCTTGCAGGCCATGTGCTGAGGGCCCGAAAAAGGAATGTGGACTGAACAGAAGTGGTTCAACCTTTCAGCTCCCTAGCTAATTATTGCGACGGGTATGAGCATGGACAAGCGCGAAAAACTTCCAGAAGGGACGACCGTCAATACGGCTGTGATGATGCTTTTGCCTTGTCCTCAGGCTGGTCGGAAGTAAGAGCACGCCGGCCCAGCACCCAGATTCTACCGTGAAGCACCAAGCAAGAGCTGCGCCTGCACGCGCTTCAAGACGTTGAGGATTTTCCGTCAGCAGTTAAACCCCTCCTGCCTTATGTAAACGATGGGAATCCTCTGGGCAAGCAACTCATCTCCGACTTCAGGGCGTCCAGAAGACCACCTTATCCTGGTATCCTACCTCGCCGGAGCATCTAACCAGACCTCGCAGCTCGAAACTGTCATTGCCTTGCTCGCCAGAGCTGATCAGCTTCAGGAGTAGACTAGCCACCCAAGCAAATCAGCTGCAGCCGTCACCCAAGCACAAGATAATTCAGGACGTTTGAGTATTCCGGGCATCAAGTTGCACCGCGAGAGCCGTTCAGCTTGACATGCTGCAGAACCCCAACGTGTGCAGGCCGTCCGTCAGCTCAACCCTTTCCTCAAAAAGTCGAAGAGTCTCGGCTCGGTTTGTGGGAAAGCTTCCGATGTTTTAGGAGGTTTTCTGGCTATGGTTGAAGTAATTAATCTGGATGGCAGGAAATTTCTGCTGGCTGGAGTCAGTCAGCCCACGGTGTCCACAGTTCACAATTCCGATTTTGCTAGACTCCTAGACGTTTAGCCGACTGCTTTTATTCAGGGCAGCCCGTGTGCATAGACCTTGAATGCAGGGCTCAAACTATGGCTGGGTTGACGTTATATACGCGCACACACACACACACACATATATATATATATATACACACACACTTATATACATACATACTCCACCGCGCACCGAATCGCCCAACAGCCCTGTAGTTATGATCCATGGCCCCTGTCCATGGCAGCTTGGATTTCGGGTGCGCAAACCGTGTTAGCTTCAAGGAGGCGTAGTCTTTCAGATCTCAGGGTAGATGCTGTTATGCTGCATGTGGGCAGGTTTGATGGCATCGGCATTCCAAGCCTCAATTCTGCACACGAGCCTCACATAATTCTCGAAACCTGAACCCTGAGAGGTCCTTAGCCTCTGTTGAATTTTCCGAGGAGCGTGCCAAAGCTCCTCGGAAACCTCTCCCGAAAGCTTCCGGCGGTCCAGGCCCAAGTCCTTTGTCCTTCCTGCTTTCGCCTCTGTTTCGGACTGAGGGTTTGTTAGGGCAAATTTGGGGTTTGGAGTTTGTAGGGTTCGGGTTTGGTTGCAAAAAGGTTTGGGGTTCACGGTTTGCTTTAGTGTGACCATCATTGTCCTCATAATGTCTCCTCTTTGCTGGTCATAGCAGCTTTCGCAATTCTGCAACCAGTGAAACAACACCACGACCGCCATGACCACTAGGACCACCCGGACCACCTCTGCGACCAAGACGACCAAGACGACCACGACAACCAATAAGACCACGACGAGACCCCAGGACACCACCAGGAGGCCAGCAGGCCACTGCCAAAATGTTTCCCCAAATTCTGGCGGATCCAGGACCACGGCGACACTGCTGAGACCACAGAGTCCCTATTAACTCGAGGGATTCAGAAGCACTGCTGCGATTTCAGGTTTTGGACAGAGACGAAGGCACCTCATAGTCTTTTGTTGCTACTCTGATTATTGACGTTCTTACCGTCCGCCTGTTTATGATGACAGCTGTCATCGTTTTCTGAAGCGACTTCTTGCTATCTATTGTTATCACCCTTCTGTCTCTGCTTCCCCCTACAAATGATGATGATAGTGCCGCTTGTTGAAATTTTGTTTCTGTTGTTGTCATGCCTGCTGATATGCCCCGCGCCCACCCGCCAAACTAACACGCACACACACACACATATAAACACAAAACGAAGAAACACAAACGGCACACACAAAACAAAGACATGTACTAAAAAGCGGCAACACACACACACTACGAGCCCGGAGCCTAACCTTTGACCCTGTGTTGGAGGCTGCACCTGGTTTGGTGGCCGCACCCAAAGCACCCAAGGCTAAGGCGAAATACGGGATGAGTTTGTTGGGATATGAGACGAGATTTGGGGAGTTGAGGTGTTGCTGGGCTCATGCCATGGTTCATAGTTCAGTGCTTCCGCTTTTTGGCCGAGTGCGTTCTGACAAACTCGGGGTGCCTAGAGGGGCTGCTGTGTTCTATTGTACAGGCTGCGGATCCAGCATGTTGTCCGGACATGGTTTATCCTGGCACAACCATGCTCCGAGAGCCTTGAAGTTGCACACCGCCGCCAGGAAAAGAGCCAACCCGAGGCGCGAGGGTCTCCATTCACATGACTTACGTTGACGTCTCAATACTGGGAGCACTTGCCTTTTTTTTTCCCTATGCGGTTTTGTCGTTTCAGAACGCAACAAAATTACAAAAATCAAGCCCGTGTTACCAACTACATTCACTAAGCTTTGTGAGAAGCCATATTGTGAATCTGGGTTTCAAGCACCTTTTTGCATTCGGATGTTTTACGGCCGGGCGTCCACTAGAACTCGACATGCGTGGCTTATTCAGGCTTATTCTTCATTTGAAGCGAGAGCCAGCCCCCAAATTGGAAACGACCTCGACGTCTCTTCCTCGTACAGACGATGCCAAGCTGTATCCAAGAGCGGTGAGACTTCTGCGATGGCGACACCCAGTGCGCCAGTTGTGACACATGCTCGCAGCTCCCCCCGTGTGGATCTGATTACATTTCACGAACGGGTGTCTGTTTTCGTGCTGATGAACCGCAGAGGATCGATTATATACTTGAGTACCACCATGTAATACTTTTTCAGGCAACTCCGTGTCCATTTGAGTCTTGGCCCGGAGCCGCACTTGCATGCTCCTACCGGAATGATACTTGGGGCATGGAATAATTCGCGCGTGTGTAAGACATTCTGTACTGGCTTGCCATCATACTCGGACCCAGACACAACGCCACGACCACTCCCACGACCACGCCTTTCCATCCCCTCCTTCCCGGCCCCTGTTCCTGTAATCTAGATTGCCCCATACTCATCCAGCTAGCCCTGCTGGAGCTTTACGACGCTGCAGCCTTGCGACGCATAAGTTTTGTTATGAACATGGGGCCCCAATGTTTACCCCCCAGTCGCCCCCAACAGAACTGTTTGTTGTGTTTGCCCTGAGCATTCCACACCGGTATAGGTGCACCAGTCCGTTTCGTGGGACGAGCTCACGACCGTGTCGCTGCTGGGGAGGTGCTGCGTTGTGCCAGTGTCTTTGTAAGCCGATGTGTTTCAGGCCTCATGGAACCTGCTGAGTAGATGGCAGTTGCTTCCACACAGGGTCCTGTTTAATGAGTTCGGCTTTGTAGTCGGGTTCCTTGCATCCGCACACTCCCAACACCCAAAGCCCAGAGAGGCTCTGCCTCTTGGGGCGTAGGGTTTAGGGTTGACGTTTTGGGGCTATGGGTTCCTACACACGATGGCCTTGGTTGTCCCAAGATGTTGCCGGACATAACCACGATTCTTTACGTACGATTCGTCGGATGTGCTTTCCGGCCTTTCAAGCGGCCATGTAAGGGCTGGCTGAACTTCCACGAACCTTCTCATCCCTCACCTTTTCTCTGCCAGGGAGCTGGGAGTGTGAGGACCATCGCGCAGTGGACATTTAATTCGCTGTTTCACAGAACTGGTTTCACCCAGATACATGGTATAATCACAGCGACAACGATCCAAATAATTGTAGCCACAAGAAACAAAACAGCATAATAGCAATATCGGGGACAAGACGAAGAGCAAGAACAGGAATAATAACCTGTAGCCGCGAGACGGAAATTCGGCAGACTCAGACTTCTTCTGCGACTGCCACTGCCACTCCTACGCTTACCACTGCCACTACTGCTACCACAGCTACTACTGCTACCACTGCTGCTACTGCTGCTGCTGCTGCTGATACTACTGCTGCTAGTACTACTACTGCTGATACGACTACTACTACTACTACTACTTCTACTACTACTACTACTACTAATACTACTGCTACTGCTACTGCTACTGCTACTGCGACTGCGACTGCTACTGCTACTGCTACTGCGACTGCGACTGCTACTGCTACTGCTACTGCTACTGCTCCTGCTGCTGCTGCTGCTACTGCCACTGCTACTGCTACTGCTACTGCTACTGCTACTGCTACTACAACTGCCACCACTACTACTACTACTACTTACTAGTACTAGTACTAGTACTCGTACTCGTACTCGCACTCGTACTCCTACTCGTACTCGTACTCGTACTCGCACTCGGACTCGTACTCGTACTCGTACTCGTACTGGTACTGGTACTGGTACTGGTACTGGTACCAGTACCAGTACCAGTACCAGTACCAGTACCAGTACCAGTACCAGTACCAGTACCAGTACCAGTACCAGTACCAGTACCAGTACTAGTACTAGTACTAGTACTAGTACTAGTACTNGTACCAGTACCAGTACCAGTACCAGTACCAGTACCAGTACCAGTACCAGTACCAGTACCAGTACTAGTACTAGTACTAGTACTAGTACTAGTACTAGTACTAGTACTAGTACTAGTACTGCTGCTACTACTACTACTACTGCTACTACTACTACTACCACTACGACGACGATGACTACTGATACTACTGCTACTGCTACTGCTACTACTACTACTACTCCTGCTGCTACTACTACTACTACTACTTGCTACTTGCTATTTGCTAATACTACTCCTCCTGCTGCTGCTGCGGCGGCGGCTACTACAACTACTACTACGGCTACGACTTCTACTACTACGGCGACGACCACGACGACGACGATTACTACTACTACCACCACCAGCTGCATCTCAGACAGCTATCGTAGCTGCAACGACATCTAAGCAAGAACAAGATTGGTGGTCTATCAGCGGTAGATGACAGATGTTCTGGCCGCACATTCGTCTTAAGCTGGACTCCTGAGTTTTTCCAGCTGGCGCGCCTAAGAAAAGTCCTGTGCCGATAGGTCTGCAAGCTGCTAAAGTCCTCAGTCCTAGGCTACTGGGTGATAGGAGCTACTTTTGAAGGCTGTAAGGCGAATGGTCCTTGCTATGCTACCGCAGCGGCTCCCCGCAAATGGCGTGCTGTGAAACGTGCAGGCGGTGATTGAAACCACGCGTCCAGATATTGCAACTTGGCGCCTGTCTTGTCAAAGTTTTTCTTAAACTTGATGTTGTATTCCTATCGGGTAAATACGTAATCGTGGGACCCTTTCGGGAATCTTGCGGAAAATGACCATCGAGGCCATGATAGAGTTGGACGAGGAGCGGCTGGATCGTATGCGGGAGGCCGTTTGATGCTTCGACTGCCAGAGTCGAACTCCTTTGAAAATTGTGCATCTTGCCAAACAGTAGAGCTAGAGTCCGGAGGTGTTGATAGTTTAGAAGTTTAGGATGCCCATGTGAGACAGCCCTCAGCAGGCCAGATCTGTGAGGAATGCTGTGCTACTGGGTACACGGAGTCCCCCGCCAAAAGAATACTCTGGTCGTGCCTGATGGCTCAACGTATAATTTTTGTTACTTACACCTTGCACTGTCGAAGAAGCAGGCAAGGTTCATGGACGGAGATCCGATTGCATTTTGCACCCAGCTCATGTTTTTGGTATTGCGGCAGACACCCTCTCGCTGACACACGCAACTTGCCATGCGTGCCTTCCATCATCAGAGTCTGACGATACTCTCAGGAACGAATGATGTTTAAGGAGTTCGAGTTCTATTGCCTGCTTGCTGCTTGCATGCCGATCGAAAGCAGTACATCCACCATCAACACGACCAATGGCAGATGCTTGCATTGCAGGCGCCACCGCCGGATCCGGTTCCGGAGCACCTGCAGCGGGACTCCCCAGCTTGCAGAAGCTGTGCGAACAGCAAAGGAGCATGTTGTGCTTTCCTGTTTCGAACATAGGGGGTTTCCGAAAATTGGGGGTATCCTATGGGGTCCTTATAATAAGGATCCTACTATTTTGGTCACTATATTAGGGTCCCCTATTTCCGGAAACTCCCATATATGGTCAGGCGTTTGGCGTTCCCAGCCCGGGGGGGGGCTGGCGTGTGCGGAGAGGGGTGGGGGCCGTTGGAGCTCCAGCTGGAGAAACGGCCAGGCGTCACAGACAAGGCCAGCATGGTACGAAAGCCCTACGCAAGCCATACATCCTATANGGGGGCTGGCGTGTGCGGAGAGGGGTGGGGGCCGTTGGAGCTCCAGCTGGAGAAACGGCCAGGCGTCACAGACAAGGCCAGCATGGTACGAAAGCCCTACGCAAGCCATACATCCTATAGTGCAGCGCAGTAGCGCCTGCTCCTGCTTTTATTAACCTTAACCTAAACTTAAAAACCCTACACCCAACCCTAAACCCCGCCTAAATGCAGGCTCTAAGCCTAAACCAGACATAAACTGT
>BGNK01000095.1:181308-199332 GCA_003297005.1 Symbiodinium sp. clade A Y106 | reverse complement strand
ACCATAGACCATGGAGGGGGGGGGGAGGGGGGGGGGCCGCGGAGCGCGTGACCATATATGCCTGGGGCCGAAAGTACCGAACCAATCGCTCAGATCTTGACTTTGGCGCACCTCAGGCTCCAGAAATCCACGCTTTGCGCCCATGCCAACTCAATGTCCTACATCTTTCGCACATGACTGGGATATCCCGGCATTTGATTGGGAGATATCACAAGCTAAACCTGTAGGGAGAGGATCTTCCGGCCCCCCCACAGCATTTCCCCGCATGTGAAGCCTTGAACCAGGCCTATCACGATTTCTGCTCCCGCTCAAGGGTCGGCTCCAGCATTCAAGCCGGGCTGGCCAGATTGGAGGACTACGGTCTTAGGCAGTGTTACGACTTTTGGGGGGAGCTAGAGCTTTCAAGAGCATAGCGGCATAGCGGGGAAAGGTGCATCGGCAAGCAGCAGCCGAGATAAGCTGAGGCTCTAGACCTCTTTGACATGATCAGAGAGTCAACATATTTGGGGTAAATGAAGCTTACAGTTCGGAAAGAGGGGATTCTTGAGTGGACGGGGGCCGAGCTCTCAAATGCGAAGTCCGTATGGCCAAAATATGATACACTCATCAAGCACAACCTGGTACATAACACGGGGTCGGCTTATTGTGCTCCAGTGCCCCCTTACATTCACAAGTTTAGTATACTATAATTTTCCCATCGTGGCCCCTGTATTACACACTTTCTGGAGTCTCCTCGAGCCCAGGTTCCAGGCATTAAAGGGCAACCTGAACCTGCATGATCAACGTTTGCCTGCCTAATGTGTGGTCCCTTTTCACCCGGTGTACCTAATTCATGCGTTGTTTTCCTTATTCGAGCCCGTACCAAAAAAAGGTGGCCTAGTTGATGTGTTTTGTTTTTGGTTGGGAGGTTTTTTTTGGGTGGTTGCTCCTGTCTGCTGATGGTCAATCTTAAGGCACCCATGACCTAAACCCCCGTCCAAACCCCAAAACCCTGGCCCTGAAACTCCACCTGCTTAAGCCTATAAGCCTTAAACCCTGCCCTGAACTAAAACCCCCCTCCAAACCCTAAAACTCTGACCCTGAAGCCCGAAACTCTGCCTAAACCCGAACCCCAAGCTGCTTAAGCCGACCCCTCGCCCTAAAACCCTGGTCCTGAACCCCTAAACTCTGCCTCAACCCGAAACCGCACGTACTTAAGCCTGAACCTTACATAAGCCTTGAGCCCAGTCTCAACCCTCCCCAACCCTAAACCCTAGACCCTAATTGCTTTCTGAAAGGTTGAAGAGGGCTCAGGCTCGGGTTCTGGGTGGTTTTCCTAAGGTTTGTGGCCTGTGACTCAGGATAGGAATTTCAAAACTCTCTTGTAATTTAATCAAGGCCACCCAGATCCTGAGCCAGCCCCCAAACCCTGGCACCCCCAACCAATTCCTTGTTTAGGGTTTAGGGATGAAAGCCACCCATCTGAGCCTTTCGGTCTGGGGTCACTGACACCAGACTATTCAAGCCAAAACTTTTGGTCGGAGGGGGGGGGGTGGGCCCTATCAAAGGGGCCCCCGCATTAGACTATGGCTGGCGGTTGATCAGCTTTCCGCACCGGCAGCTGGATCACAGGGGTGTTTGTCGCACTGCTAGTATTCTAGGACGTGGGTTTAGGGGGTCTCCACAAGCTTCTGCAGTTGCGCATGGCAGGCTGGAGACATCCTGCCAGCGGGCTGTGTGGAACGCAGAGGTGGCCAGCTCCTTATATGGAAGTTGCAAATGTTGCACCGGAAGCACTATCATGGCAACTTACTTTCCAAGAACTCTCAAGCAAGGATTAGGTTGCCGATGTGTGCTGAGGCCGGAGAACGCATCACTGGGGAGGTGGTCTTCGATGCAGACGACGAGTACGGTCTCTCTGAGGCGACGACGGGTTTGGATGTGTTTCAGATCAGAGAGCAGGCCGCCAACCTTCCATCTCGTGTTTCTAACCTTCTGTGCACTATACTATACTATCCTATCCTATGCTCTGCTGTACTATACTGTGCTATACTACTATACTGTAATATGTATCGTAGGCACCCCGTTGCCGGTGAAAGGAGTCGTGGAATATCAACCCGCGACTCGTATCTCTGACCGAGAGGTCGTCCAATGTTTAGCTTTCCACGCAGGTCTGTGTTCATCGGTTGACACTTGCTGCCTGGGAAGAGCAGCAGAACCTAGTTGCCGTGGTCGTCAACATCATGGTCGTTGCAGTCGTCGTCGCCGGGGTCGTCGTGGTTGTCGCGTCCTGGGCGTCAGCTGAAGGCGTCGTCGTTGTTGCGATTTTTGTGGGAGCAGCTGCGGTAGCTGCAGAAGCCAAGCATTGTTTTCAATGTTTGTAGCGTGGCGTGGGGGCTGTCAGGATCATGACCATCTTCGCCGTCATCACCAGAGTCACCACAATAAATCCGGCATCATATTCATAGTAACTACTCATCTGCATGCCTGTGGTTTTTTAGAGCAGGAGTTGAAGTTGTGTCCGCTACTCGTGCACATGCTCGCGGTTGGGTGTTTGTGTAGTTTCAGCTCTACCTGGGATAGACACGAGTAGCCAGAGGGGCATGCTGCGCAGACCGGCAACTGCGCAGTTCCCCGGGAGCCTCAACAACGTCATCTGGCAGTTGCCATCACTGTCTCGCTTCGTGCTGAAAGCTCCTGAGGGCAGGCAGGATGTTCGGATGTATTTCAACGTGCGCAAATTTCCCCCACCACATTATTTCCTGAGCCAGGAGAACAATGCTTATTTGGGACGCCCGGTGCTGAGCTGTCGATGTTGTCTAAATTGAGTTTTGTTGGTCCTGGCGTGGAGTCCAGTTAACCGCAGAGTCGGAAGAGACGCAAACCATTGGACCAGAAATTGGGATATGTTCCAATCTTCTTGGAGCTTCGGTTTTTTCCTACGAAGCTGGTTATTGAATTACGGTTGGTTTTGCTTTATGTAGCTTGCTGCTTGGAGGACCGAACTTTGCTTAAAGCATGCAAGCGCCGGGACGGCAGGGGAGCTGTGAGGCGGCGACTTCGTGTCCCTTGTTCGGCGAGGCAGCAGTGGCCTTAGTGGGGTTTAGGGCTTAGGGAGTAGCCTTTCTCTTGCAGGGCTCGGAGCGAATCTCAGAATAGAGGTTGGGAAAGTTGAGGGTAAGATGTTCCAGTATGCAAGCATGGCAGAGAACGAGTAGTATCATCTTTCTACGAGTCTAGGTACTGTATACGCGAATTACCCCTGCACACCACACATCCAGCTAAGCTGCCCGGGACAATTGACAGCAACCAGGACATCTAGAGGTCATCATCAATTACTGCTTTTGGGCAGATACATCACCAGTCCTTCACAGCGTTTCATGTAATTAGCAATAGTAGGTATAAGTGCCAGCGGTTATTGTTTACGGCTACGGGTAGCGTTTTATCACGGCGAACGGGTCTTTCTGGTGCAACCAAAGTTCTGAGCTATGGTTTCAGATAAGCCATGATGGTCCACAACCTCTTGCTCATGCTTCTGAGAATTGGGCAGTGCGGACAAACACGGCTTGTGCGGCGGCGAATAGGACTTCTTCGTCCGGAGTCCGCGCCCGTCTCGAAGAGGACAACAAGACCTGTCATTGCACAGAAGTAGTTGTTACTAGTGGTGCTGATGGTTGTACTTGCCTATGTGATTAGTTGATGCGCGCTGCGGTTTTCGAAGCAAGGTTCCCACTCTGATGAAGGTTGCTATCACGAAGATCCTTGTTAATTATCGTCGCGACTGTCCATTCTGGCGGTTTTCGAGGTCATCAGAACTGTCTTACTGCTGTCTCCTGTGCCCATACTGGTATGCGTATAGTGTTATCTTATATAGTCGTTATTCAGATTCACGCTCTTGTACTAAGGCCGCGATGGCCACAACTGCCATGTTGACTTCTGTCGTGTTCAGGCTCATGTACAATTACCACGGTTTCGGGATTGCTGCTTCTTGTCATCAAACCTGCGGCGGAAGCTACACTCAGAAATACAACGCCGAACCCTAAAGCCCAAAACACTAGACGACTGTCACTGCTAAAGCCCCTGTAAGGCGAGAACGGCGAGTTCGCGCCCTTCGCCCTAAAGGTGCCTCCTGGGTTCTTTACTTTGCTTTTCTTAGCTTCAAGGTGCAGCTCATCAGCGCTTGTTGAGTTTGTTCGGTGATTTCATATTTCGGTTTTCAGGGCGCAGGCTCGAGGTGGCTCTCAGGGATTAGGGGGGCCAGGCGTTGCTATCTGGCCGCTTTGGCACGGGACATGAGTTCTTGAAGAGCTTTGCTTTAAGTACCTTGGAAAGACAGTGTGCTATGACAAAAGGTGCCGGCTTAGTTTTTCTTCTTGATGTTTCTTGATGTTCCGGCATTTTTCTTGCACCAAGTCAGCCGACCACTGAGTGGTCTTCCAAATATTTGGCAAAGAACTTGGAGAAGCTTGAAAGATGCAGCCTGGAGTTGGTTTCTGGAAGGCAAGTACCATCCTCCGCCCTACCCCTCAATTCAAAGTACAACTCAGAATGAAACCGACCGATGCGTGAAATGCCCTCAGACTCTAAGTGCATCAGGAAACCGAGGGTTGTCAACTTTACTGTATGTCCTTGAGTTCACTGGGTTTTCTTGGCTTACGGCGGTGAGGGCTCTATGTAGGACTCTTTGAAGCTTTGCGTTTGGGCCCCAGAAGCTCTGCCTGAATCATTCCGCTCCCAGATGAAAGGCCCACAGAGCCGCTTCAGCAGGGGCTTCTGCAGTCATCTGCGCAGATGTGGAGGAAGCCCCGCAATGGATGGGTTAGCCAGGGCCGGTCGGAGTGGCGTGAAGTGGCGGTGATGTTTTGTTGAATTCCTGGTGGTTCCGACTTCGGTCTCGTCTGCGTTTTTGCTCCTCGAAAGCTTCAAACCTGCGAGCCGATCTCCTGCCTGTGAGATCCTTCCACACTTTCACCGCTCCCCTTCAGTGTTTTGATCCTGCGGGCATTGGCGCCACCGAATTGGCCTTCATAACTTCATAAGCATCAACAGCCAAGCAAGATGCACCCTTCAATGGAGCGTTTCTCCTTGGCTTTGCAGGAGCGCCTGTTGCGTCCTGAGATTCTCATCATCTACAGACATTGCGGGAATGGGAAAGCGTTGAACTCCTCACTGGCCAGTTGGAATTATTTTAACAGCCTGATCTACCTTCTCCTGAGACCCACCACATCATCAGCCAAACACCAATTGGCATGACCCCGAGCTCAGCCCTAGTTCAGTATACGTAGTCAAACAGGTTCGGCCGAGCCATGGCCAAAACACTCTTAATCAGAAAGGCCGAGGAGCTTTGCATCAGTTTGCTCCATGCTCTGTGTTGCTCCAGCAACTCTAGGCCGGCGCACCGTATCGGTGCTGCGACTATCTGGGGAGACCTTAGCCCAAGCCTCGGGCTGGGATCCGGTTTGGTCTCATTCAAGGATACATGAACCTGCACAGCTGAGTAGGCCCGCGAATCCTTGGAGGTTCTTGAAAGGCTTGCTGCAGATGTAGGCCATTGTAGGCCGTCCACCCTGAATGGACTTAATAAGCTGGAGCTGCAACTTGGTATCCCGACATCCCTAAGGCCAAAGGTATTCAGCATTGCATACTTGGGCAACAGGAAACTGTAGGCTCGTCTTCGGGGAGTATGTACAATATGATTGTGAAAGTTTAAAACTAATCGGTACATCTTCCTTGCATGGAGCCGTTGCTAGTTTTGAGCCTTCTACTTAAAACCCCAAGGCAGGTGTTAGTTTGATTTACGTAATCTGTTGGCTATCAGCACTCTGGTTTGGGTGATTGTGGTGACTTTCAATGCTCAGGCAGTTTTCGTAGAGCCCCAAACCGACACATTAGGCTATGCCTCTTTGATTTGCAGGGTATACCCCCTGAACTAGTAGGTAATTGCCTGATTCATGGGGTTACCGGGTTCGCACCTTCATTGAAGTCGTCACCGATTGTCACTCCTTGAGGTCACTGGTTTCCCGTTGAGCGTTGGTATGGTACCTGTCCTCCAGAAGGTAGGAGCTCCTGCTGGAACTCTATATATTTGATGGATTGTAACTGACATAGGACTTATGTTATACTCAAGACCCTAAACCTGTACCAGCTTCGAAGTCATGGCATGATCCCTGCTAGTGCAGTTTCACTCCTCAGACCTCGAACCACATGCCTCGCCTGGATTGCCCGAGTGTGAGCGGCGAAAACTGTACCATGCTTTACACTGCCGAGGAATAGCTTGGAAAACGAAGAGCTGCACATTCCCAGCAATCCCTGCCACTCGTCCAGCGTCTTTGGGGGAGTCTAGTGTAAGGTTTTGAGGTTCTTGTGGGATGAGGCGGGTGAAGAGAGCACATGACATGATGCATGCAGGCAACGATGAAATTTTCCTGCAGGCGACCTTCTCTTTCCCTCTCTAGCTGGAGCAATATATATGCATGTGTGTATCTGCGCATCGCCACAGAGATAGCCGCACGATGGCATAGATACACCCGATATCCTTCACAAGCTCGACATGAGGGGCCCGCTTGGCCAACATTCGCAAGCCGTGTATTTCAGAGACTGGGCTTGGTATGCTATCGACGTTGGAGTCATGGCCAGAGTGTGGTACAGAGTTGAGAGGACAGTCGTTGTTCCATTCTTTACCTGTCCCACTTGTACTCTCTTCAGGATCTCACTCGCTAGGTCTCAAAATTCTGAGCCGAGCAAGCCTCGCGAAGAGCACAGGGGTTGATACTGTTACCCAGTACCCCGTGCACGAAGACGAAGGTCCCGGATGGCCTTCGTAACCTGGTAGGGTAGAGGGCCAGCATCATGCGAGGTACTGCTTCTTCCGAAAGCAGATGGGGAGAAGCTGATGGAGTATCGGACTGAGACCTTCTTCCGGAAGCAGGATGCAGGAACAGCGGTCATATAATTACAAGAAGGATCCCTAAATCCTGGAAACTCCTATATGATGTCCCCTGTGCTACCGGGAAGGAAGAAAGACGACAACACGAGCAACCATTTTAATTCCAGCAGCTAGAGCAACTCAGGCAAAGAACGGCCGGCAGCATCAGTGTCAGCAGTGGTTACCATGACAGAAACAGAATGCCCGCAGCAACCGTATGTCCGAATCCGTTTATAAGCAGCTGGTCATACATGCACGAATATGCGATTTAACGATATTTAAGCGACGCGACATACTTCTGCGCGTGCCTGCTCGAGCCCACTTCAGAAGGTTGTAGAGCGGACCAACACAGCCGACTCTTCGTTACAAACGCAAGTTGGTACTCTACCGAAGTTTACACAGATAGCTGCAACGGAATGCAACAAGACGCATACGTGTGGAGATGCGGGCATTGTGCACACGTAGAGAGAAGTGTAATTCGAACATAACGGGTCTCAGACTGCCTGCCCGAATCCCAAGCATTCGCAAATACTAGGTGTCGTTGGAGTCCTTGTCTTCTATCTGCACTGTACAGGCTTACTCTGTCGCTGTGTTTGGTCGTGCTTGTGAATATTTGTGGAACTTCTATCTATAAGACATGTTAGTCTGTCAGTTGCCGCAGCCATCATGCGCTTCGCCGCCGCATTTGCATATAAGAACAGTGGCAGATGAGCCAGCGGCATGCTGACCTTGACAAGTGCACACGTACAGTTTGCGTAGTTTCAGAAGCAGATAACCGGTGTCTCTTCGAAGCGGCTTTCCGACTGTGTCTAACATGCATGCACCTTCCGAAGCCTGCAGTGAGCCAGAGGATGGGAGAGATGAGCAGGAGGTGGGCATTCAAGCACAGCCACAGCCCTGTCAGGGATTGAGTTCCTTTTTCTCACGCAGCCGCAAGTCTAAGCTGGCTTCGCGTATGAAAACTTATAAAACTGACCCCAGCATCGTCGAAGATGAGGGTAGCCAGGCTGAGAAAATTGACAGAGTTTGGCTAAGCATCCGTCCCTGGGTGTGTTTGCATGCTTTGGTCGCAATGCAGCGAGCGAATCCGATCTGCGATCTGGCGTGCGAGGATTGGGAGGAAGAAGGGGCATCGGAGCGAGCTGTGCTGGCACATTCACGAAAGGAAAACAAACCCACAGCCGACGAGTTTGCTTGGACCGCAGCTATGGTCGTATCTTTGCCGCCTGAATGCCTGGCCCGGGCACTGGAGTTCATCCACGGAGATGTCAGCAGCGTTTACGCGCCCGAACCTCGCATTCCCTGTGCTCGTGCCACACCCTTCTCACCGGAAGTTAAGTCAGCTCAGGTGAGGAACTGGCAATGCTGCAGATACCTTCTCTCACAACAGTCGTGCTTGCATGGCCGCGTTCTCCAATCGGGACGTTCCGGGCGGTCCTTGTCTTTGGCCTGCTGGTATTGCACAGCCAATTTTCCCCACGGTCTTGAAGGCGTTGGGCAGCTCAAGGCTCATGCAGAGACCGCCCATGCATCCGAGATCTTGGCATACATCCGCAAGGCCAGAAAGGTCAAAGCCCGAAGACAGCGGGAGCGGTACCAAGCCGGTCCCGGCGGCCAAGTAAGAAGAGATTTCGAGCTGCAGAAGCAGCTAGGCAAGCTTCGATAACAACGTTTGGGCAGTGTGGGATTCCTGCACTGCCTTGAGTTGAACCCTGTTTGGCGATGTTTGCAGCAAGTAGCAGTAGCAACCCTGTCTCACCATGTACGGCTGCAGGAAAGCTAGGTCTTGTCTTGCAGCGCCGTCACCTTCAGATTTGTGCAAAAGGCGGCGGCCGTCGATGATCATTGGTAACATTGTCCTTAAGTGCTCAAGGTTCGCAGCCCTCGCCAAGCACCGCAGCAAGAACCTTATTCCCAAAGCCTTACTGCAGGCTTTGCAAGAGCGGTCGGTGTGCGACGCCCAGCGAATGCATGCCGCAGAATAATGTGAATGCCTTGTAAGATGTTCAGGGGCACGGGAAACATGGAGGCTGCATGGCTTTCTCGAACCCAAAGCAGCTGATAACGGCAGCATGTCAGCCGTCTTTTTGCGTTGCCGCGAGGTCTAACTGCGGACTTCACCGTGAAGTCAGACCCATATCCCAGAAGAACGCTGGCAAAGAAGCTTTGCCAGGCCATGGGACACAATGCCCAATGCCCCACAAGCCGGTACATGCAGCGTCAGAAAGCAAGGGCGGATATGAGACATGTTACCCATTGCCACGACTGCACCGGCTCGTTTCCTGCCGGGGCTCCACATCCACGTCAGATAGAAGTAGAAGCCCGAAAGTTGGAACATCAGAATTATCACGCCTGTGCAGTAAAGTATCGAAACTGCGATTGCTATAGTCATCCTGAGTGTTGACTCACGTGAGCCTGAGCTTGACAACCACTGAGCCGGTAGACACCCTGCTCAGACTAGTCCTTTTTTGCCTCGAGACCTCACCTGGTATTGCCGAGTGTGAGCGTCAAAAAAAGTGTGAACTCACGTTCCAACTTGTCGGGGAGTACTGTAGGCTGCGGTTGGTGTTCAGAAGCCACGATCGCCAGGGCTTCGCGCTAATCTTCTCTGGCATTGGCGTGCTGTACGGCATAATCCAGTGCGGACCCTGTCCGGGTTCAAGGGCTGCACGGCGGAGCTGATACAGCACAGCCGTGCCTGCAGTTTGCTGGTTCTGACGGCTGTTACTCGCTTTGTCTCTCTCTCTCTCTCTCCCTATCTCCATCGCTTTGTGCCCCTCTCCCTCTCTTTCCTCCCCCTGTCGTTACAGTACTAGGTGAAACACGCTGGAAACCGTCGGATTCGAGAATAAGGATTGTTTCGTGTGTTGCACAATCCAAGCGCTACTCCGGTCACCTATCTTTCGCTTACACCTCAAATGAGACACCTTCGCAACCCCGTGCGACACCCGGCTTGCACCTTTGCATAGGTTATTTTAGCACTTTCGAGGTGCTTCGCCGTCGAAGTAGGCGGCGAGTTCCTCGCTGCGGAACAAGCGGCCAGGGAGATAGGCCGGCTTCAACGGCTTGAGGGACCCAGTTGTAGCGTTCCGGAGACATGCACAGGCTTTGGGATTCTGCGGCCTTGGGGTGCTGGGCTTGGGTTTCGGGGTCATAAGTATCTGACCGTGAATGTTGTGCCGACTTTCGATCAAGGACAGTGGACATGCGAATGTGCTCATGTGCGAAAGCTATCCCTGAGAAGAAGAGCCACAAGCGGGACCCGTATTCCTCCAGGGCCTACATCGCACCTTGTGTCTCTACTGTCGATGCGACTTCCTGCTTTGGCCAGGAATTCGATGCGTTTGCATAGATGTGGACCTGAACAGGTGGGCGGGGTTTGCCGACTGTGAGAGTCCTCTCTTGTCAATGAAACGACAGGGTGTTTACAGACTATATGCGCATGCATCCGTAGGCTTTGGGGTGGCAGCATTGGACCATGTTGCTGATAACAGTACTGATCAGTGATCCACGAGCAGCCGCAGGCACATGCGCACAGAGGAATCCGCATGGCAATTCCCGAGATTCCCTGTGTTTCTTGGCCTGCGAGTTCCGCAGGTTTTGGAGTCGACTGGGGTGGGCGATTCTGCTGGGATCTTATCTCACAGGCCCGCTGGGAGGCACCTGCGTCCGGCTCCATTTCTTGAAATGGAGATCCCTCTACTGAGGACGTAAGCTAGGTTTCAACATGCTTTAACGTTATGAGCCTGTGAGAAGCATTTTTCATGTATACAAGACATACGCGCACATTGTGTTTGCAGGTGGTCTACCTGGTTCGCTGCGACAGCTTTTAACTTTAGCTCCACAGTAGCGTTGTACCATAATGGTTCTTAGTCCGAGCACCCTCACGCATCTCAGAAAAGAAGATGCCAACCATCATCGCACCAAGAGCAGGTGGCGGGGTCCGAGTGCCAAAGCAGACAGGAGGAAGTGTACCAAGTATGACCAAGCTTGGAAATTACTCGAAACACTACAGCTCTAGAACCTAATCTCGAAAGCCCTTCGTCCTGAAATAACGCTTCTTCCCGAGGCCCCTGCCAGCTAACTTGCTCAACTCGCTCCTGTCATGGTTAGTCGGGGGCTTAGCAAAGGATTGCAGGCATGTGTAAACGGTAGAGGCCCTCGATGTCACGATGAAGAACTGCATTTGAGTGAGGTACCGGAGGGCACGGGAGAAGCATCAGCGGCGATCCTTGAGTAGAGTTCATTTTGACCCCGATATGCCGTGAGGCTCATGCAAGGGTCTGGCTTCGCAATGTGCAGCAGCACCTGGCTGCTCAGGCGTTTCCACGGCTTTTCTTCCAGGCCGTGAAGCTCCTTCCGAGTGTGAAGTGTGATTTGAAGTTCGCAGAATGAGTCGTGGAATGCCTACCTAGGCTTGGTCAGTTGGCCTCTCTACATCAGACCGTACTACACTGAGCCCGCACCTAGCTGGCCTACCCTTGCATCTCGACTTGCGAAGATGCCTTGAATATCACCGGTTTAAAGACTAAACTCTCGGAACCCTCGGGCCTTTTGAGCCTGAGCCAGAATCGCTGAAGCTCCATAAATGCCGTAAACCCTAACACCATGAGCACCAGCGGCTGCAAAGCAAGTTAACGAGAAACTCGAGAAACAGAGCTTGGCCACGAGTATTGTTTGAGCGCTCATGCTGTATACAGAGTCATTGCATTTTGCTTTGTTTGGAGTTTGGCTTCGTGGCGCTTTGGGGGTTTAGGGTTGAAGTCGGCTTTCTGTTTTTGTCCGCTTGGGGTGTTGGCTTTCAGTGGCTTTCATCTTCTAATTTTGGATGTCCGGCTCTTGCTTGAAACATAATTATTATCATTACCATTATTGTTATGATTACTGTTATTGCATTAAATTAATGTTGCGGTCATTTTATTAAACGCGGTGACAACAAAAATATTCCCCGGGGCAAAATTTAGGGTCCAGGCTAAGTAACTAGCAAAAGCTGAAACTATAAGAGGACCTTAAACCCAGCCAGCAGAGTGCAGTTCCGCACACACGACGCTGAACTACCAGCTCGCAGAGTGCAGTTCCAGACTGTTTTCACCCCACTCTTGAGCAGCTCCGATGTCCCAGGCTACTATTACTACTAGTACTACAATCCCCGGACACGGCCAGACGTGTATTATTACCACCCTGACCCCAAACCCTGCCCCAAGAGACCCGCAGCAAAACAACCTCAGGGGGGGGGGCTTACCAAAACGACCGTAACATTATCTTTTATTCTTACTATTATTGACCTCTTGCCTCAATTGGATCCAGGGTTCTCGCAAGCGTAGAGCCCGAGCCTCGTGGTCGTCGTAGTCGCAACTGCCGCGCTCTGAAGCCAAGTCCGCCGCTCTGGAGAAGGCAAAGTGACAAGCCCGGCGTCGACCCCTTACAACACCACATGGGTGGTTGTCAAAATTATGGTCCCTTTTCGGGTCCCTAATATAGTACGGCAAAACGGGACCATAATTTTGACAACCACCCACATGCGATGTGCGCAGTTCGTGTTCCCGCCGTTCGGCACGATCGATGTGCTCGGCAGCATGGTTCTGCATGGTCGACGCCCCAGCCCGCCAAGAGGTCCTAGGCGTCGTCTGAAGCTTGGGGTTTGGGGCCGGTTGTAGGTTCAAGACTTTCAGGGTTGAGCTTTGGGTTCTTCTGTGTTAGCAACTTAGGGATTGCAGGCAAAAAAGACTTGGGGGACTTGGGGGTTGTGGCTCGCTTGGGGTTTGAGTTTGCAGGTCTCAGGCTGCAGGGCTGCGTAATTTCGGGCTTAGATTTTGTCAGCTCGTATAGACTGCAAACTAGCGCACCTATGAGATCCTGTGTACCCATAGGCCCCATAGTAGTTCCTTTCTGCGGTTCATATTTAGAATTCTATGAGGTAATCCCAGAAAGGAACTACTATGGGGCCTATGGGTAAGAACGCTTTGGCAATAGATTTGGAAAGGTGAGGCCTGGGGCAGTACAGCTCCGAGCCACTGAGGACAAGGACGAAGGCTTTGTTGCAGGATGGGCTTAGGTGGTTGGCTTTGGCTTTGAGGTTGAAGGTTTAACTCGGGTTGATGTGGAATGTGCGACGGGCGAAGTCGACAATCCCTCGAGCCGGAATCGGGTTCAGGGTGTAGGAGATGTGAAAAGGCGTGCCTTGCACAGGTTTCCCTCGATTCTGAGGTTCTTCAAAGCCGAGACCTGTCAGTTGCATTTCCTGAAGGGACACGACTTGATGCCATAAACTTTCGAACCTATGACGTCTCACCTGGATTTCTCCCGACCGCAAGACCCCGTTAAGCCCAAGATACCCATGCGGCAGCGTATGGCCACTGTGATATATACATACATATGTATATATATATATATTATATGCAGAAGATGTCTATATTATGTATAATATACACAAGTATGTATAATCAAAGACATACATGTGTATGCATGTATACACATATGCGCACACACACACGTGTATATATATATATTGATGCATTTATTGGTGTTCATATCTATTGCCACAAAAATGCACACTTAGTACATTTAAATGCAACTGCAATTTGACATATGAAGCAGGAAATGCAACCATAAGAAGGTACCTGTGTAACCCGTGCGATATAGTAGCTGGGCTTCCCGCGAGGAGGGGATCCGTTGCTCAATAGCCTATAGACCTGCAAACAAGCCGCAGTGTCGTCGTTGATGGCTGAGGCAAAAGCTTTCCGTTGAAGACTTGGGCAGCGTTTATTCTGGCGGGCTTGTGGCAAGCTCAGCTCTGACAAAGGACAAGTCAAATCAAAACTAGCTGTCATGGGCCTCGGTAGTACCCTGGACTAGACCTTCAGGCGTGTGGGTTGGACAAGTTTCCGGTTTAAGGATTTGTGGTGCAAGCGTGACGTTGTTATGTTCGTTACCTCAGACCTGCAAGTCAGAGAGCGAATCTAAATGCAAGATTATTATATTTATAGTATAATGGGCCCCAAGACCCCTATTCTAATTATTAAGGCTAAACCCACCCTAAACCCTAAACCCTAAACCCACCCTAAACCCTAAACCCTAGGCCCCAAGTGGGCCCCTACAGGAGTGGGGAGTCCCCGGGCTGACTGCCCCAGAGTTCTCTCCCGCTGCAGTGTCTTCTGCTGGGGCACTGGCAGTGTCCATACTATAGGGGCCTTAATAATTAGAATAGGGTTCCTTTAAAGGGTTCTGTAGGGGATCTACAATAGAGTTCTATGATATAGGGGCCTTAATAATTAGAATAGGGATTTGGGGCTCATTATACTAACTATAATCATAATATGAGGAAGCCCCAAACTAGTATTGGTAATTATTTAGGCCCCTACATTACAAGCCCATTCGTTGCAGAACCCCTGGCGCTCCACCCCAAAATTAGCAAGTAAACATGATCAGATTCGCGTAGGACATCACCTCCTTGCGGAGCAATTTCACAGAGCCCTGTGCACCGAGTTGCGCCAGCTTCGTTACCAACAGTGTCTTGCGGCTTTTGGGCTCTGGCGTCGAAGCCGGGGCGGAGGCCGCTGAGAGTTTAGTTTTGGGCCTTTTGGGCTTTTATGGAGACGAGCAGGTGATCGAAATTTGTGGCCTTTCGGGTGAAAGCCTAGTAGTGCGGCTCCATTGCCATGTTTTGGGTCTGGCAGTTTAAGGTCGGCTTCTGGTTTGGATCTCTGATAGCTATAAACATCTTGCACACGTAGCAGTCGATTCTCATCTGAGGGCCTGGGGTCTTGCAGTTTGCTCTGGGGTTTAGGGTCGAGTTGCGGGGTGATAGGTTCTGTAATGCTCGAATTCCCCCCAGCCCCCAGCAGTATCACTGCCAGTACGACTTGCACGGCGACAACCACGGCAAGTGACCACTACGACGACAATGCTTCTGACGACGACGAGTTGCACTACTGCTACGGGTACTGCTAGTTTCAATGCCACCGCTGGTGCAACCACATCATCAGTACTGCTCATCACTACAACGTATCACCTGCCACTTACCACGACCACTAGGACACTAGGACATTTGGTCTTGAATGATGCCCAGGAATATCACTGCCAGGCTTTGACCCCTCAGCTTTGGAGATCACAATTCGTCGCATCAGTGGTGGGCTCGCTTCGCACATAGGTGCTAGGGTGATTTGGAGTTCGCCGTGTTCAATATCGGCTCTCGCCACCACTACAACCAACCCGAAATCCCAAGCACTGAAGCAGAAGGCCCTAAGCCCACACTGAAGGCGTCATGAGATGATAAGGCTGGAGAACCACGCCCGATCGAAGCTCCAAGATGAGCTGAAGACATGACCCGGCAAGCACCCTGTAAGCACAAGAGAAGTGTTGAAACCCTCGATGCAAAGGCTTCCGGCTAAGATGCCCGAATCCCCTGTATGTTGCTTTCAGGGAGCGGGTATGGTCAAGGAGGAGCATCGTGATGAAGTGCAGGCTGAATCGGGTGGTTGCTGTATGCTTGGGGGACCCCAGGCTTGTCGCGGTCTACTGTTTAAGACTTGACTAGACAGATCTTTTGCAGATACCTTCTTTTAGGGATTCCGGCACGGGGCTGAAGTCAAGGGTTGAATGGAATCTAGCTCAGTGGATCTTTGCTTTCGCTAATCGCTGGGTTTAGATTTCAGACAGGGCGCTCAGTTACTTAAACTGTTCAGGTGCTTGGTGCGACTGTTTAAGGCTTTCGTTTGCGGTATCAGGTTCGAGACAACCATCGGTAGGGGTCTGGGGATCCCCTAAACCCTAAACCCTAAACGATAAACTTCGTTAAGAAGTCCACTGTCAGGCTTAGAGAGTTTCGGGCGGGCTCCTGGATCTTCCAGAGTTGGTGTCCACCCGCATAATATAGGGGCCTCAACAATTACCTATACTATTTTTGTTTTTTGGGGGGGTCCTGATTGCTGTTTTTTGAGGGGGGTCCTTATTACAACTATAGTATATCAAGTACCCGAAACCCTATTAAGGTCCCCCTAGTAGATGGCAAGCTGCTCGGGAGGTTTGTCAACCTGTGACCCTCGTCTTAGCTTTGCCGACTCCTCTCTGCTACCCTGCTAACGATTTTGACAAGTGCAGGTTGAGCCCCCCACGCTCTGTCTGTACAGGTTTTTGTCACCCCTCCATCGACACAATTGCGTGCTATATATATATATGCAGATCAGCCGCAGATCATATTACAACCGTATAATCTTCTTGCATGCATATGGGCCGGCATGCGTATTGCACGAAGAGTTTGTGAAGGACACGCTCTGTGTTCGCAGGATACATACCTGACAGCACCGTTCGCGGAGTCTCGACCTGCAGGCTTGGATCATGCTAGGGATCGAACTGTGCATGCCTCAGTTGGTTTGTGGGCTCTAACATCCATTGCAGATACTCTCTGGCTGTAGTCAACGTCGAAGCTCCTCAGGCCTTTGCATTGGAGCATGCCGTACTCGACTCACTCGACCGCTTTCAGACAAGCTTGCAGATCATTTTGAGTTGCCCGCGGTCCTCTCCCGGCGATGCTGGCCATTGCGTGCTGTGATGTTCATTCAGCAAACGGTCTTCGTGCCATACATCAACGTTAACACTCAGTTCTGACGCTGACCTTAGAAATCAGAAACCAGTGATGTGCAGCAATGTGCAGCGCTGGGTGGCCTTCGGGCTCAGGAGTGCGGTCATAGTGTGAAACTGAGGTACATTCTTCCTCAAGTCTATGATGCTGTAGCAGCATCCCGAGACGAGGCGATGCCTGGCACTCAGCCTGCGCTCCACTGCTTCATACGTTTCTATTTCTAGATTCTAGACGCTGCCAAAGAGTAGCTGGTTTGGGTATGGACCGTTCCACATGCAAACTGGGGGGGTGGGGTATGGCAGTCCTTGTTGCATCCGCCTCCGGGCAGTCTCAGCAAGAGAAGGCGGCACGCTATCTTCTACAGGAGCAGGCCGTACCTGATGTTTGCTTTGGGGCCACCGAGGTATCGCTCGATGGTGAGCAAGTGCACCGACCTTATGCATCCTTTGCAAGCCAGGGGCTTTAGTCTACTGTTACCATGAACTATAATATACGATGGTATGGCATAATATTACAGAAAATCATACGAGTACAAAACAGGTCAGGGCGGTTCGGCACCTGCAGCTCCCAGTCGTTGGCAATCAACCCATCAGCAAGTACATCCTCAAGAGATTTGCTAGTGCTCCTAGTGACCATGCCTTCGGTCAGTGAGAGTAAGCTGCTGGTGTCAGAGTTCTGGTTCTTTTTTGGTCTGGCGGTGTCCATCTGAGCTTAATGCCGAGCCTGGTGCCCCACTATGGTATGCCGAAGAAACGAGTTTTTCACCAAACCTTCGTGCACTCGCAGTAGAGAAGTAATTTCTCCCACATCATACCATAGGGTCCAGCAGGGGGGCCATGCTCAATTCGTGTTCACGTAAGTTGTGGCTCGTGGCAGCCTCTGCTGGACTCTTTGCGCACTGCATGGGGACTTCTAAGTAGTTTCAGAGGGGTAGTTATAAGTGGGATTAATAGTTCCCTCCTATGGGTTATAAGTATAGTTACCCTACTTATACTTTCCTCCTACCTGGAACCTGCATTCCCGAGGCAAAGAATTCACTGTCGCTCGCACAGTCGTAGTCGTGGCTTGGCGGGTTTTCAGAAGCTGTGCAGTTCTGACATCCTTCGCCTCCCGTACTGTAATGTAATGCAATGGTATAATTGGCGCCTGCAATGTTATGTCATTATGCTATGTTGTGTTATGTCCAGGTACGTTATGCATGTCCACGTGTGCGCATGCATGCATGGAGGAAGGAAGGACCAAAGAATGGAAGGATGGAGCCTATACTGCAACATCATCATGTACCTCACATAATCCTACTCTAAGCCCCTTCGGATGTTAATTAGAGGTTTCTGCCCGTCAGATATTACCTGTCCCCGTCAGATACTTAATTACTAGTTAGAGGTTAGAGGTTTCCTGCGCAACCTCCGCCCGTCAGCTACCCGCCCTCCGCGCGTCAGCAACCTCCGCCGTCAGCTATTACCCGCCCTCCGCGCGTCAGCAACCTCCGCTCGTCAGCTACCCGCCCTCCGCGCATCAGCAACCTCCGCCCGTCGGCTAC
>BGNK01000095.1:153760-170581 GCA_003297005.1 Symbiodinium sp. clade A Y106 | reverse complement strand
GGCGTCCCCAACTAGAACTCTGATTTGCACTACCTTGCACTGCCTTTCCGAATGCGAGCGTCTAGTTGGGGATTCGCATAACCAACATCCAATGCACTGCCTTTCGCGGTTCGGTGTAGTCCGTGTATAGAGGCGAGGTAGCTTGAAAATATGGTCATCTCTTCCAGGGTGTAAGCATCTATGCCTTCTACGAAGACAAGTGCAGGAGGGAGAGAAGAAGCGAGAGAGCGAGCGAGAGGGTCTTTCGGAAACAGCAGTGCATGGAAGTTTTCCGAAAAGACACGAGGCTTTGGAAATCTGCCAGAGCAAGCATCTTCAACATAGGGTTGAGCAAGCATTTGCTACAGTCCTTGGACTTGAAGATGGGACTGCAATCGCAAATTTGCTTTGTTGTTTGTGTTGTTCTTGTTCGTATTTGGGTTCCTGAGTGGCTGCCGGGCACAGGAGATGCACAAGGCCTCTGTGGTTAGGTGCTCTTCATGGCAACGTGTCTAAATGGGAGACGATGTAGCTCAGCACAACGCATTTGGCAAATTATGGCCCCAGCAGAAGCAAAGTGATGGGGTTCTCCTCGGAAACCGAAGCTCTTCCTAGACTCTCGGTATCCAGCCCTTCTGGCCTGGAGTTGTTGACGACGAAGAACTCCCGTTAATGCAAAGTGTCGATTGGGCGGGCGGTAAGCCCATGCTTCGCAGGTTCTGCTTTTTACGGTTGTTCTCGTGGAGCTTCAAAGGAGGCCGGCACCGTGACTGGAACTGTACATGTCATGACTTTGGTTCCGTGTGAATCTTACTTGACAGTACACGTGGGCCAGCAAGTAGACTCTGGAGTAGACCCGTTTCATAATTGCACACGAGACCCTTCACCCTCGCAAACCGCGAAGGTTCACAAAATACAAGGTATGATTCAAGCTGCCCTGAACTTTCAAGCAGACACTCAAACCGGATCTGGACCCGGTAGTTTTACTTCGGGAGTCTTCCCGTCATATCAGATACCATCCCAGAGAAGATTTGGCACGGCCCCACTTTACACAGTGTATTATAGAGGGTTAAAACGTGCTGTTCTTGCGACGGTTTCCTAGACCTTGCGAGTGTACGGTTGTCGGAATAAGTCGCCGTTTGGAGATTATCCGTGGCATGGAGCAACTGCACCGGTGGGCAAGAGCATTTAAACGAAGACACTTTCAGGGAGCATGTTGTCAGGGTCCCGTCCAGGCTTTACAGGGTTTCATGCAGTCTTCCGGTTGCCTTCCCTTTTTGCCTTAATTAGTTTGTATGATGCTAGTTCTTCTACTGGAGCCTCGAAGCCGGATGTGTCGGGCCTGTCGGGGATTGTCACTGTGGAATGCAGCCCCCTAGCGAGAACCCGCAGCATTCCCGAACACCTCTCAAACGCAAATTGGCAGGTTCAAAGGTGCCTATGAGTGCTTTTGACAGTTCAGTGTGCTTTGGCTCAGGGTTCCGAAACACCCCTGCCCCGGAGAGGTCTACACGCACGCTCCATGCCGTGGTTTTGGGCGGTGATGTCATAACCGGCTACAGCGGATCTTTGCCCCTCTTCTTGGCCGGCAAGAGCTCCCCATGCGCGGAAGTTATGGTCCAGGTTGGGCTCTCTACACGAGGCAGAGAGGACGGACCGGAAGACATCCATGCTGCTCTTTTCGTACCCTGAAGTGTACCTATTCAGCCCTGGGTGCTCCCAAGTCGGCATGGTTGCACTTGAGACAGGAGAAGCGAGACACCAACATCAAGGAAACCAGGAAACATGCTGAAACCGGCAAGGAGGCCTTTGCAGAGTTGATGTAAGCGTGGCACAACTTGGCTTGAATCATGTTGCGTATGAACAGCGAGGTTGTGACTATCGACGTTGTGTCTTTGGACAAGCCGCTGAAGGTCCGGTTTTTGCAAGTGGGTAACTCCGACTGATTTGCTTTGCCAGGCTTAGAGATGGGCCAATGGGCTAGCTGGGTTTCGGCAGTCAACTTAACTTATAATCTTTGCTCATCCGACTGACCTCGCACCTGTGCTTTTGGCAAGACACGACCTAGTCATATGTTGGGCTTTGCGGGGTGGCAAGTGCTGCTGTGCTCCCACTGCAGCATCCACCAGTCCACTTTGACCAGCGCTAGTTACTTAGATTCATATCAATAGGCCTGCCGCGCGCACGACTCCCTGCAACCTTGAATCCTGAGCATGAGTCATGGCAGCTGTGAGGCCGATGCAGAGCAAAGGCCAGACCACCTGCAACCCAGGCGAAACCTGCGGGGAGATCAAGCGAAGGCTTTGCATGTTCCAGAACAAAACTTGTTTTTTGGAAGTACCTCCTTTTCAGTTCTTCCTGTGAGTTCGGTAATGTATGTAGTTATGTTGTTTCTGTATCGTATGGGGTTTAGGCAGGGTTCCCAAGCTTCTGTGCCGACCTTTGCGAACATCATTCTCATACCGAGCTCAAGGCCACACAGGGATCCACTGAATGGCGGTTCGTAGAATTCGGGGATACCTTCAAGCGGTCTTCATAACCAGCCTCATGCTCTTACTATGTATCTAGTGGTGCTTCGATTTTCAGAAACTCCCAACTGCAGGAGATCAGTGAGACGAGCACTGAGAAGGTCAGTGAAAGTCAGACTTCCCAACTTCGGGACCGAGCGCCGCGTATCATTCAACAAGAGTGAGATACCATCATAAACCAGCTGTTCCAGGTCGTCGCGGCTCAGAAGTGAAACCTTAATCCCATGCCGAGGGGTCCGGAAGACTCAACCCTAAAACCGAATCGCCGAAGGCGTGTCACGCTACATATGAAAACACTGGAATCGTATATCTGCACTCCCAAGCCACAACGTCATAAGCCGTGCTAGGCCCGGCTATCAGCCGCTAGGCCTTATAGTACCTACAGGCCCTGAACCTCCAGCCCTTACCTCTACAACTCTACAACACCCTCAACATTGCGCTTTCCGATGCTTTTGCTTCCAGGCACGAGGTGCCACTGCGAGCAGCTGCTGAGGCGCCGCGTCCGCTGGAGGGCACTATGACAAGGCCTCCTGCGAAGGGAAGATGGCCATCATTAAGAGCAAGCAAAAGAAGCTAGCCGAAATCACGAGTAAAAAAGCCGTGCTTTGCAGCGAGCTGCACGAAGAAGAGCAGTGATGAGATAAGACGACATCCTGATAAGAAGAGAGGTACGGCGGAGTGATAGCAGTCAAGTTGGGATTGGTTCTTCGGTCATAGCTTGGAAGTCCGAGGCTCTGATCCTGTACTTGAACGCTTCGGTGATGGACTTCGGAAGCTTGAACCGGGGTAGATTATGGGAGAATAAGAGCAGGAACCCCATGGGACTTTCGGATTCCCTTCTTTCAGCTTCCTTCAGCCTCCTGCGTCCTGCCTCTCTTAAGAGACGTCCGGCCGGGGGGCCCCAGCCCGTGACTCCAAAAGCCCTCAGGACTGGTACAAAGTAGGGCTTCATCTCTGGGGGAGTCGATCAGCAGATTAGCAAAAAATGGCGAGGTAGTCGATTGTCTTTCAGTCCTTACTCTGTCACTGAACCAACTGCCATGACCAACAGATACAGTGATCGCAATAATGCCAGCAACAGTAGCGGTAGGTGCCGGGGGCATACCAAGATTGGCACCATAGTGTTGCAGTGGTTTATCTAAGCGGAGTATTACTAACACCTCTGCTAGAAAACGCAAGTTTCTGAAAACAAGGGTCCTATTACGACAAGCCCTAAATCCTCGCTTACTACTTCGCCTGACTTTTTCGAATGCGAGTGGCCTAAAAATGATAAAATCCCACCTGCCGGGAGACCCTTACACTGAAAACCGCAAACTCTGAAATCTACACATACAAGAGACTGATCCCCAGAATCAGCCGCACCCGGAAAACGACATGTTTGAGGATTTCGGGAGTGGCACAATTATTTATTCGATCGGGCACCTTCCGCTGGCAATGGCCGGAGTCTTGTTCCCCTGCTTCCCAACCGAAACCCAGAGACCAAAAGGCTCCATCCATCCATGTGTGTGTGGCTGTCTATATATAAATATAATATAATATAATATATATATATATATATATTTCACTCTACCATAACGGAGTTAGGTCCTTAAAACCATGATAGGGATTGTCTTTTGAGACCTAAGTCCATGATGCCAGTACAGGGAGACGCCGCCGCCTGACCCATCTCCAAAGTCGCACCTCGCAGAGCCTGCTGCCTCGGATTGCTAGATATTTAAGATGTTTGTAGGGTTTTGCAATGATCACATGTGTGGGAGAGGGTTACAGAGTTAAGGCTGATTTGAGCTTGGGGTGTTGATAGGTGAGACCGGCGCAGGGTTTGCTGCACTGGGTCTGCAATAGTTGGAACTAGCTTGCCGCGGCTTCCACCCCAAACTTCTTGCGGTGGCTTGTGCCCTTCCCTGTCATTGGAAGTGTATTTTGTCAATTACGCACCGAAGCCTTCTGCATTTACTGGGGTCCTGTGTGTTCTTGACCCTGCTTCATGTTCTGACAAAAGACTCAGGCGACATGCACTCCTGCTCCCAGCTCTCATCTAGAACCTCGTCATTGTTTTCTGCTGGCACTCAGCCCCGTGTGCTTCTGGCAGACCTGGCATGGGCCCCCAACATCTGGCTTTGTTAGATGCAGATATGTCTCAAACCAAGCCCTCAAAACCTACGATCCTAAACGAAAGGTGGCGGGGAGCCACACCTGTTTCACGCCGACCACGCCCGACAGACCTCGCCTGGATTGTCCGAGTTGTGAGAGTGTAAACGCAAGCACGTGCAGAGAGTCCTTGAACTATAGGCTCGAAATCCCGAAGCTCCAAAGATCCCAGCTTTCAGGCCGGAGCCAGCTCCAGAGCCTCTTCTGCCAGCAGGAAGCAGGCCTTTCGAGTTTAGGGTCTTGGGGGCTGCGCGAAACTCACAGAGGGGCCTCAGTTTGTAGGGGGTCCCATATGGTCGAGGGTTTAGAGTTCAAGGGGCCGGATTTCGAGAAGGACTCTGCGCTTCTGAAGACCGCTAATTATGAGGATACTGTCCGTCGTCGATTCAGCAACCAGTACGTATGCGCCACCTCAAATCCCAAAAGCATCAGTTGGGCGCCGCTGGTCGGTTCCGGTATAGCCACAAGCAGTCGCTGTGGCACTTGAGTTCACGATGGGCCCATTTTCGCTGTCTTGTCTGAACGGTATTGATGCCATATCCAACAGCGCTGACAAATCGTCGGCTACTATGTTGAACCCAAGCACTCCCGACATTTCGAACTTAGCCCTAAACCCTACTAAAGCCTATTTTCCCTCTTACACCCAAAGCCCTCTGCAGGCTTTCGGAGCTGCCAGCTCCTGCACCTCCGAAGTCGATGCCGCGCATGGGCCCGTGCTTGCGCCCGCAGGTACGACATGGTGTTAGGGTTTCAGGGTGTGTGAGACTGAGAGAAATATATAGGGCTGTAGGATTTAGTGTTCAGGTGTCTTACCCTTTCTCTTGGGCCGAGTCAGGGTTTTGTTTGCGGCCTTGGTGTTCTGTGTTTGTGCTTTCTGTTTTGTCTTGAGAGGTAAGCGAGTCTTTCAGACCAGAAGGGGCTCATGGTTTACTTCTAGGCCCGGGGTTCTAGAAGTTTCAATTTGGGTTTCCTAGGACAGAGGTCGGGTCGTCCTCTCCTTTTACATGCTCTTGCTGCTGCCTCGAAGCGGCTTCTGCCGTATCCTCACTAACAGAGAGTGCAAGGTTTCTCCAGCATTGGGGCTGTGAATGGTGATGCGCTCAGAACACCCTGTTGCTTGGAGGTTCATGGGTAGTTATAAGTAGGGTATCTATACGTATAACCCATATTAAGAGACTTATAACCATGATAACCCCACTTATAACTACCCCTGAACCTCCAAGTGGGCGCAGTCGGCAGAGGAGCAGCTCCTTGCGAGAACCACGAACCTGCCAAGCCCTCTTCGCAGGCACGGACAGTGGGAGCCCCACGACCGCACTCACGTGGGCGGTCGAATGATTCGAAAGAGGCAGGATGTCACATGAGTTCGCACGTAAGCTTATAGATCGAGTGGCCTTTCATCATGACTGGAGTGTTAAACTTCTGTTTGTATGCATAGGTGCAAACATGAGTGCATGCAGACATACATGCACACATACAGTAACACATGTATATTTGAATGTATGTATGTGTGTCAGTATGTACAGATGTATGGCTCTTGTACTTCTATGCATGCATACTTGGATGCATGTAAGTGTTATACATATATATAGGTATGTACATCTCTCTCTATATCTATATATATGTATATATATATATATATTGGTTTATCTGTTTTTATTTATTCACACATGCGAACATCTCTGGAGTACAAGCCCTGCTCTTGTGGCTGCAGCTGTTTGTTGTTGGTGGTGGTGGCGGTGGGGGTGACGATGGCGATGGCGGTGGCGGTGGCAGTGGTTGTGGTGGGACCGATGGATCCAATAAAATCAGTATGTGATGGTCCCGGAGAGGGGGCCTTTGGGAGAGAAAAAATCGAATGAGACGAAGATCGAGGCCCTTGTATATATCATATATTAGTATTAATATATTTATTTACATATATATCTGTGTTTATTTGTTTGTGTATACAATAGATACAGTAGGATGGATATTTTAGAACGCTATTCAAGAGAGCGCCACCGTGTCTTCAGCGAGGCGCAGCACACCGAGTCGGACGCGGTGACCTCGCAACTTTAGTAGCCACGGGACAAACAGGAAGCACAGGGAGAGCAGGGCCCCTTTGTAAGACTTATAGGTTCAGCAGGCTTTTCGGTGCTCCACGCCACAACATGCACCCGCATTGAGCCACAGCGCGTGGCCTCTCACATCAGAATCTGCATGCATAAGTTCGCAGCCATAACAAAGTAGTTACCGTTCGCGCAAAGTCCGTGGCTGGGGCATTAGTCACGACATGGATGAAAATGACAAACTATAGTCAATGAAAAACCGTTTGCACGCCATTTACGATGAGTCGACAGATCGGATAGCACGGATATGGATGTGACTCAAAGCAGAAAAGCCTCCAGACCAACCTATTCTACAAAGATACTTTCCGAGTGCTTGTCGTCAGATGGCGCGGATTGCTGGATGGGAGCTGTGCAAACGCACATGCTCCGTCCCAGAGTCGAGTCTACCCCTTCAGTCCAGGGGTCGGTGCTTAGAGTTTTATTTACATCTGCCGGTGGTCTCGGACAAGGCGACGAGGCATCGCAACTTTCAATGGGGCACTTCGTGGGCGTAGATTTTAAGTACATGCTGTACTACTTTGCGAGTTGAAGATCGCTTGAATGTGTGCTGTAGGGGAGCAGCATTCAGAATAGAGCTGGGGAATCTTGCCGCTGTAAAGAATCCCCCGACACTACGAGGACACTATGCAACCGGCAGCTAATATTGATATGTAAGGCATCGGCCCAGGTGTGACAGGGTTTATGCTTTGGTGCTATCAAAACCAACCGGAGGATTGCACGAGAGGAGTTGTAACTTGTACTTTCTAAGGTTGGCAGCAGAATGAAGTCCCACCGACAACCGTTTCGCAAGTTTCGGCGTGATGCCTAAGGATGCTCACCAAGACTGCGCTGCCTGGGAACTGAACGTTTGAAACGTGCAACAGGCGCTGCTATTCGTACTAAAAACTCCCCTCGGTGTACTGATTTTTAAGAAGAGCGTGCAAACAATGAAAAAGATTGACCTTGCGGCGGTCGGGCTGATCGGTGGCTTCAGGAGTGCATTACAGGTAAGAGTTTGCCGTTGAGGCGGATGGATTGTTTACAAGATTAGTCAAGAAAGTGCGGCAGTTCAGTTGCAAAGCCCTTCGGGGGATGTGTTCCAAGGGCTCGTGGCTTCTGACACTGACACTTCTGTGGCCCTCCCGATCTCAAATCTCAAGCATGGTCGCCATAAGTTCATAAAGCAGGAAGACCTGTCATGCAGTGCTGTGGATTGAAACCGGTGTCGCTCAGCAGGCGGAGTTGAATACTATAGGGGCCTAAATAATTACCAATACTATTTTGGGGGTTCCCTGAAATAAAAAAATTAGTATACTGGGCCCCAGAACCCTAGTCTAATTATAAAGGCCCCTATATTCGTCTCGATTCTAACACCACAGAGCCCCATTGAAGGCCAAGTCCCACAGAGCTTCAAGCCTCAAGCTTAGAACCCACGCAGACAAGCGTAATCCATCGAAGGACCCACCAACAAAAAGGAAAATGCCCAAAATTTGCGAACCGAAGGTAGATTCGCAAGTCTCTGCTCAAGTCCTCAACATGTCAGGTCGCGGAAGCTTTGTAAGCCGAAGCAGTTCGACCCACATGCCACAAAAGCTCTTAGCCTTAAGCTTGTTTCGGGCATAGGCTCCCCATGCCAGCCAGGAGCGGTTTTGAGCGGTACTGTGACGGAGCAGCGTGTGTGTGAATGGTTTCATGCTCTTGAATCACTCTGGGTTCTTTTGGGTTCTGTGATTCCGGACTTGGATTCAGGACTGCAGCGAACAGATAGGCATGTCGCCATGATGATCAGTTCAGTTGACCCGTGCAGTCTAGCGCTCCTACAAGAAATTGCAGCCAAAAAGCTGTTGCAAGAATGGGGCTTGGCGCCTGTGCCGTGCCTTTGCAGCAAGGTTGAAGAGGAAATGACGCACGCATAGGAAGACAATCGAAGCACCAAGTGAGCTAGCAGTCGTCGTCGGCAGTGTCGTATTGGCCGTAGCCGTATACAACTTAGCATGTTTAGGCGGATCGTATGTGCATACATGCACGCATGTATCATACATACATGCATACATACCTACGTACCTATGTACTTACATACATACATACAGTGACATAATACATACATTGACATACGTACATTGACATACATACACATCCATGCAAAAATGCATACATGCGTACATGCATACATGCATGCAGGCATGCAGGCGCGGCTGCGCATACTACAGAAGACTTTCGTCCTCGGGTTGTCATCTTTTAATTACAGTTTGCTGCCAGTGTCAGTGTTGCTGATGTGCGACCAGTTAAAAAGACATGTATGTGAATGTGTGCAATGGACGTTTGGCGGGCGCACTGTGACAGCGTGGACTTCACTGAACCAAACCTGAGCACTACACACTAAGCTGCTAACCCTAGTGCAAGGTTGTCAGTTAGTTTCAAACCAGCCATATACCACCACCAGCAATCTCAGCAATGGCGAAGCATTGCGGCAGTATGTTCGAATTTAATGCTTTCACCGGCAAGAACCCAGAACACATGCTCATACACAAAGTCGATGTGCAGATCTACTTAAACATCTATGTGGATACATTTTTTGTGTTTGGTTTGGAGAGACCATGGCAGACGTATGTCAATCCATTTGCTTGGTGTGCGATCCAACTTCAGTGTGTACTCCTGCGACATCAAGGACGATGCCTGCACAAACTGATCTGTCGCCGGGCTTTGAGCACAAGCTTAGGGCAATCGATGCCAACATACTCAGCAGACAGCTCCTCAAGCAGAAAACTCGTCTTGACCACTGCATCCACCAGTGACGTAATACAGTAGGAAGAGAAGCAACGCATAATGCAGCAGACGGCTCAACCACTCAACCCTACCTTCAAAAAGCCTTGCCGATGACCGCATGCTGTCCCCGGTTGTTTTATCAGTAGTTCCCGTGCATTGAAGCTCGGCAATGTCCTCAGACCGAGGAGGCTGGATTCCCAAGTCTTGTTATTGGTGTGCCGGGTTGCTTCGGAGAGCGGTTGATCTTCCTTGCCAAAAATCAATAAAATTCGCAAAGAAGTTCAGATCTGGGATGCAGCCGTGTTTGGCTGTTTGTGCTTGTCTCCTTCGCATTTCCATCCTCAGGGTCCCAGTGAGCTTCACGCTTACAAACATGATGACGGCAAGATTGCAGATGCAAGCATATGCCAGATGCATCAACGTCCCAGCTGGCTTCAAAATAAGCGGGATCTCCATGCATGACTCCCTGCGCTTCCGGCTGAGTGGCTGTAATGTGAACCAGATTGTCGCTCTTGATCAACTTTCTCCGGGTCGCGAGTATGGATGTTGTGGATAAGAATATAGCATGATGACAGGTGTTTGGGCATCTAAAGACCTCCCCACCTTGCCAAACAGCGACGTTCTCTAAGCCTTTGACGTCAAGAACTCCCAAACATCCAGCTGGCGTCTTCGGCCCCGCTCCCGGCCATTCACCGCAGAGACCGGCGCCCTATGTTGCGATCTCGGGAAGGGTTTTAGGCTGTTGGGGCTGATGAGGGGTTTTGTTCGGTTCGGCGGAAAGTCTCCAAATGTATTGGCAGGCTTTTCCTTTCGAAGTTGCTGACACCTGCGGTTGAGGTCGCACTCCTGCCGTAGTATTATCAGTATTGCTCCAGGTCCTTGTGTACCGGTGCAGCTTCCTTAAGCACCGCCCTGTACCCAAATTATGTTCATGGACGTGTTGGGCAGCTTCCGAATCATGTAAATGTATCGACTCTAAACTTAAACTTCTCATAATTTATGAGGTCGTACAACCGTACAGATCATCTACACCGTCGCACACTTTTGAGTGTGAGGCTCAATCGGTGTTCATGGTCAACGATAAAGAGGCTCTGCCATAAAGCCAACGAGCAGGGAACAGTGGTGACAGAAGAAGAAGTGGTAGAAATACGAGAAGGAGTAGGATGAGCATCTTGCGCTAGCAGTCGCAGTCGCAGTCGCAGTCGCAGTAGCAGCAGGAGCAGTTCGTAGCAGTAGCAGTAGCAGTAGCAGTAGCAGTAGCAGTAGCAGCAGTAGCAGTAGCAGTAGCAGTAGCAGTTGCAGTTGCAGTTGCAGTTGCAGTTGCAGCAGCAGCAGCAGCAGTAGTAGCAGTAGCAGTAGCAGTAGCAGTAGCAGTAGCAGCAGCAGCCGCAGCAGCAGGCGTAGTAGTAGGAGTATAGGAGAAGGAGGACGAGGAGGAGCAACAGGAGTATGAACAGGAGCAAGAAGAGTAGTAAGTAGCAGTCGTCGTCGTCATAGTACTAGTAGTGCTAGTGGTCGTAGTAGTTGTTGTGGTCAGTAGGCCAGTAACACTTGACGGCAGCATTGCAGAATGCTTCTATTGCTGCATATTGCTGCCCTCAAGTACTACATTTCTTCAACTACGGTTACAACTACGACTCCCACCTCCCTCGCCCGGTGTTGCCACGCCTCGTGAGCCTACTCTTTGGCTTTTCCTTCGACTCAGACCCTGGGGGCCGCCCTCAGAGATGGCTGGCGCGAAGTGTCCTCCAGGATCGCGCGCTCAGATCGGAACTCAGAGGCCATCTCTCGCAGGATGCATTCCGTCGAGGGTTTAGAGCAGTATATGGCAAAACAAGTAGTTTTGAGTTGACAGGCTGTGAAGTCTGCGTATAATGTAACATAGCAAAGTGGCCTCACAGTAACATCGCGTTGTAGTTAAAGTATAGGGCAGGGTTGAGCGCACAGAAGTACAATTAGTGCAGTATCGGATTTCGGCTTCCGCATGACTATACTTTTGACCATTGAGACGCGCTTCGTCAAGCTGAAAGGTTTTCGAATGTTTGTAAATCATCTTCCGGCCGAAATCCCTATTCTTGCATAAGATCAGAAGGTCTGCCCGCGCCTCAGAACCTCAACCGTGAATCTGAAGACGCTGTGCGAACCGACATGAATACAGCTTGCTCCGCAGACTTTTCCAAAATTGATATTCATATTCCGTCGGATCTAGACTATCATATCCGTCACGGCTGTACCCTGTAATATAGGGGCCGTCATAATTACCTGTACTATTTTGGGGGTTCCTTATTGCAATTATAGTATAGTGGGCCCCAAAACCCTTTTCTAATTATTAACTTTCGCAGCCTGCGATCCTCTCGCTGCCAAGGTAGGTGGCTTGCTTGGTAGGCCCGGCCCCGAAGACGCGGCCCGCCGGCAGGAGCCAGGCACTTAGTCTGTTTTACTTATAAACCAGATCACTGTTGACAAAGGGGATGGCAAAATCGTGAAGAGAGACTGTGTGCCGGATTTGGGTCGTGATTTTGTTTCGATTTCATCTCAGTGATCACAAATGCGGGCAGTAGATCGGTTTTACTGCCCCCCTTGCTCGTGTCTTAGTCAGGGAAGGCCTTGCCCAGTTTGGGTAATAATGCCACCGTCACCCCATTAGATGATGATTCCTAGGGTCCCCCCTACACACCACCCCATATATCACCACTACTTCCCCATTATCAATACAAGTATAGGAATAACCAATGACCCCATCTATTTTCTCTAAGGTGGCATTATTACTCAAAAGGGGCAAGGGGTTCCTCGTAGAATTTGGTTCAGGGTTTAGGGTTAAGGGTTTTAACTACATTGTAATTATAATATATAACTGCTTATGTATTATAATTACACTAAAACTATGCAGTTTGAGGAGACTATCTACTTTGAACTTTGAACTATCATCTCATTTAAGAACTCTGTGGTTGCTTCTAAATACTCATAATGTAATTGTTTGTCTCTTTTTATATGATACTGCAGATGATATATTATTGCAATAAAAATATGATATACTCTTTCATAATAATGAAAATAACCACATAAGGTATCTTTGAAATAATTCATTTTCTCCTGATGCCATTGATAGAAGTCAAATGTATCTAGGTTCTCATACATTGTTTTCATTAGTTATACATTGAGTTCACATATTACTTTCTTTTGAACATCATCTCGCATTATTTCATGAACTTCATCATATTCTGGGTATTTGTTTAACTTAGTAAAGGGTAATATATAATCATCAAATAAATTTCTTAACTTACAACATTTATCACAACCATAGTAATCTACGATCTGATTTTTAAAGCTATGTAAGACATCGCATTTGCCTAGTAATATTTTCTGTATGTTCTTAACTGGGTTACACTTATCACATCTATTGAAATAATTAAATTTGTGTATCTGATTAATATTCACTCTCACTCATTACCACGATAACATATAAGTTGATATTTCTTTAAGTCATTTTCCTCAGAAATAATATTTTCTTAAGATTTACTGCATCGCGGTTTATTTGACAGATTTATCCAAGCATTCAGAACAAGTCGCAATGTATTTAACATAATAATAAGAATGCTTACCAGCATAATAGCAACGCTTAAAGCAATCAATGTGTTTGACTTGCTTACAACGATAACACTTCCTAGTAACAACATTATTTGTTTCAGTATATGGTTCAAAATCAACTAATATCTTATTTACCTTTATTGGCGTGACTAATTATATGTTAGAATATTGTTATAAATATAACTATTTATAACAAGATTTTCACCTTAAGATTTAATTAAACTAATTACGAATTAATATCATTTCCACACTCTTATGGCGTGCTTATGAAACTGTTCATCGCACGGGAGCAATGGGACCTTCTAGATGTCTGGGCAGGGGANACCTTAAGATTTAATTAAACTAATTACGAATTAATATCATTTCCACACTCTTATGGCGTGCTTATGAAACTGTTCATCGCACGGGAGCAATGGGACCTTCTAGATGTCTGGGCAGGGGAACTATACACTGTTGGGTTTCTCTGAAACCCAAGAGTGCTAAAGCCCTCAAGGGCTTTTCACTGTCAATATACACGAGATTTTAATCCATCATGTTTAAATTATTCTTCAAAATATTTACATCTTTGTCTATCCGTTCAACATCCTCCTCCACTTTTTCTAACCTCTCTTCTGGCGTAGGCTTTCGTGATCCCCACCCGGTGGTCGCTGTATCAACACCTTCATTATCTTGTGGGCTTGTTTTAAATATGTCGTTTTCATCGGGTGTAATTCCTCTTCCCATCTTCCANTCTGGCGTAGGCTTTCGTGATCCCCACCCGGTGGTCGCTGTATCAACACCTTCATTATCTTGTGGGCTTGTTTTAAATATGTCGTTTTCATCGGGTGTAATTCCTCTTCCCATCTTCCAGCTACTCCTGTCCTCAATGATTGTTTTACCTTCGTTGTTTATCTTAGTTTCTTTGTGAAAAGTCTTTTTTCTACATTTACAAGGTAAGCAGTTTAATCCATCTGTGTTTAAGTGGAAGCCACCTTCGTTAGATTCCCCATGATTGTCGCTCATTATACTTTCTTAGATTTTTTTAAATACTCAAGAACTGCCTTAAGCAATTCTAAAGAAGCGGTGCAACACCTTTTAAGCTTGGTGTCTTGTATTACAATCTTTTCNCATTATACTTTCTTAGATTTTTTTAAATACTCAAGAACTGCCTTAAGCAATTCTAAAGAAGCGGTGCAACACCTTTTAAGCTTGGTGTCTTGTATTACAATCTTTTCAATTTCTTCAATCTCCTCAATCGCTTCTAAATACTTGTTCATTATAATAAAAGATATTTTTCTCTTATTAGTTAATGAGTGACGAAATACCTAAAGTAGAACCGATAGGCATACCCGAATATAAATATAAAAACAGCAAGTTTGATATGATGCCGAAGCTACAAGCGCGGATGTTATGTGTGGCTTCTTCAACAGGTGGTAAAACAGTATTGATACAGAACTTGATATTAAAAATCTACAGGGGGTCATTTGAGAGAATATACATCTTATACATCTTCTCTCCCAGTGTTCATGTTGATGACACTTGGTCGGCAGTAAAGAAATACATAAGGGATGTAATGAAGGTGGATGCCGAAAAAGAACAGCTTTATTACGAGGAATACGATCCGGTGGCGCTGAAGAAGATCATAGACACTCAGCATAAAGTCATTGATTTTCAGAAGAAGAATAAGCAAAAAGATTTGTTCAGCATTCTGTTAGTGGTGGATGACTTCGCCGACGATCCCAAATTTGTAAGATACTCAAGCTTGTTACACGGATTATTCACTAGGGGTCGCCATAATGCCATCTCGTGCATTTTATCCACGCAGAAGTATAATGTATTGGCTCCCATCATTAGGTTAAATGNAAGCTTGTTACACGGATTATTCACTAGGGGTCGCCATAATGCCATCTCGTGCATTTTATCCACGCAGAAGTATAATGTATTGGCTCCCATCATTAGGTTAAATGCATCTGCTTTGTTTAGTTTTAGACTGAAGAATATGAATGAAGTCAATGCGTTTTTAGAAGAGAATTCCGCATTGGTGGATAAAAGCACCTTATACGAAATGTATCAGAAAGCCGTCAATTTTGCTCCTTACTCGTTCTTCTACATAAACACCAATGCTAAAGATGTTAGTAACATGTTCTTCGTTAACTTTGAACAGCGCTTTGAAATAGGTGATTAATAATATTATTTATTGGTAATATTATTAATTAAATCAACGAGTAACTACACAAGTTTATAGCAGGTAGTTTATAATATATTTTATCGCTTTTTGTTTCTTCTATTTTTTTAACTCTTTCAATAACATCTTTCAAGGTATTAAATAACAACATATCTGTTCTTGTTTTTTCATGAATATCTAACTCTTTTATTTGTTTCATATTTTCAGTAGCAGAAGACTTAGAAGATGTAGAACCCATATAATGAAATTTGGATAAATATTTTTTAATCGCTATCGCTTCTGTTCTTCTTCAACTTATTTACTTCTTTTTTCAACTTATCTACTTCATTTATTGTTGCCTGCAACGCACTCCATAAAATTGGCACACATGGTGTATAATCAAATTTTGAATAGCCATCTTTTCTTTCTTTCACTACATTCTGCCATTCATCTGGCATCTTTTTCCTTTCCATAAAATCATTAGCAATAAATCCAATACACGATTTACCTTGGTTGTCTGTCATCATTAAAATGATATGTTTTCGGTTTAATATATTTTACTAACTCTACTGCTTGTTTACTATTTACTTCTTTTATGTCTTTCTTTAATCTTTTATCCGATGAAGGAATTAACGACCCTGTATATGAAAGGTCACCATAAACATCAACACCTGTTGTTGTTGCGTCTAATGTTGNGAATTAACGACCCTGTATATGAAAGGTCACCATAAACATCAACACCTGTTGTTGTTGCGTCTAATGTTGATAAGTTATTATTACTTAATCTTATCCATCCGTTGTCATCTGGATTATTTATTAATACTCGTTGCTGTCTTGTTATATCATCATGTGTTATTTCTAGATTACCTAATAAAGTAACATTCACTTCGCTTAATGATAACTCCGGTGTGCTTCCTATCGTTCCAATAATAAAATTAATTGCTCTGTCTGTGTCTCCATTTCTTATATCTAGATCATAATCACTACCGTTTAAAGTTTCCTTTATTGCTGATGAATGTTGAAAATAAACACCACCCCATACATCTAAATCTGCTTCTGCTGTTATTTTTCCTATACTATTAAAAGTCTGATTATTCGTAACTGCTCTGTTAATAGTAATTCCGTTAGTGTCGTTTAATTGTAAAGCAATAGAAGATGTTGTAGGGTCATCTGCTCTATTACTTTGTAATAAAAAATTAATTTCATTTGTTGATATAACATTTAATGAATTATTGGCGTCTGCTCTTTGAAATATTCTACCTGAGCTGTTAATATGAATATTTCCATTAAAGGTTGATGTATTTTGAAATNCTCTTTGAAATATTCTACCTGAGCTGTTAATATGAATATTTCCATTAAAGGTTGATGTATTTTGAAATGATGATGTGCCACCGAAATTACTATTACCACCAGCTACATTTAACTTGTTTGACCCTTGAATTACTCCAATACCTAAGCTTAAATTAAACAATAAACACCATTACCATTTGCTGTATTCAATAAAAGTAACGAAGAACTGTCATTACTCGTGTTATATGCATTAATATTAAATGAATTAAATCTTATATAGCCTTGAGCATTT
>BGNK01000095.1:101780-147917 GCA_003297005.1 Symbiodinium sp. clade A Y106 | reverse complement strand
GCTATCAGAAATATTGAATGCAAAGAAGCCGATGAAGCCCAAGCACGGTTCGGCAAAATATGACATGAAGAACTGCAAGATCATAATGCCGATTTCCGAATGATGATTTAATTTAGTTAGTAAATCATGATTTTCTTTTGTTTTTATATGAGTGAGAAGCAAAAAATTATTAATGATGTGTATTTTGATCGCGCTGGGTTTGGCTCAAAAAGCCGGACTTTAGAAGAAGCACGGGAGAAAGATAAAACCATCACAATGTCTGATATCAATGAGTTTTTTAGGAAGAATGTTGATCAAAAACGAAAGCCCGTCGGTTCAAATAGCTTTGTCGCNGACTTTAGAAGAAGCACGGGAGAAAGATAAAACCATCACAATGTCTGATATCAATGAGTTTTTTAGGAAGAATGTTGATCAAAAACGAAAGCCCGTCGGTTCAAATAGCTTTGTCGCCCCCCATTCAGCATATGAGTATCAGATGGACTTATTTTTTATAAATGATTTGGAAGATCAAAAATTTAGAGTAGGTATGTTAATGATTGATATATTTGATAAGTTTATGCACGTGGTGGCAATTCAAGGCAAGAAAGAAGAAGATTTAGCGAGTNAAAATTTAGAGTAGGTATGTTAATGATTGATATATTTGATAAGTTTATGCACGTGGTGGCAATTCAAGGCAAGAAAGAAGAAGATTTAGCGAGTGGGATGATTGAATGCTTACATAAAACGGGGAAGAAGCCCAAACTAATTTATACCGACGACGAGGGAGCAATGAACAAGGAGGCAATACAAAAGTATTTACAGGAACAGAACATAGAACACTATAGAACTAGGGCACACGCAAATTNGCAATGAACAAGGAGGCAATACAAAAGTATTTACAGGAACAGAACATAGAACACTATAGAACTAGGGCACACGCAAATTTCAGCGAAAGGGCCATTAGGACGTTCAAAGATTTATTATACCGTCGTGTTGAAGCCGATCAGAAAAAGGGTAAGAACAATATTCAGTGGCCGCATTATATTTTTGAAATATTATTAACATATAACAATAAAATGAAACATTCTGCTACACTTAAATATGAATGCTAAACGAAATCGGGTCTATTCCGAGGTTGAGGTTTCAGACGAAGTGAGAATATTTAGGAAGAGGAAACCCAATGAAAAAGAGAGAGTGGGCAATTTCAGCCAAAATGTTTATACCATAGAAAAAATTGATGAACAAATGGGTCAAACATATTATTATGTTGAAGGCAATGATAGGGCTTATTTGCGTTTTGAGCTACTTCAGGTGTAGTTTTTCCTGCGTCTTTGAAGTTGTGGGTGTTTTCACAACTTGACTTGCGTTTTGCGGTGCAACTTGCGTCTTGTATTTGGTGAGTGGTTTTGCAACTTAAGTTTCCCTACAACTAACAACTTGTAGTTGAGTGGTTTTACGATTTTTCAATTTCAGAACAGTGTGAGATGTTCCGAAACCTGCAGACATCGTGTTGTCTAGGGCTTGTGACGTAGGTTTTGGAGGGTTTCCGGTTTTTGCAATTTTCAGGTCGGGAACCTTGCTGTGACTTACAGAGAGAACCTTGTCAAACCTTTCGCGCTTACATAGATGCTAGGAGCTCCGTGGGTCTTGGGTGGGGGGAATTGTATATTGTGACTGAGGCTGTCCATGAAGAGCTCAAATATCGACATTTCCCACGCAACAAGTTCGTAGAATATTCCATGCGCGTAAGGTCACAAAGAGTCATGCATCACCTTTCCGCTAAGCGCACTATCGTCATGAGTAGCAAGCGCTGTCATATTTCTGTTGGTGTGGTGTCTTGATTGCGCAATGGCAGACACTACATCAAAGAAGCGGGAGCTTCCCCCGGAGTGGTATCAGAACATTCTCGAGGAGATGCCAGATGCGCAAATTGATGATAGTGCAAAACGTGCTTTGGCAAGTAAATTTTCCAAGTTTCCTGCTCACCAACTGGGCGATTCCGAGCTCCAAGATGTGGTTAGCATTCTTCCAGAAGCTATTACAGATGCTACGACACGAGAGATTGTGGCCCTGCACGTGAAGCACCACATTCGCCAACAGCTGCAGCACGCGCCCGGGTCAGTCAATGACATCCTTTTTTTGGTTCACGTCCCCAACTGTTTCCCCGATGGCCTTAGTTGATTATCTTACTTATTGGGTTTCTTGGTTGTAGCGTAGTGGTTTATTCCCCCTAGGTTTGGTGTCCTCGTAGGGTTTCCCGATAGGGTTTGTTGATTGGGTTGCTTAGTCGGCTTTAGGGTTTTTCATGTGTTGTGGGCGAGGCTGGTTCAGCGAAGGCGTTGCCGACACCCTCTTCCGAAGGCAAGTTCGATATTCCCACGGTCGCGGGTAAAGACTTCAAGGAAGGCAAGCTGTTGAACGTTTCAGGCTTCGCCCCTTTGTGCCTTGGGCGAGTGCTCTCATTATATTGGTTTGGATGAGTTTTTTTAGTTTAGATTTTTCGGTTGTTCTGTTTAGGGTTGGTTGTCGTGCTGTTGTAAGGCTGGCGAAGAACACGGAAGCAGACAAACCGATATTCCTTCGGGAGCACCTTCTTCAAGTGCATGATGTATCAGTACCAGAAGAAGATTGCGCTGGTGGCTTGACAGGGTATTTCACTCCGAAAGACTTCAAGTATCCGGTGTTGGACAGTCTCCTCCGATACAAGCATGGTGACGCAGTCATGGTTCTCGCAATCCAGATCAGTATCGCNTTGGACAGTCTCCTCCGATACAAGCATGGTGACGCAGTCATGGTTCTCGCAATCCAGATCAGTATCGCCAAGACGCATCAACATGGAGAGCCAGTTCAAAACACGTTGCTGAAAGAGGACGCCGAGGGGAAACCCAAGCCAAAGCTGGCGCTCTGGGATTTCAAAGCAAAGAACAGACAGTGCCAATGGACACCGACCACCTCGGACCATTGGGATTTGATGTATGTGGAATGCGAGGCGTTTACACGGTGGTTTGAGCAAATCTGATGAGAAGCAGATGTTACAAAACAGCTCGTATCCTACATGTTTCACCGCAGGATGCGCAGAGACATCCACGAGCAAAAGGCAACACGGGTTGCTGACCGAGATGCTGCTGAGCATGTGTTTCCACGCCTGCAATCACCCTTAACCCTAAACCCTGAACCAAATTCTATAAGGAACCCCTTGCCCAGTTTGGGTAATAATACCACCTTAGAGAATATAGACGGGGTTGGTTATTCCTATACTTGTATTGATAATGGGGAAGTAGTAGTGATATAATGGGTGGAGTGTAGTGGGGAGTATAGGAATAATCGTCTAATGGGTTGACTGGTGGTATTATTACCCAGACTGGGCGAGGATGGTCCTAACTCATACCGGTTCAGGGCTGGGAGCTCTCAGGTAGTGTTGCGGTGGCTTGTTGTTCGGTGTCGTCTGGTGTAATTCGAAAGTCTGGGCCCCTACGGAAGCAGAAGAAGGGCTGTGCCTGACGCAAGAGAGACGGATGGGCATATGATGGAATATAAGCTTTGGCATGCGAGGTGTTGCTAGGAAGAACAACTCATATTTAGCCACAGTCTTGTGCGACGGCCTGGCGAGCTTGCCGTCCAGGATGGTTCATGTTGCGCGTGATCCTGCAACCTTTCGAGGAAAGTGATGGTTCAGGATTCAAGACGGAGAGGTATGGACGGATGGGGCGGATCCGACCTGAGAGCTCACGAAGGATATTTGGCTTGTCCATGCAGAACCAGAATGCCAAGAGAAGAGGAGCCCTTTGTTTTTCCCTAGCTGACGCCATGAATGGCCCGGGATCTGGCGCTGCAGATGCAGAGGTGCTGAGCCCAGGCTGCTCAAAGCTTGGTTTCCCGATGCCACAAATGCCCCTTAGATTTGATACAATGCAGCCCCAATTCTGGCAGAACTGTGCAGTTATATATGTGCATTTCATGAAGGCAGCAATTGCTGTGTAGGCACAGGGCCTTTCGCTTGCAGCCGAGGCCGACAAGTTGAAGGCCCATGGCAACACCAAGTTGAAGGCACCTGGGAAGAGCTGATTTCCATCGTGTCTCACATGGACGGTGCAAGTCAGGATTACTTGGGCAAATCCCAGCGACTGAGGCCGGACAAGCGGCGGAGGCTTTGGCGGCTTACCGATCCGCACTTGCGCGCATCGAGGGCAAGGGCAAGGCGGCCTGCAATTCTTGCTGCTTGTGTGTGTGTGTGTGTGCGAGACGTGTGCATTTGGTGCAGTGTGCGGGCGTCCGCGACCTCATGGTTCAAGAGCTTCGTTGCAGCTCTCAATCCGCTCTAGAAAGACACAAGTGCTGGGCAACGACATGGTCCTAGAAGTTGCACCGCTCAGCTGATTAGGGTACAGCCCCGTAGAAGAGCGTTGACCGACGACTGGCACAGCCTGGCCTGAGCCATCAACCCCACCACCCAACCCGGAAGTAGAGTGCATTGCGAACCACCGAACCACCGAACCACCACTCACCATTTTCAATTTCTCCCGTGACGTGGCAGCAGCACCAGCCACACGGCCCGTGCCCCGGAAGTTCATGAGTTTTTGGTGGGGACTCCGTGGATATGGGGATATGGATGGAGTTTTGGGAAGTTTTGATCAGGGTCTCAGTCTTGAGAATCGCGATGTCAACACTGCAAGCTGCCACACCCCGATGCAAAATGGCGAAAAGAAGAAGTGATTCGCAGGCATGGTCACCGCAGCAGGCGAGTCGGGGTGGCCGCTCCGCATCCAGGGCAAAGCTCTGAACATGCAACGACGCAGGTGGTGACTCTCGGCTGGAGCAGATCTTGAGAACGAGGAGCTCGAATCCGGGGATGGGACGGGCGACCTGCATCGAGCCCTTCTCGCCCAGGCTCCTCCGATCTGAAGGGGCAGAAAACAATCACTGTTGGTCCCTCAGCGATTGGCCTTGGCACCGTCACGATTTTGGCAGAATCCGCTGCTGCGAATCTGTGGAGTGCTCGACACTCGCAGTTGGAAGCCTGTGCCTAGGCTTCACAAAGGAACCCTCTAAAGGAAGCGCAGATGCGGGCTGCAAGCCACCATCTCTCAGTCCACAGGAGACGCCTTGCGAGAAGCCCATGAGAGCAGAAAATGTCAGAGTCTGCGGCTGGAAGACAGGACAAGACTCAGACGCCCGAGGATGCGGGTGTCGGGAAACTCTTCTGTATGCACAGTGGAGACACTCCCCCGCCCTTGCCCCAGAGTCCCAGAGTCCCAGAGAGCGGAGAAACCTGGGAGCTGACCTTGGCCCAAGGCCCTCGCCACGCGCTGGCGGCGAGCTGAAGTCAAAGACGTCTTTGAAGTTCTGCTTGAGCTTGAAGTCAACACGGAGTCAAGCTTTCCTTGCCTGGCCGAGACGATCACTTCCCAAGCCCTGGCGACATGATGGCCAAGACCGGGAGTGAAGACGAGGAGGGTACATTGGACTGCTCTGCTTTCTGGCTCGCGACTTGAAACATCAGCTACTTTGACGGCACTGTCGTTCAGGCGGAGAGCACCGATGGCATGCCAGACAGCCAGGCTGGCTGTGTCTCATTCGCCTGTGCTCGGAAACTGCTCCAGGCTTGAAGGATAAAGGGTGCCTTCTGCCGCCCAAGCCTTTGCATCAGGCCGGTGACGGAGAGCTTTCGCACTACGCCTCCGCCCCAGTGCCAGGCTGCTTGAGCTCAGACATGCCATGACATGCCTGATTCGCAAGGACTGGCAGTTCGAGCTCATGAACAGCTGACGGCTTAGTTCCGGTTTGCTGTTGAGTCTCGTTAACAGGTCACGGCCACTATCTTTGCTTCGCGATTGTCAGGCATGCCCAGAGAGAAGGCCTTGGAGTTGGCTCGGGTTCTGAAGCGCTCCGAGAAGGACTCGGGACTCGCAAATCGGCCTTTGTAGTGATGCGATAGGAAGGCAGCAAACAAACAGTTGCTCTGCCACCAGTGCCTTTCCCAGTTCTCGAAACTACAGGAGTTTCCAGACAGGGTTATAGATATGAGCAAAAAGTATGGAATAACTTGAATAATATCATAACGTGTCTATCTATATGTATCTGCATCTATATCCATATCCATTTAATAAACAAATCTAAATCTATATCTCTGCCTCGACCTCTGGCTCTAGCTCGATCTCTATCTCATGTCTTTTTACTTATACGGCTTTTTACACATACATACACTTGTTTCTAGCCCCTAGATTTGCAGGAGAAGGTCCTCGAGAGCAGCACCCTCGGTCCGACATGGCAAGTCCCCTGTTGCTGGGCAGGGCCATGCTTGTTTACAGAAACGCTCTGGCAATTTCGATGATTGAATGTTTATGACGTGTGGTTGTGGGGCTCAATCGCCTCTGCAGCGACATCTTTCAGGTGTGAAGCTGCGGCAAGAAGTTGTCGAGCTGAAGCGGCAAGTGAGCAGGCCAGGAAGCAGTGCCACTTCAAGAAAGCACTTCTTTCAGCTTCGCACTGTCCACTCGTGGAGGACATCTTCCAGCTCTGCGGTGGGCTTCCCAGATCTTCCGGGTGTCACTCAGCACTCAGCTCGACACTGTTCCGCATCCAACCACTGATACAACATGATACAGCATAGTTTCACAGTATGTCTGTTAAGACTTCGTGGGCAAACATGAGATCTTGTTGCTCTTGTGTTTGTCGCTGCGCAGAAAACCCGATGCATGCTGCTTCTCTCCACGCTGGTGGCCTTAGTGGCAGTGGCATTCGCGATGGATGTTGGGGCCTGAGCATGCCGAGCTTTGGTTGAAGAAACCGTGGTTTCCGAAATTGTCAGGTCATACCACTGCAGCAACTCTGGACCAGCATCGAGGCATGCAGCAGTGCTAAGCCTTTCCAAAATTGTAGTGACTGTGCGCCAGGGAAACGTCCAACTGTCCAGTTGACAGCAAGACCAAGGGACTAAAGAAGTTGTCCGGCAAAACGAGCCATTAGGTTCACCCACCCAATGCGCCAGATTTTTGACATCTGCTGGCTTGCTGGAGCTTGCATGCAGCTTCTGATTCGCTGGGCTTGGTGAAGAAATCCAATTGCATCGGAGGTGCCGCAGGACGGCATCGCCACTGTTGAGACGAGACCTGTGCCCGAAGAGGCTGAGATGTGCTACGACGTAAGAATCTTTGGGAACACTTTGGTTTCCATTACGCAGATCGGATTTTGGATAACGTTGCTGACACTGGAGGTGCCCCATGGGAACGCTACCGCAGTGCCGAGACATGTGCCCGAACAGGCTGGGCGTGGCTAGGTCTGAGCATTCGGGCCTCGAAGTTGGGTTCGGCGAGCAGACTTAGGCCAATCCTGTTGCAGCCGAGTTGAGTGCCATGCTGGAGCCTGTGCCCGACACATGGCCAAAGTTACTTGTGATATCTTGTGATAGTTGTAGCACTTGTAGCCGTGAGTAGCACGGGTCGGGTTGGACTTCTGTCGCGCAACGGCACCCCCCTCTCAGGTTCGGAGAAAATAACTGCAACATGTTCCGCACTTCGCTGAGGACGCATCCGATAGTGGCACAAGTTCGACGACCACCACGACAGGGGTCGCGGCAGCTCCTGCGACCCCGGAGCCTGCAGGGCCCAGCTTGGAGCCTGCCAGAGACCTAACTTGTAACAGTTGCTTCAGTTCCCTCGGGTGCCAATGAGGACCTGTCACAGGCGTAAAGGCATCTTATTGCCGAGGCCCTTGACATCGGTTGCAACTACCTTCGATGATGGCCAAACGTCCATCAAACGTCTTTGGAGCTGTCGCAAGCCAGCCCTGGTTTAGTGCGGCTGAGGCAGTGCCGACGACTGCGCCTGCTGCGGCAGCTCCCGTGCAGCCCGCAGCATGGCGAGCAACAGTCGGAGATAGCGTCTATTCACTTCGGCCTTGTGTCCCATGACAATGCGTGCTGGTGAAGGCTTCTGTAGCAAGGCATAAAGCCCTCAATGGCGAACAGCTATGTTCAATGCTTCATATTAGGAAAACCCGGGTAGACTTAGGCTCAACTCTGGACTGGCACATTCCTTCCAGGAAAAACAAGTTGGGCCTTCCACAAAGGTCGCTCTTGTGATAATGCAAACCTAGCAAGCGCGCGACGGGCTCGGTCGCAAGAGCAATATAGTACATCGTAAATGCGATTTGATCTATCAGTCATGCCTGACCATGCCAAGTCCTTCCCTGCTTCCAGGTTTCTCGACAGGTGCCTCTGTGGGCTGCTGAGGCACCTTCTTCGAGAATCGTTCCCACAGACCACCATCTGGGCAAACGTCTACGCGCCATTCCGTGCTCTTGATGGCATGCGGTTTGAGCAGGTTAGCGCCGGCTCTTGCCGTGTCGAGCTTTGGCACAAGGCCCTCTCCCAGGACTGATTCGTGAGAAACCGTCCAGTAGCGGACCGGAGTTTTTCCGAGCATGCGCAGGATCAGGCTGCCACCGGGATGGTTGAGGCAAGAGAATTGCGGCCTTTATCTGCATGCACGCAAGCTCGGTGACGGGGGGGTTACTGTCCCGGTTGTTAGAGTCGAGCAATGTTGAGCAGCGGTTTCCGCCGCGTCGTGTTTGCTTGCATCGATGCTTTCATTGTGACATGACATACAACTTTGAGAGGCCGCATGCAAGGCTTGCTGAGCGAATCGTTAGTTCCAGGGTTTCAGATCCTAGGTCACAGGAGACGATGTTGCAACGGCGCAGGAATTTGCAGGAAGTGGTAGGCTCCCGGCTATCGGCGCCTGACCCCTTCCAGGGCACACAGGGGCTTGTCGCTAGTTTTTCCCGTTTTCCTGGATAGTCAGGCATCCTACTACTTGGTTCGTCTTGTTTCCTTTGTTTTTGAATCGGCTTTTACCAGGCAGACCTCGGCAAAGCCATGGCCTTTTTCCCGAAGGTCACGAAGGTCTGGGTGGGGGGCCGCAAGGAAAGGCTGAGGCTCATTCGAGCGGCAGTTCAGAGATGTTTAGTTTTCCCGCTGCTCCGGGTTGGCTCTGCTGGCGTGCCAGACTTTTCGCTTCGTGCAGATCTTCGTCACCCGAAGCTTGCTGAATAACAAGCAGGCCAGAGACGGAGAGTGGAAAAACCCATTTTTGCTGACTGCCTGGGGCATGGAGGTAGCGTTACAAGCGAATCTGAACCTTGCGAATGTGGGTGCCGCTGCGTGGCCTCCCACCACGAGACTGAGGCGCAGCGCCTTGTTGCAGCGCCTTGTTTTTTGTCGGCTGAAGCTTTCAGAAGCATACGTTTGACGTGCAGCATCGCAAGCGTTGAGTAGACTTTGAGCGGCTGGACGCAGAAATCCAAGCACTGCCAGGCTTATCCACGGAGCCGGGATGGGCTTGTGGGGTCTGCCATTTCCTTAGCCTCTGGCAGCGAATCTTGTATTGCCACGTGCAGGAATTATTTGATGTGCCAAGGGAGTTGGGGCAAGCGGTAATGCCTGGTGCTCAAGTGGAGCTCGCACTGCAGCTTGAGGCCGGCTCTCACTCTGCCGACTCTGCCTTCTGCTTCTGCAGGTGTTGCCAAGCGGAAGGATAGTTAGTACGGGTAGACTGGTAGTGACAGTGATGGAGGCTAGGGCCTGCTGTGGCTTGGCAGCCCTCGCATGCTCCTGCGATCTCGTGCGGCTTGTGCACGGTTTTGAAAGGTGCCAAAGCGAGGCGAAGGGGATGGCAACGACTTTGCTCGCCATGCGCTGGACTCGGCAAAAGTGGAATGGTAGCACACCTGCGACAGAAGTGCTGCAGCAAGCGCTCTGTTCCTGCAGAGGTGTGGGTGTTGGCAGATTCCAACAACGAGCCCTTTGGCCCCTTGCTGGTAGCAGAGGCGAGTCATGAAGTACACGTACGTGTAGGGGATTCCGGCGTGCGATACTTGGTTGAATAACAGTGCGCTCCTTGCTTGAGACAGGTGGCTTGGTTGCCCTGATGGGGTGTGAACCAGAACTTGCCAGAATTCGGAGACATGGTGCAAAGTCATGGTGCACATGTTCTAGTACGTTCGCAGGGGTACTTAGCTACTTTTGGTGTCAGCATGAGGCACATGCAGGGTCGATGCCATTCACTGATGCTGCAAACAATTTGCAGCTGCCGAGTTCTCCGGCTAACAGTAGGCTCTGATGAGTGCACGCTTGCATGCAGAGCTTGGCGTCGGAGCTCCCTGCTCCATGGCCTGACAAGGCTACACCCATAGGGCGCTTGAAGTTCAGTGAACAGAAGAGAAGATCAGATCGTGGGTCCTCATGGAGCCTGGAGCCTTGGTGAGCTCCCCAAGCTCGGCCGGCAGCTCGGGTGACCGTGGCAGGCCTCTTGAAATTCTTCAGCCAATGTTCATTGGGTCGAATCTTAAGACTTAAGAACGCCTGCCATGGGCGATAACAAGCTGATGCTGCCATGGGCGCTTTGTTCGACTTGAAGTCGCAGATCCCTCAGTTTTCAGAGCAAGATGCTCAGGCTTGGCCCTGGCTTGTCGGTAGATTACAAGAGCATCGGAGCATCTGAGTCTGTTCATGTGGGCCCCTGGGCCCATCTCGCTTGCATGCAGAAGTTTTTTCGTTTCACCCTGGTCCACTGCGGCTCAAACCCAAGTGGACGAAGTTCGATCACCCGTGAACCCGGGCAAGAGGATGTCAGCAAGTCATAGCCGAAGCGGAGCCATAGTGATGGATAGCGATGGTTGAAGGTGGTACAACTTGAATTGGAACCTAGACCAGCACTAATAGGCAAAGACTAGTATCTCAACAGTGCGTTAGCAAACAGCGAAACCAGCGAATTTCAAGCTGGACCTGACATCGCAGAGCGAAAAAACCTGCGTGCTGACAGTGCGTGGCAGGCAAGTTTGCGAAGCTGTCCGATGGCACCTTGAAGCTTCAAGCCCGACCACACCACCCTGGAAGCAGTGCAGATCTTAAGAGAGCCTTTGAAGCCACCATTGCGAGTGCACAGATTCCGCCGGGCAGCGCTGCAGCTAGCCTTGGCAGCTGAGCTGCAAGACTTCAGCGGAGCTAGCTTGCGGAGCAATTCGTCTCAACTGAATCTTGGGGATGTGGGCTGGTGTGGGACTCAATACAGATGTTATCGAACTGTTGAAGAAACCCAGGTCACTGGCATTTCGGTACTGTTTTCCTCAGTTGAGCCAGCGAGGTACATCCTTGAACCTCAATGCGTCCCTCGCTTGTCTACGCTTAGAGGACGCGGCCGTGTTTCCACGTCTTGGGCTGGCTCGATTGAAGTAATCTCTGCCGGATTTCGCTCGTCAGGAAAAGTGCATCAAATCGTGCCAGTCGCTGCCATAGCCTTCTTTGCCATCTGTGACATATGCCTCGCTAGCCTCCTTGTAGCTTGGGTGGCCACATCGTCTGGTGATTTCTTGTCGCGAAGCACCCGCCATCTTAAGTGGCTTGCTTTTGTATTTTGTGGATGAAGCGCCTGTCGGCTCCCACGGAACATGTTCGTCGCATGTACCAGCTTTGGCAGCATTCGCACCGTTCTGTTTTTGCATCAGACTCGGCGAACATATGAAGCACGATGGCGAAAGTTCGCTGTTCCTGCGTAACTGGGTAATCCGTTCCCCCTAATATTAAATCTCCCCCTCTAATATAAACACTGATGTCGGAGGGCTTAGTTGTTATATTGGGGAGGTTTCGGCCTGTTCCAAACTTAAAAACGGTAATCAAACCAATTACGGCCCAAATGCTGCCAGGGCATGTCCGCATGCAGGGGGCGATGCACGTGCACCTCGAATGATGTCCCACGCCACGTCTGTCCCTTGAGGCATGCTTTCTTGGCGCGGTGTGGCCTGCCATCGGTTGTAAAATTCAAGTCAGCGTCTGGGCAAGCCAAGGGGGTGAGAACCCTAGCTAATGGATGAAGTGTGTGCGTGCATCTGCAACCTCAACATAGCTCGAGAAACGGTGGTTTTCATAAATCCCAACATTGCTGCACAATACGAAAGCTTGGCTGCAGGACTTCGTCGTCCTTCGTGTTGTTATGCCTCATAGGTTCATAAGCCGCCAATAGATCAACACAACGATGCTGCATGCTCGTGACTGAGACTACGCAAATCATTCCAGCAACACTCTCGGGAAAACATTGTCGTTGCATGTAGGTTGAAGAGGAGCAGTAGCTGCCAAAACACCCGTTTTTGGAATGACATTTCGTAGTTTGTGTTTTTGGTTGTGCTTTAGCCCCCTCGAGCCTTACCTACATTCATCCGAGCTGATGGGGGCAGGACTGGGAAGCCGCGGAGGACTTCGCCACTCAGGCTTTGCGCATGGGACGATGCAGCAAGGCCAGGCACAGCTAGAGTCTAGAGCGAGCCACACTGTATCAGAGGATGCTGTGAGGGTGCGATCTGAAAATGGTGGCTCTTGGAGTCGTGGAGAATTGAGGGCTTACATGTGGCCCTGGAGCCTCGTCGCGTACCTGCCATGCCTTTGAGCACGTTATGATGAAGGTGTTGCTCGTACTTCGAAGTTCTTCGAAGACGCCGAAGTGTCATTGTGACAGCAGTTCTGTAAGCAGTCCGCAAGTGCAGATGCTGCAGGGTTTTTATCGACGCGGCCTCGCCAGAGTGCAGCTTGGAGCTGGCAACCAAGATCGGCCAAGGAGGGACTGGCAGCTGGCAGTGAACAAAGTGGGAGAGCATGACTGAATGCATTGAGGTCGCAGCAGATGCCAAGCGCGACTTCGAAAGTGCCTTAGAGCCGGAACCTCTGAGGAGACGGGATTCGCTGAGCCTCGAGATTTTCAGCAGCGACTCCTGATGGTCGCAATGACGAGTTCCCGTTGCCGACTGCATCTGCGTCACTAAGTCAGTAAGGATTGAGCCCAAAGGTGAAGGAGCCCTGTCCGGGTCTCAGCTGGATGGCTCGTGTCTGACCTTTTGAACCCCTAACTACGTAACTGCTGTGCGGCAGCACTGCAGGCAGTTCCCGTAGGCCGGGATGCAAAACACCCATAATTTAATTGCTCGACTTCAGCTACTACCACGCCTACTACCACTACCACTACTACTACCACTACCACTACCCCTACCAATACCACTACCACTGCCACTACCACTACCACGACCACGACCACCACCACAACCACTACCACGACGACTACCACTACCACTACCACTACCACTACCACTGCCACTGCCACTGCCACTGCCTGCCACTCCCACTCCCACTCCCACTCCCACTCCGACCACGACCACGACAACCACCACCACGACGGACGACGACGACTACTACTGCTATTACCACTACTACGACTCCTACTGCTGCTGCTGCTGCTACGACGGCGTGCTGCTACAAACATGGAGCAGTACGGAGGAAAACGATTTTTTGAAAAGTGAAAACGTCGGAGGGGAGGCGTTTGACAGTATGGGTGAAAACAGACCCTCTATACCTGAGAAACTGTAGAACACACAATGAACAACCGTCATCATTATTATCAGCAGCAGTATCAACAATATCAGCATCATCTGGCATCGCCATCAACATCATCAACATCGACATCGACAACATCGCTATCCGTCCACTTCTTGGCTATGGCTGACTCGCCTTCTCTAACCACAAGCCAGAATCGAAGCAGAAGAACTGCAAGACGCTGCCATGATTGTCTTTACGCCTTCCGGGGGGCCACTACTATTACTGATACTATTACCACCACTACCAGCAGTACTACTACTACTGCCGCTGCTGCTGCTGCTGCTGCTACTGCTATCGCCACCACCACCACGACGACGACTACTACTACTACTCCTACGCCTACTCCTACTCCTACTGGTACTGCTGCTGTTACCGTTGCTGTTACTTTTATTGCTTTTTCAACTGCTACCGGTACTGCTTCTGCTGCTGTAACTGCGACTCCTAGTGTTACTGTTGCTGCTGCTGCTGCCGGCCACTGCTACTCCCACTCCCACACCACTTCCATCACGGCAGCCGGTTCCTGCACGACGACCGTCGATGATGACGGTGACATGAACACGATTTCTGGCACCACAACTGTGATCTTTTGTCTTAGCTTTTTCTGGACCGCAACAGGAGTTGGCAATCGTGGACATAAACAGCAGTTTGCAACCTTGATGCCAGGATGGTCCGGGCAGAACTGGAGAAGCTGGCTGCAAAGGGAGCCGGTGGAGCTCTACCGGCTGCAATTCGGGCGCGAGAATGCTTACACATCATACATATTGTTTGGCCTTCTTCATGGGTAAAACGCAAACGGAGCATGTTCTACAGCAAAACGTAAGGCGGCGGAGTATGACGCATCACGAATACAACCAGCCTTGCCTTCCGTGTGCGAGAGTGAGAGACGAAATCTGAGCAGAATATCACGATGGCACAACCAAACTGCATTTATGTGTATAGGTGGAGGTTTAATGTCGGTGTTATGTCAATGCAATGCTACATCTCGGCGAAGCATGCGTATATATATATGTATATATATATATATGCACATGCATACATCCGGTTTTGCGCAGCATGACTGACAAGTTCGAGCCTGCTCACCAATTCTAGGAAAAGGAGGTGCATCATGCTGTGCTGTGCTCCCCGCCAGACTGGGTTCGAAGCACCGGAAGATGCTGCGCGTGGCTCAGTGTTGAGTTGCATACGGGCAGTCATTAGCACCTTTTATGTCACTGTGTCATACTTTGTGAAGAGGCCTGCTCCAGAACGTTTGGTGGTTGCACGCGAGAGAGTGATGCGGGCTTCTTTGCGTAAGTCGACTCATGGCCCCTGCAAGCAATGCATGCATCTTTTGCGTCAAGGACTATCACGAGGCTCAGCGATTCGAGGCACATGTCAATTGCTGGGTGATTTGTGTATAGTGCAAGCGCAGTTTGCTTTTGCTTAAGATTGAAGCCTCTAGTCGCCGGTCCAAGACGTTTTCAAGAGAGCTTAGCCACTGTTGTTCCTGTGATTCTGCTGGGTATATCAAGCTTTATAGGTTTATAGATATTGTGACATCGTGGCCGTTGTGTCATCGTTAAATGAAAAGTTATGTCCAGTTGCATCATGTATGCTCTCTTACAGGTGGCGAACTCCGCCCGCGAGCAGAACGGGCAACGTCAGGCTTGTCCGTGCCGAATATGGGCACAATCTTATCCTGAAAATGGTCCAGTGGTGGCAGATTTGTTCGGCTGTTTCATGTTGACAAGCTGAGCATGGATTAATGCCAGGTGACGTGGAAGGAGTGGCGAGCTCTGCAAGAGCGAATTGCAGGGGCCCTCGAACGTCTTACGGAAATCGCACCTCACATAAGGTCATGGATGAACAGTTTTTGCCGGCTAGAGCAGCATGTTAGATCGGTTCGGCCTGGCTCAGATGCGGCAGGGCCTAAGTTCTTGCTCGTTCTTGCCTTGGCCCCGAGGCCGCAAGAGCCAGCCATGCCCACGCCTGGCGAAAACGGCTGACAGAGGCGGGAAGCGCCCGAAGTCCAAAGTTCAGACTCCACGCCATGCTTGTACTCGTAGCATTGTAATCCTTGGAAAGGTAGTTTTGGCTTTGCAGTCGGTCGATGGCCATCGCCCGCCCAGGTCACGAAATGCCTCCCTCAGGATGAAGGAGGGAGGGAGATAGCACTTTTATCAGTGGGTTTGCTGTGCAGTTCCAGACGGACATGTTCGCGGGTGCATGTATTCATCAAAACACTTCGCTCGTCATTCATCCTCCTCTGGTTCTTACCAGGCCACGATATGTAGCATGAGTGTACATATAGGCAGGGGTAGACATGTGCCAATCAAGACAATCAAGACAAGACAAGCAAGCAAGCAAGCAAGCACGCACGCACGCACGCACGCACAACGCAATCGAATAAAGCAGACAGTCTACTAATCTTAGCTGTGTGGATACAGGAAAAGTATAGAGTATAATACAACATGGTGTAGTATAACATAATATAATACAGCATGGAATATTACAGCGATTGTGATGTGCTTCTTGCATGCTGGCATTCCGAGTGTGACTGTTGGAAGTACCACTGCTCTTTTGCTGTTCTGGCCTTCGGTACCGCGTGTTCTTTGCATTTATTTATTTGACAAGCTTGCTTGGCTTGAAACCCTTTTCACAGTTTGTATCGAGCGTCGTGATTCTATACTAAGTTTTGGTTATTTTGGTTGGATTTTCATTCTGGACTCTCGGGCGAGGGACCGGAGGCGAGTGCGGACGGGGATCTTGACCGCCTTCTTCGTCATCATCATAATCATCATTGGGTTTGGAGTAACTAAAAGGGCGGGTCGGAGTTCGGTGGGAAGCCCGACCCGCCATAGTCATGGAAGGGGGCGCAGCCAACGACAACCACAGGGGGGGAGGGGGCAACCCACACCAGACGGGGGGAGGCCAGGAATACGTGGGGTGAGTGCTGCATCATATATGTAAATGTATATGTGTGCATACATGCAAATACGTATATATATATGTGTATATGTATATATGTATATATGTATATATGTATATATGTATATATGTATATATGTATAAATGTGTATAAACATATGTATGTACGTATATGTATATATGTATATATGTATATATGTATATATGTATATATGTATATATGTATATATGCATATATGTATATATATATATGTATTTATGTTTTTATGTATTTATGTGTATATGTATATATGAATATATATGTATATATATATATATATGTATAAATATATGTATTTATTTATGTGTATATGGTATATAACCCTAAACCCTAAACCTATGTTTCTTGCTAGGTAGGAGGGAAAAAAACCTATGTTTCTTGGAGGTGACTAAGATTTCGCTTTGTGGTGTCAGCAATGCTCTGATGCCCCTCAACTGTTGCTTCGACGGTACCCTGCATTGCGGGCTTTGTCCTTGCTAGGTAGGAGGGAAAAAACCTATGTTTCTTTTGTTTATTTGTATATATGTCTATATGTATATATGTATATATGTATAACTGCATATTTGCATATATGCCTTTATGTATATATGTAAATATGTATACACACACTCATATATATATATATATATACATATTGCGGCGTCCTGGTGGAGTGTGGCACACGACCTGAAGACGCATCCGCATTGCGAAGACTTCGCATTCGTCAAAAAAAGGCTTAATAGGCGCAGACGCATTCCGAAGACGCATTCGCATTGAAAGGCGCATACGCATTGTGAAGACGCATTGGGTGGCGCAGACGCATTGCAAAGACGCATTGGGTGGCGCAGACGCATTGCGTTGACGCATTGGATAGGCGAAGACGCATTGCGAAGACACGTTGGATAGGCGAAGATGCATTGCGAAGACGCATTGGGGTAGCGAAGACGGCTTCAGGAGACACATTGCGAGGCTATACGGTCCACGTAGGCGCAGACGCATTGCGAAGCCACTTTCACGACATAGCGGCCACGAGCAGAATGCGAGGGCAGCGCCACATGCAGGACTCGCACTCACAGTTTACTGAGCATGGGTTCCGCAAGAGATCTGATGTTAAAATCAAGCGCTCTCCAATCTCTCCATCAGTCCAAGGCTCCATCCTGGGAGATCCAGTTGTATAAGAGTGAGTGGTGTGCGCCCAACCGTCCATTGGTTGTGTGGCCCGCAGGACCACAACAACCCACCCCCCAACTCCATCTCCACATCCTTCTTGAGGGGAGGAGCACGTATGGAAATGGCATGAAACGGCTCACTCTGTATCTTCGGTCAGAAGTAGCGTAGGCGTCCTCATTAGATCACCGCGCCCCCACCAGTCCAAGGCTTAATCCCGGAGTTCAAGGTTTGTGAGTTCTGCTTTAAACATCAGGGGCGCCCCAGCAGTGAAAGGCTCCATCCTGGGAGTTCAAAAAGAGTGAGAGTCCTGATTCAAAAACAGGGGCACCCCATCAGTGCAAGGCTCCATCCTCGGCCTTCAAGCTTTGTAAGAGTTCTGATTTCGAAATCAGGGGAGCCCGATCAGCCAAAGGCTGCACTCTCGGAGTTCAAGGCCTGTACAGGTTCTGATTTAAAAACCAGGGATGCCCCATCAGTCCAAGGCCCCACCTTCGGAGTTCAGGATCTATAAGAGTTCAGATTCAAGAATCAGGGGTGCCCATCAGTCCAAGGCCCTTTTCTCGGAGTTCAACATCTGTAAGAGTTCTGATTTAGAAGTCAGGGGCGCTCCATCAGTCCAAGGCCTTATCTTCGGAGTTCAAGATCTGTAAGAGGTTTGACTTAGAAATCAGGAGCGCCCCATCAGTCCAAGGCTTTATTTTCAGAGGTCAAGATCTATCAGAGTTCCGTTGGTAAAATCAGGGGCGCACCATCAGTGCAAGGCTCTATATACTTGGAGTTAAAAGATCTATAAGAGTTCTGATTCAAAAAACCAGGGGTGCCCATCAGTCCAAGGCTCTTTTCTCGGAGTTCAACATCTGTAAGAGATCTGATTTAGACATCAGGGGCACTCTATCAGCCCAACGCCCCACCCTCTGAGTTCAAGATCTATTTGTGTTCTGATTTTTCTCAGGGGCGCTCCATCTGTCCAAGGCTTTATCCTCAGAGGTCAAGATCTATCAGAGTTCTGTTGGTAAAATCAGGGGCGCACCATAAGTGCACGGCTCCATATCCTTGGAGTTCAAGATCTATATAAGAGTTGTGTTTTAAACATAAGGGGCGCTCCATCAGTCCAAGGCCCTGTTCTCGGAGTTCAACATCTGTAAGAGTTTTGACTTAGAAATCAGGGGCGCTCCATCAGTCCAAGGCCCCACCCTCGGCGTTCAAGATCTATAGGAGTTTTGATTTAAAACTCATTTTCGCCTCGTCACTCCAAGGCCCTTAAGAGTTCTGTTTTCGACATCAGCGGAGCCCAAGCAGTCAAAGGCTCCACCCTCGGACTTCAAGGCTTGTAAAAGTTCTGATTTAAAAATCAGGGGTGCCCATCAGTCCAAGGCCCCACCTTCGGAGTTCAGGATCTATAAGAGTTCTGATTTAAAAACCAGGGGTGCCCATCAGATCCGAGGCCCCACCTTCGGAGTTCAGAGTTCAAGATCTATAAGACAAGAGTTCTGATTTGAAGGTCAGGGGCGCCCCATCACTTCAAGGCTTGTTTCTCGGAGTTCAAGATCTTAAAGGTTCTGACTTAAGAATCAGGGGCGCGCCATCAGTCCAAGGCCCCACTCTCGGAGTTAAAGATTTGTAAGGGTTCTGATTTAAACTCACGGGCGCGCCATCAGTCCACTTATCAGCCTTATTCTCGGAGTTCAAGATCTGTAAGACAAGAGTTCTGATTCAAACATCAGGAGCGCCCCATCAGTCCAAGGCCCCACCCCCGGAGTTCAAGATCTATACGAGCTCTGCTTTAAAAACTCAGGGCAGCCCCATCAGTCCAAGGCCCTATCCTCGGCGTTCGCTTACCACCGCATTTAATTAGTATCCGGATGCTTGGCTGCAATATGTCCGTCAACCCCTCTTGAACCTTTCGTGGAGGGGGCCCATGACGTTTCCGGAAGCTACCCTGAGATACACGGAGGGGGAAAGTGAGGAGACCTCGGTAACTACCCTTGGTCTATCCCTACCTTCCTACCTACCGAGTTCAAGATCTATAAGAGTTCTGATTTAGAAATCAGGGGCACGCCAGCAGTGCAACCCCCGTCTCGGAGGCCCTCTCGGGGTTCAATATCTATACAACAGTTCTGATATAAAGATCACAGGGGCGCTCCATCAGTCCAGTTCAAGATCTGTAAAGGTTCTGATTTTAAAATTAGGGGCGCCCCATCAGTCCAAGGCCCCACCCTCGGAGATCAAGATCTGTAAGGGTTCTTTTTTTACACATCAGGGGCGCGCCATCAGTTCAAGGCCTTATCCTCAGAGTTCAATACCAGAGTTCTGCTTTTAAAAATCAAGGGCGCGCCATTAGTTTATAGGCGCATGTCCAGCACAAATCCGTGCAGTCGGCGCAATCCGCGCATTTTGTCGCAATCAGCGCATTCCAGCACATGTCCAGCTATACGGCCACTGAGCCCGCACGAAAGAGCTTGCAGCATCTGCAGCCACAAACCGCCACTCGGGGCACATGCTTGAAGTTGAATTCAGACAATTGGGTCACGGCTTCGAGGACTCCAGGCTGTCAGAGATGAGCCCTTGTCGGTAGGCTTTATAGGGCTTGAGGCTATAAGGGGTAGGAGTGTAGGCTTCAAATCAAAGGCTTGCAGGAGCTGAGGCATGAGGTCTTACGGAGCACTTGGAGTAGGCAGGTTGCTTCTCGCAAATTAAACCTAAAACACAGCTCCTTACGTCTGAGCTCCGGGCCCACCCTCCAGGTCTCCAATATCCAGGTCGGAATTTTTGCGAATATAAAATAAAAACATCAAGACTGTTTTTTCGCGTTCCATGAAAAGCACCTCATTGTTTTCGGCTCCTACACTATAGGACACCCTGCACGACGATGCGCAAAAACTAGAGCTTCAACACTTCAAGACTCCTGACCCCGGGATTTAGGGATGGGGACGGGGAACCCGAAATCCTAAATCCTAAACTGCAAGCCTGCTAGCTTTCGGGGTTTAGCATGGCTCCTGACCCCAGAATTGCGGGTTGCCGCACCCCTGCGTGTGTGCATCAGGATCAGGGCCTGGGCTCTGGCATCAGATCCAGGGGCCTCGCGTAATGTGGCTTCACAATCCGGTGTCACGACCCCATTCGGCGTCACCACCTAATGCGGCGTCAGCAATTCGGCGTCATCACCTAATGCGGCGTTACCAATCCGGCGTCACCACCCAATGCAGCATCAGCAATTCGGCGTCACCACCTAATGTGGTGTCAGCACTTCGGCGTCACCACCCGACGCGGCGTCACATTTCGTCGTCACCACCCAATGCGGCGTCAGGAAACAATTCGGCGTCACGACCCGACCCAATTCGGCGTCAGGGGACAATTCGGCGTCAGACAATGTGGCGTCACAATTCGGCGTCACCTTTAGCAATGCAACTTCAGGAATTCGGATTCGGCGTCAGGTCGTTTGCCACACTCCCCCAGGCGGCCGCCCTATGCATATATATATATATATGAAGCTTGCGAGTGTTTGTCCGCCGGAGCCGCAGGGTTCAGGGCTTAGGGCGCTGTTGGATTTTTCGGGTTGGGACTATGAGACCAGAGGCATTTCACATCTTTTCATTCTTTTCTTCTACTAGCAACACTGCTGCTTTTGTTGCCCGTGCGGCTGTGTATCACTACTAGTGCTAGTAAACTAGCAGCTAGCATCTTTCACCTTGTTTGTTGGTATGGTTTTCTCAGTTTTCTCGTTGTTATTCCACGAATGGTGGTCTTCAAAATGTGCTGGAGATCCTAACATGTTTTGATGAAGGGCAGGCGGTTTTCCATTTCGGGTGGTAAAGTGTGAAAGTTATCCAGACATGAGACTGCCCATCAAGTATGCTTCAGCTGCTGTATCTAAGCAGGCAGGGCAACCAGCACGCCCACTGGTCATTGCAGGAGACGTGACTGGCCGAGCCTCATTGACGAAACTGGTTGTCCACGCCCCAGACTTCACACCCGCACCTCAGATTTGAGATCCACGGTAGCGAAAGCACAGTGAGACGGGACCTCAAATCATGCCGACGCCATGCCAGGATGGATTGGCAAGCAAGGCTTGTCCAAAGAGGCCGCTTCTTACGCAGAGTGCCCCCGTGGCTTCGGAGTCTGGAACGGACGCCTTTTGACTCAGGGCGCCAGCAGGGGAGCTCGTCCTGGCCGAGGAGCAGGCCGGGAAGGATACTGCTTCGCGCGGACGGCCAATGCTAAGCGCTGTATTTCCTCTAGCTTGGACGCTTCGAGACTCTTACTTCCTCTAGAGGCGCAAGTCCTGCAGCAGGATCGTCACTGTTCTGTGTTGTCTGTTTGGGTCAGCAGCAGCACCTGCATGTCAGATCAACCAGATCAGATCACGATGGAATGCAGCCCTGATGGCGGCAGCAGGCAGCTGCGTAGATCCCCAGATTCATTGCAAAGGCTCTAGCGCCATCCACGGAAACGAGCAGTGCAGGACAGCCTGTCACAGATGGTTGATTCGGTTGCTTCAGACTCTGATTTGTGTTCATATTAGTCGAGCATGTCTCGACGGCAGGAAATCATGAGTGCCATTGTCATGATTACTTCTATTAAGTCTATTAATATTGATATTTTTTTTGCAAATTCCTGTTATTGCTATCCGTATGATTGCTACGACTTCTTTTGATGCTCGGTAGTCGGAGGCATAGTCCTTGCCGTCGCCGTCGTCATGATAGTGTTCGTCGGCGTCGTCGCCTCGTTTTCCTTCTCGTCGTCCTCGACCTTCTTACCATTCACCACCAAGTCTTTAGGGGTATAAGTCGATAATGAGACAATGCGTCTTGTGCAGGTATAACCCGTGTAGAATGAGTAACGATGTCCTCATATACTTCCTAGATCCGTCGTGTCTGGACAGCGTGTATTTGCCAAGGCTCTTTTGAAAATGATGCAAGGAATCCGTGGCAACGAAGGCTCCGGAGTGCAGTTTCTGCTGCCTGGCCCGTCCCGACACCCAGCCGTGGCTCATGACTTTATGTGCAGGGGTTGGATGGTTCAGGATTGAATTAGACTCTTGCCGGATTGGCGTCTCGAGTCCAAGGCAGTCTTGTTCGCTTAGTGTTTCAATTGCTCTACATGGAAGATGCGTCGCATAGCCCTCCACGCACTTCACGGTGCAACAGGCTATTGATTGTGCCTTTGCATGTCGTCCGCAGGTGGGTCCAAAAGACCCGTTTGCTTGAATGAGGCGGCGAGCCGATCTCGTATCAGCCCGAAGCACAGGTTTTCGCAGTAGGAACACAACTGAGACAGGGACGGGGTCTGGTGAAGGGCAGACAGTACCAGAAATAACTTCTTCAGCGGAGGAGAGACCCCGGAATAAACGGTTGCGCCATGGCGGCCCGATTCCGCGAGCTGCTACATCAGCTTGGCCAGGAGTACGAAACACAGACAAGCGAATTGCGCAAGCTCCGACGTGAAGTACAGAGGTTGGGTGGCGTCCCTCAGCTGAGACAGTCTGTCGTTTCGTTCCCTCATGTACCCACATGAAGTCTGCACTGAGGATGTCGTGGTTGCACCCGAATCGTCACCAGCTCCTCCGTTTGTGATGGATTCTCCAGGAACTTGCTTCGCTTTCCGTTCTGAAAGAGCCCATCTGCTTCTATCAACATATGGCTTGTCGCTCTCTTCGGGTTTGCACCACTCGGACTCGCAGATTCGGGCCCTTTTCAGAAACTGGAAGCCATAGAAACCATGGTTTGACAGGATCCGTGCCCATCAGCTCGTGGGAGGTTCGCTTTCCTGGTGCCGAGGATGGATACCTGGCCTAAGACCTGTCAGGAACAGTGGTACTTTGTCTGTTCGCAGTGCTGCTTCCGGCTAAGGACACAGCGCAGAGTTGCAAAGTGTTGGACTGCGACAGGCAGCACGGAGCCAGAGAGCCCCCTGTTCGCAGCTAATAAATACAATGCAACTTTTGGCTACCCAAGTCCTGGCGTGAAGGCATTTCCGATCATTCCACTCCTCCAGCATTCCAGCATCCCAGAGAAGAGATGTGAACGTGTGCCGGCCTGCCGTGCATGTGTCGCAAGCAAGGCTGCAGAAAACAACGAGCTGGGCTTGAACCGCAGCTTCATGGATACGGGGCCCAAGCATGACTTCGTCGAAGAAATCAAGGCCTGCCCCCCTCCCCCCAGTCCAGTCCGGAAGTGCTTGTTATTCAGAGCATGCCCTTAGGCAGATTCCTGGCAGGAGCTCCCGAAGCTGCCCTCCAACACGTCCTTTGCTCCGACAATGAAATCCAACAAGACCTTTACTCGACAAGTGAGTGCCGGGTCGGAGCCCGCGGAGGTGCAGCCAGGGCCAGAAAGATAGCTTGAGCAAAGTTAAGTTGCAGGTGCTGGTAGCAAGAACCTGAACTGGTGGAGGTAGGGCTCTCACTGTCCGCAAACAGAGGGTGCCGAAAACCTCCATGATGAACGGCAGCACATGTGGAGTTTCTTCTTGTCGCGGGGTTGCCACTTCCGGATGTGAGTCATTTGGCAGAACACGAACCTGGCGAGTTCTAGATCAGGGCTACGGACAGAAGGCACAGAAAACAAGATGTCCTGGCCTTCTGTGATGAACAGCAAGTTTGGGCCAGGGAGGGCGAGGGGGGAAGGGTGCTGTCGCCGCAGCTTAACCCCAGGGTAAGCATTGTGGCTTCTCATGGAACCGAGATTCTAGCTCTTTTTCCTCGCCGCCCTTCGTCCTCGGTCTTGCATTCAGGGGAAGGATGACAAGGAGATGAAGTTTTCCATCTTGCGGGCCCAGAAAACGAAAAACTTCATCTACTCAAAGCGGCTGAGCTTACAAGCATGGGTTTGGACTTGATGCACGTGTATTTGGCACTGTTGTAGGTTGATATCACATGCAACGGACTCTAAAATTTGGCTGTGGCGGCATTAGACTTGTGGAAACTGCACGAGGCATGTCACTCTCTTGAAGTAGTCTTGTGCTGTCGTGGCCCTGGTTTTAGTGCGGCCCTGGTTTTGGTGCAGCGCTGTGAGCCCAGGCCCTGGTACATCATCAATCCTGATCGAAATGCTGCGGCATCCGCGTGGCAGGCAGCGTGGGTGTCAAGTGAGCAGTTGATGGTGGGGCGGCTGTGCAGCTGTTTCGCAGATGGTCGTCGGCGTGTGCTTGATCTTTGTGGCCGTTGCCGCTCTGGCTGCATCAGATTCAACGCGGCATTGAATCTTCCAACATTAGCTGACTGAGCTGATAAGGGTGCTTCCTTGCTGCAGATCGTTTCTCACCCCGATCGGAGTCATGCAAGCGGGGTTCTCAATAAGCGGCTTGTTTGAGCATCCGGGTGCTTACTTCGAAACCTGGCTGGGCCAAGTGTGACATGGCGCAACAGGCAACATCGGGTAGTAAGTTCCGAAACGTGGAGCCATAACGCTAGAAATCCGAGCCTTGCTCGGAATGCAGGTGACGCCCTTCCAAGTGGCTTTGCTGGAGCTCAACGTAGATGCGACGCTTGGGAACAACTTGAGCAGTACGAAAGAATCGCGCGCAACTATGAGGTTATGTTATGCAATCGTACAGAATGCCTGCATGTCTCCGTGTCTGTATGTCCGTACGTCTGTACGTCTGCATATATGTATGCATGCATGCATGCATGCATGACGTATGTATGAATGTATGTATGTATGTACGCATGTATGTACGTGTGTATGTATGTGTGTACGTATGTCATGTATGTCATGTATGTATGTATGTATATATGTATCTATGTATGTATCTGTATGATTTATGAAATTATATGTAATATGGGTATATGTGTACAAAGGTATATATGTGTGTATATATCTGTATATATACACGTATCTATGTATGTATATATATGTATGTATGTATATATGTATATATGTATATAATGTATGTATGTATGTATGTATATATGTATGTATGTATATATGTATATATGTATATGTGTATCTATGTATATATGTATATGTATACATGTATACATGTATACATGTATATATGTATATATGTATATATGTATATATGTTTATATGTGTTTATGTATTTATGTATATATGTAGATATGTAGATATGTATGTATGTATATACGCATTTATGTATATATGTATATATGTATATATGTATATATGTATATATGTATGCATGTATGTATGTATGTATATAAGTTTCTATGCCTATATGTATGCATGTGTGCCTGTATGCATGTATGCATGTATGCAGTATGCATGTATGCATGCATGCATGCATGTGTGTATGTATGTATGTATGTATGTATATATGTATGTATGTATGTATGTATGTATGTATGTATACATGTACTCGCCTGAGCTTCTCGAGTGCGAGTGCCAAAAGTGTATACATGTACATACATGCACATACACATGTACACTATAGATGTACAGGTATATGTATGTATACCTTTTTGCGTCTTGGTCCATGATGGATACAGTACCAACCAATGTGCACTAGCGTGCAGTAGTGTGAAGCAGGCATGCATGGCACGCGGAATCAGCGGCACTGATGCCGAAGCATGTACTTTTCTCGGCTATGATCTCGCACCCCAGCCGGCGGCATGGTCTTCTTCATTTTCCAACTCCGTTCCTCCTGAGGGTTCTCGTGATGGGCCTTTGCGTCGACTTTGTGTGGCCATGGCTGAACTGGAATCTCATGCACGGGTCTCGTAGCATGCGGACTTTCTGTAAAGCTGAGTTCTTGCCTTGTTGCATCCGCGTTGCAAGTCGACAGTTTAGTGTTTGCTCATGGTGTAGCGAGTGTGTCTTTGGACAGCACAGCGAAGGTTTCTCATCGACATGGTGCTTCAATTTTTTACCACCTTCCCGAAGTCGACTACTCATGGTATCGTCTGGGAAGTGCGTTTGAGGAAGATCTGGTGGCACTATTTGATGCTTTGCTGATTTGGCCGGCTGCACCGAAACAGATTTGGAACAGGTTTTCCAACTGCCGCACCCTTGCAAGATATGGCATGACAGCGGCTGAAAGTCCTGGAGCGAGGATGAAGTTAGACCGCGCAGGTTTCAAGCACTCCTGGTCCCAACATGGAGCATACCAAACAGTCTTGACCCAGAGGAAATCCTGGTTCCTGCTCGACTTGGTGACCCTCATCCCCTTCGATTTGTTCACGCTTTCGGTTAAGTCGGATCAGCTGGATGAGCTGCAGAGTCTGAAGGTGTTTCTCGGCCATGACTCCAAGGGGCTTCTGACCGGACCGTTTGAGCGTGTGCGAACCCAAGAGAGAGAAAGACAGAGCCGAAGGACCCCGACAGATATTCCATTCAGTGCAGGAGAGCATGACTAGGCGAGTCATGTGGAAAGCAGCTTTGCGCCTGTCGCTGGTAAGGTTTCGCACACTGCGCCTTGTGAAGATCATGCGCCTGGCCAAGTCCTCTCAGCACCCGAGCTGAAGATTGTTGCGCAGCACATGCAGCCACAATCAGGCCCTTGAAGTCCAAATGCACCCCGACCCCGGTTGCACAAGACATGAGTCCTCGTACGTTCGAGAAGCTGTGAGACAAACGGCTTGCAGTTGCGCTTGAGGCGCGACTGTGGCCAACCCTTCCGCACTGCATGCTACTGCAGGTTCTTCTCGAGTCTTCCGAAGCACCTGCAGCATCATCCCAAGGTTCATGCACAAGATCGAAGTTCCGCTGTCTATCCCGTACCAGCAGATGGCCCTGACACGGTGCTTGGGTTGGAGTTCTAGCAAGTCTAGAAACCTTGTTACAGAGCTAAGGGCCTGTAAGCCTTGCCTGCAGTGTGCGAGTGTGACAGGATGCTTGGGCCGAGGTTTTTGCTGATCCTTGCCTTCGTGTGCCACTGGCTGGCGTGCTTGTGGGCCATGACCTTGGGCCTAAATGAGGAGAGCCTGTGCATTTTCTCATTCTACCAAAAAACACCGTAAGGTCTCCCTGGCCCCTTAAATACCCCTTGCTCCCAGTTGTCGTTAGTTGCTTAGATTAACTTGCCTGCTGTGTCCGAGTTGTGAGGGTCGAAACCCTGAAGCCCAAATCCCTTCAAGTACCCGAGCTCGCGACTCTGATCGAGAAATATCGGCCGACGGGAAACTTCTCGGGCTCGTTTCGGAGGTTAGAGTTGGGGGGAGGGTGGCGGGAGGACAACATCCCCACCTGGATCGACGGCATTGAAGCGGAAGATCTGGCTTTGGGGATTCGGACGCGTGACTCTCCTTGGCGAGTGTATTTGAGTTCCTTTTACTTCTGCAGTTACACGCTCACCTCCGTGGGCTATGGCGACATTGGACCAGCGAATATTCTGGAACGTTTCGTTTGCTGCGTCGTGATCTTGTCTGCAGGCTTGGCGTGGGCATATGTCATTGGCGAGGTTGCCGCCATTGTCCATGACCTGACAGCCGAGAGCCATGTCTTCAGGAAACGTATGCACCATCTGAACCTCATGATGCGAGACCAAGGGCTTCCACACGACTTGTGCTGCCGGCTGCGAAGCTTCTTCCTGCAGAACCGACACCAATCCCTGGTGATGGCTCGCCAAGCTCTCTTGGAACGAATGAGCCCGCAGCTACAGTCAGAGGTCTGCATTGCTACCAACTTTGCATGGCTTCAAAAGGTGCACTTTTTCAAGAAGTTCATGAATTTCATCAGAAAGCAGGAGCGTTTGGGCATGCATACTGAGCCCTATCAAGCATGTGTGGCACACATCTCGAAAATGCTTTCCTTTGGAGCCTTCGCGCAGCGAGAAGCTTTTACCAATGTGCAAGCGCCGCGTTCGCAGAGAGTAGCTTTTGCTCGTGACCGTGGTTTTTTGTTGTGTGCACTCGCTGGACGGGAAAGATGCTTGCATTGCATCACTGCGAGGTGCTTTACATCTTGTCCAAGGGCTTAGTGGCTTTGAACAGCAAGGTGCGATCCCATGGAGAAGTCTGGGGCGAGGACTTTGTGTTGTGGGACTTACGGCTGCAGTGCAGGATGCCCTGGTGTGCGGTAGCAGCCGGTAGCAGTTGCGTTCTATCTCGCGAGCAGCCACAGTGCAAACACCACGGATCTTGCCACCCCTGCATGCCAAGGATACGTCTCTCATCCACCCTATCACCGGCTACACTCTCACATACATCGAAGTTTTGTCTTTATCTCGGGCAGACCTGATGCAGCTGGTCAGCACATGAAGCCCCAGGGTATCCGATGGCAGCGTATTCACTCAAAGATCCCCTGAGGCACGTGATTCATGAATGCCGCTTCACGAGTCCGGAACTGGGTCAGAATCTCGAAGCGATATTGCACAGCGGCTGACAGCTTGGGTTTAGGCCCTTAGGCCTTGCCTGGCTCCATGGGCCGAGCCTTGAGACAACTTGATGTTCAGAATCCAAATGCTTGGGCAGCAAAGGATCGTGCGGCGCTACTGCGTGCGAATCGCAGTCTATCGGGGCGTTCTACAGGAGGAGACCAGGGTGCACGACCGTGGCCATTTTATGACTGTTGGAATCTTTGTCCCTCGCTGTGGCAAATGATGGGGGGTGCCTGCAGGCGCGACGTCTCAAACGCCAGATGATGAAGGAAAGCGCACCCTACTCGGCGTACTCGGCAGCGAGCATTCTCCCATCTGAAAAGCCTTGAATGGCACAGCTGAGGCGATACGAGGTCAGCCTGTGCAACCGCCGAGTTCACCATCAAACCAAAGTCCGAAGCCGCCGAACACCAGCCAGCCTGCGAAACATGGCGAAAGTTATGGCAATGGGCAGCGCAAGGCATGAAGAGTGCAACACATGTCTCGTATGGGTGAATAGGTATTGAATAGGTGTCTCGCGAGCCATTTCCCTCGCACACATCACGGCGATGTGAAGCCAGCCCGCAACCAAGGATGGCTGAACCATTTGGACCACCTGGAGCATTGGAAAATTAGTTCAAAACCGGTTGCTAGGAGCCGAGCACGGCAGAGAAAGAGGGCTTACTTGAAACGGCTGCAGGATTATCTCAACAAGCCAGTGGGGAAAGTAGCATAGTCATACTTGGGCAGATGCTTAAACGGCTTAAACTGGCTTAAACATGGGTTTCACCTGCACAGCCAGCTGGGAAGATCAGTTGCTACCGCTGTGCAGAGCGACGGCTTTCTGTAGTGCATGCCTGCATTTCGTGCAAAGCATGCTCTGAGCGCAGATGGTATGGCGAGTTTTGTGCGCTCTGTTCGTCCTCGGCCAATTGCTGTCGCGAACGCTTTTAAGTCAGGCGCAAGCCTGTCGTAGCCCGAAGCAATGCCGACATGCCACCATTTGGCGTGGGCACACGGCATTCTCAACATGAGTGAATAGAAGTAGCCGGTGTTTATCTGTAAGGCTCGGCACGAACTTCGTGTGTCAAGACGTAAACAATGACCTATCAGATTTGGCTTCGGAAGCTGTGGGGATGCCCCGGCGGTTAAACCAAAACCCATTCGGTGCTACTACGGCCCCTGCCCTCGTGTGCAGCATAGCACGACGATCAGCCAAACGACGGGCATGTCGGCAGTGCTGCTCTGCGGAATTGCAGGCAGCAAGCAGCGATTGCTGAGTTTATCGTAGATGGCTGGCCCGAACGGAGGACCAGGAGTCAGGCAGCATGAACACGCTGACTGCAGTTTCTTGGAAGACTTCCTGTTGCAGAGTCGCCTTCAGATTGTTGGCCTGCGTAAGAGCTAAGATAGTGCATGTGCCCGCCTGAGTCTGACCTTCTCTGCCGGTTAAAGCCGCATGCGAAGAAAAGTTGGCTCGTGGAAAATCCTTCGTGCCATTCAGAAGTCTTGTAACCTTCCGGTATGTGCCTCGCACCATCTGAGCTGCTCGCGGTCATGGGGTTCTTTGCAGTCTCAGCACGGCTTCAGGCTGCACTTCCGACGTTTTCGGAACTGATGCAGGCGTTCTGTCTGGGCACGATGTAACGAGCTCTGCGTTGATTTACACGCATTTGCAATACATACCATGTCGTATCTGGGCATTCGAGGCCTCGAATCGTTCATTAAGGAGCGAGTATGGCCACGATAGCATCGGTGAAGCCCAGGTGGCTTTTTGATGGCCGCAGCTGCAGCGACTGCGCGTTTGAGTACTTGGCAAATCCATCAGGCCGGCGAAAGCAAAACCCTGCTGGTTCCAATGTCCCCATCCCTCTGACGCAGGCTCGTTCAGCGTCGAGGTGTGGGCGGCGTGCAACGGGACGATCGGCCATCAGCGGCTCGGCTCGGCGTTTTGAGTGTGAAATCATAATATAAAATCATCATTACATGGCACGGTTGAGCAGGTGCCTTCTGGCCTCCCGCGACCTTTCCGCTGGCAAGAAGGCAGCTTTGTAAACGCTGAATTTCAAGAGTGAAGAACGCCGAGTGGGGACGTTATCGGCCGACGCAGCTGTTTAGCGCTGTCCTCGGCGACCCCTTTCCGCACCAACTGCAAGCTTCATACCAGCGAAGTTGTCCCGTGTTTTTCATAGCGGTCGTCGAAGTACAGAAGGAGGTGGTTCGCATTGAACTGCGGTGGGAGTATTTCCGCAAGAAGCAACTCAGCCCGGCTCTTCCATAACACATCGTGAGCCTGTGAGTCTCCCTGCCTACCCAAGCAGAAGATGAGCCGAGAACATGGTGATGCACACATTTCTACAGTCAAGATAGTCCAGCAGCTGTAATTAGTTGCAATGTCGGGCGGGCGCCCACAGATGCTGATGTGTGGCTCGTCTCCATGCGATTATTGAATAGTCTTGCTGGAACTAGGAGCTTTTGCATTCCAGTTTGTGTGATCCGCAATAGGAGGGCCTTCAGAGAAGGAACCAGGGTGAACTCCTTCAGGGCTTGAGGTGCTGAACGGAGTGCTGAGTATTTCGGAGAAGCCTGCGATGCAAATAAGAGACTCTCTTAGTAGCAGAGTAGGTAACCTTTCACCTTTTGGATGCATTATAGTCCTTATAGAATCCCGAAGCTAGAACTTTGACAAGTGAGCTTTAGGCTACCTTTGCGGCCGTGAGTTTGGCTCTCGGTCCTTGCCGATACATGTGCCGCAATGCCGGGGCCTCAGCTGCTCGGCCCCGGCACCACCTTGCCGGGAATATATATAGTACATTATTATTATTATTATTGTTATTATTATTCTTATTATTATTATTAGTATTATTATTATTAATATATATATATATATATATGTATAGTATACTATGCTATATTTTGGTATATTTTGGTATATGACAGTATGTATTATAGCATATTATGATATAGTACATTGTGCATTTCACTTGGGCCACTTGCCCAGGTGAGAAGAAGTGGTTGGCGCAGGTTACTGGCTGCACAGAGAGCCGTCCAATTACTACAGCAGCGTTTCAGCGGCTTCATCTGTTGTCTCCGTCCGAGGAAAAGCAGAAACCGCTTTCTGAACAAAAGCCCTAGTCTCAGTGTGAGTGAAGTTCTGTAGAAGAGTGGTTGAATTAGGTGTTATCAGGCGTTTTTTGGTATGCGTAGCATGGCACTAAGCTTTGAGTGCATACGAGATTTTTGCTGGTCGTGCCATGAGAAAGAGCGCCTTGTGCAGAAACACGGCAATGGCATCGTCCTCCGGCTTTTCAGCTAAGAACGTGGCATTCGACTCCTGGACACGAGGGTTTTGCTTTGAGTAGGCCCCTGCCTCCGCGACCGGAGCGCTTGGCGGCCGTCCTGGCTGGGACGTCGTTGAGCAACCAGGCCGGCTTCGAGATGGTCGGGTTTTTTCTGCCCTTGCATCGTTTGCTGCAGGACCGGGCAACGTTCAACGAGGAGACTTGGCTGCAGTTTTGAGGTGCAGTGAGCAAAGCTGCAATGAGAGAGGAGATGTACAACAACTATGACCAGGAGGCGAGGCTCCTTCAAATGTGAGCTTTCATCTGACATTAACGGACTCGGTGCCGGCTTGCTACGTAGCAGCGCGTACCTGGGTTCAACAACACAGATTTCAACAGCGTTCGGGCTCCTGGTAGGTCTTGGAGAAATGTGCGTGGTGCGGCCGGACGTTTACGCCAGCCGCGCTGAAAATACATGCGAAGAGCTGCACGGAGGACGTCAACAAAAGGTAGCTGTTGCATGCTGACTGTTGCTTGTTCAGCACAGTGTGGAGGAGAGCCCAGCGAAACCTGCGGGCACTGGCCTGACGAAGGCCAGCCTCAGCAATACCATCGTGCCGGGAAGCTCGGCCGCAGCGCCATGCGCACATTACTGCCGGTGTGTGGGGGTCAGTTATGCCCTTCGCAATGCGCGGCATCGTGGCCACCGGTGGCAGTTGGTTGCTTAGCTAAGGCAAGGTTTATGGCACCCGCTGCTTAGCTGAACGATGCTTGTGCCATTTGTCAGCCCGTCCGTCCGACATACGGTTTCCCGAAAGGCCTGCCTCTCTATCTGCCCATATCTGCCCTGCGATCTTCCTGAGACCAGCCTCATCAGAGCAGTATATATGTGTTGGCTGCTGGTATGACTGCCAGTCAGCGTCCAAAGACGGTGCTGCGCAGTTCATTGGGTCTCGCACGCATATGTAGTGTGAAGGTGATGATGATGATGGTGATGATGGATGCCAACATGCGTCAACAGGCCATTCAAGTCGGGCATGCGGGCTTATTATCACTGCTGACCTCTAAGCCCAAGCGTGCACCCGCAACAGGGCATGAATCTTTGCAGGCCACGTCGGAAGCCAAAATCTGAACGCTTGCCTTTCATCGGATGGGCTCGGCGGCCCACAGGAGACGCAATTAGGTTCCCGTGTTGGGTTGGGACGGCGGCACTGAGCACAGACACATGGACAGGCATAAAGTCTTCTATGTACATGTACATGTCGCCGTGTGACGTGTCTGTGTATCAGGGTTGTGTGCACACGCGCACACCTGTGTGTGTGTGCGTATACATCCGGTGCTTGATAACGTCATCTGCCACCTCTCCGTCCGTTTCTCCTCCTGATCCTCATCGTCGTCTTTCTCTCCCTCCGCCTCCCCTCTTCACTCTCTTGCCGCATGTCTGCCTACCACCCCTTCCTCTACTCGACTCTAACCCATTTTTGTGGTGCATGTGTTTCAGCTAGTTACATCTTATGTATGTATGAAAGCATGTATGTACCTATGCACGTATGCATGCATGTATGTGTAGGCATCTATGTATTACAAGTACGTACCAGGGTGCATTTACAGAGATGCACGAAAGTATGACGTGTGTACGAATGCCTTCAAGTCTGTAAATTCCATGTGCGTGTATAGGCACACTCGGTTGAGTATCTGTATGTAGTGGCTTGAAGGGTAAGCTGGCTTGTGTGGTGGGAACTCGGCAGCGCAGAGTAGGATGCAGTGGCAGATGTACGTCTCACAGCCCCGCTTTGCACCAGCGAAGTGAAACTTCCATGGTTGAAGGGCAAACATCGAGTGCTAGCTGCTAGACAAAACATGTTCCGGCACTTCTTGTGGATGGCTTTGGTGCGAGCTGCTGGCAGCTTCAAGACCTGCTTGCAGGATTTGCGGGCCATGTCCCCGCAGAGGACACTGTCGCCGATGCGCCGGGCAGCCTCTGCAAAGCGGACGCCGAAACTGCACCCATTCATTTGTGGCGCAGCCTTTCCCGAAATGTCAGCGTCGACATCTCGCGGCTGAACCAGGATCCGAGCCGGCAGCAAGGGCCCGATGAAGGCCCGTAGAAGACCCGAAAATGTCTCGAGTGCTCGCTGCGGGCTGATCAGGCACCACCAGTTACACCTCCGCCGCCTGCAGCGCTTCACGGCAAGATCGGTAAACTGGTAGACTATTGATAGAGCCGGCAAACGACGAACACCGTTGGAAAGCAGCTGAGGCTGGTGCCGGCGGCGTCGCCGGTTTGTATTTACAAGCAGGACAGCCACTGCTGGCATGGACCATGACTCGCTGTAGCCTTGCATGTCTTCCCTGCTGAATGCAGCCCGCTTCGCCCACTGAACGACACTGAAATCCATCCAGCTCCTTCAGTTAATTGTTCGCACTTTGAATTCAGGAGCCCTCGCCCGTCCTTGGCGTGTACACGCCGGTCACGCCGGGCCAGCCACCGCGGCCCCCGGTCGTGTTGCTCGCCTTGCCTGGATTGCCATTCCTGGTTTCAGAGGGCTTGCCATGGCGCGACCAGATATTCCCGACTGCCGTCAAAGCATAACGGGGTTAACGGTTAACGTGTTGCTCTGGCAAGCTACCTGGAGTGTCCACGGCTTCAGGGTGTGGAGCAGCGTGACGCCTGCACCGCTTGCAGCACCCAGCACGGTGGCCACACCTCCTGCGGCAGTGGTGCCCTGCACGGCGGTGAGCCCCTTGCGAATGATTTCAGTGGGTAGCATTCTTCGGAATCGTTTTGAAGTAAGCCTCTCGGAAGCTTCTATGCAAGAAAGACTGGTGGAGCTCCTGAGGCACACCGCCAAAAGTCCAGACACCACGAAACCCAGGCCATGCTGGAGGAGCGCCTGAGACAGGGTTCTGGGGGTGTCAAAAGTCTTCAAGAGCCTCTTTGGGCAGAAAAGCCTCCAGAGTTTCAGCCAGGACCTGTCCAGAGCAAAGCCGCGAACTTCTGCTCTGACTGTGGAATGCGCTTTGTCCCGTCGGCGAAGTTTTGCCACGAGCCTGCTCTGCACTGTGACACGGTCACCTTGATCCCTTCTGCCGGCCTCATGCCTGCCTGATGCAAACATGTCTGCAAGCCAAAGCCGATCCAGTCAAGTCGCAGCACAGACTCGAGCTGGTTTGGACGGGTGGACAGAAGCCAACCTGTGAAGCCCAGGAGTGCGGCGCTCTGCGCCCAGGGGCAGAGCCACCGAAGAGGACAAAGTTCTGCTACACCTGCGGTGCGCGAAGCACAAACTGGAGCTGCCTTCGATGATGCCGGGCCACATCTGGCCACCCCGTTGCCACGCAGGGCTGGAGATCGGTCCTGCCATTCACTTCAGGTTTCACACTCCGGCATGGCTGGTAAGTCCAACGAGGCCCGTTCGTCGAGTTTCACGCTGACTTAGGCTGTGTCACCTCAGCGCGCTCAAAGCATGCCCTCCGTCAGAAGGAGAGAGCACAAGCGCGTGTCGGTGAGACAGAAACGGCTCAGAAGCTTGCAAGGCAAACTGCCCATGACCAGCGCATCAATGGTTCTGCAGCATTTGGTCAGGCTGGCTATGCCTTCTATGTGGAGCCCGAAGGTGTGTGGTCATTCTGGGCATCTCTTCTGCATGAAGCACAGCAGAGCCCATCGTCTCAAGGATGACTGGTCACATGCGACGGGCGAGAGTTGCCACTGTGCAGCTGGCATAGCAAGGTTGGCACGGCCAAGAGATGGGAGAAGCAGTGACCTCAGGGTTCTGCGCATTGCGGTTTACAGCATGGCAGCAGCAGCTGTTTCGTGCGTGCCGCTGCACGATCATGAGAATCAGCTGTCTAGGTTTCTCTGATCTCGCCTCCTTAAATTCCGGATAGTGCAAGCATGTGGAAAGAAACCATGCAGGCTGTATGGCTCCAAAGTGGAGCTGGGGAAGTGGCGCTACCCTCAGAAAGCCACATGTACCAGGTGTGCTGTTCTTTGCCGCGCTCCGTGTGCACGTTCCCCACAACCGTGTGCGACTGGGGCCGGCCTCCAGAAAGGAAGCGTGTGGACCTACAAGCAAAGCGGGCGAGCACGATGCCGTAGTTAACAGCAGTTGTCATTGCAAGAATGAATCTAAATCTCAGTAGCTTTGCACTATTCACACTTGGATCCTTGCATTAGAAGGCCGAGCTCCCTGTCCGAAGCTTTGAGCTGTTCCGCTCACGTGCTGCTGCTATGACATAGCACTAAGTTCGTCTAATGGAGGAGGGTGGAGTACACAAACAAGCAACACAAGTACCACCGCAGAGAGAGAGAGGGAGGCTCTCCCCCGCCGCTTACCCTTGCGAAAGCAAGAACAAAGCTTTGTCAGGACGCAGCTGAGAGGCACCGTGGACATCAAGTCCAAGGAGGCCGGTGTTTGTCCTCTTCTGGGGCTTCAGGTCCGGAGGTTCGAAGCAGCGACCACATCCTGATTTGAGGTCCAACGTATCAAGGTTCCGTTTGCACATTCCGGATTCAGAGCCAGCCATGCAGGCAAGCTAGGTCGGTAGCATGACTCGTTCCATTGTGTTGAAGCGGAAAATCTGCTTGGTTTGTGCTTGCATGGCCGAGACACGCATCGCTGCAATGGTCTTCGTGAGTTGCCACCTCCATGTCGAAACGCACGGCTATGGCAATCATGTGCACTGTTGTTCGCGGCAGGATGTAGCAGCGTTTCTTCCTGTCTACTGTCTTTGTTCCGAGACGTCGTGTTGTTGTGGCTATTCTGGTAGTGCTATCCTGCATGTTTTGCTGCTGTTGCCGCGTTGTCCTTGTCCTTGTCCTTGTTGTTGTTGTTGTTGTTGGTGGTGGTGGTGGTTGTTGCCTTCTTTGCCTTTTCATTGCTGGACTTTCATTGCTGGACTTCCTATTAGATAAGCGCTTCGTCGAACCCGTGTTTGTCAGTATCATGGCCGGGCAATACTCCTGCAGATGAGTGTGGCGGCTGTGTCGTGCGCAGGCTCGATTCTATGTGGACCGTCACCTCATCGCCTCCCGCAGTCGTGGTCTCAGCCGGCATGCGACATGAAAATACGCTTATGTTCTTCATAGACAGGCTGAGCACCCTTGAACAGCGAAACAAACTGAAAGGAGCCAGAGCGAAACGACAACAACGTGACTGTACAATTGCTGGACGTGTTCGAGCCCACGTTGTTCCAGGCTGGGTGGACTTCGTTCCGAACACGAAGCAGCCGCTTCGTTTGGATCCCAGCCGTCTTCAGCGAGTAGGTGGTCATCTTGCGGGCCGGATCTCAGGTCTTGGAGCAGGCAGATCTGAGGTGGGCCGCCACGAAGCTTCGTTTTCTTAGATGCACAGAGTCACAACGGTTGCGAGATTCGACCTTTCCCGATTCTGTCCTACGATCAAGTGAGTTTTCCTTGATCAGAAGGCTGTGCGGTCACTCTTTGTTTCTGAAGGGCGATCCCCACTTCTATTTCAATGGGGATCTTCGTGACGCCCACGCCTCAGAAGCTGTGATGCACCTGATTCGGATGCTTGAAGCTATATAATATAGATTCATAGTCTCTGATTGCTGGCCAAAGGTTGCAGTGCTGGGTGGTGCCCTCGGAGCCTTGTGCTGCTGAGCTGCTCTCCATGCGTGCATGGGTCTCGGTGCGCCTAAAGGGCACATCAACTCAAAAGATTAAGCAGCGCTTGCCTTGTAATTTGTGAATGGATGCCCCCGACACTTCAACCTGCGATGAGTTGAAGAGGTAGCAGTTGCTTGACCGTGTCGTCTTCTGCGTCTGCTCCAATATTCAATAGTCACAACAATGGATGTACAGCTGCTAGCAGCCATGTGAAGTTGTAACAACTGCAAGGTCTGAGAAGTCTCCCCAGCCAAGATCCGGAACGTCTCTTCGTATCGGTTTGGCCCGCCTTCATGTATGCACAACGGGTGTTTTATTCGGCTTCCAAACTCTGAACCTCTGTGACAGCTTGAACCTAACCTAATGACCCTCTAACTGGCCACGGCTCGAGCCGGTCGGGTGAACACATGACAGAGGCGCAGCAGCTCTTCCGACCTCGCTGCCCATAATGGCATCTGTGGACGCAACCATGAAGGCCATCAACGAGGCTTGCAGATCTAAAGGCGGCCACTACGCAACGTACAGTTGCACAGTGGTCTCCTGGGATGATGTGAGTCGCGGGACCGTTGGCGGCTCCTTGTCTTGCTGGGGGGCAAACATCACGGACACCTACCTCAAGAGCAAGACTGGGCAGCGTCTCTTTACGGTGCGTAGTGACAACTGGAACGAAAAGCTGGGCGTCGTCTCTGCAGATGAGGTGGCCGTGGTAGCCTCTCGCGCAGGGGGACCGCTGCAGCCAGTGACGCTTCGGAGTGTGTTGCAACAAATGGGCACTTACGGCAGCTACGCTGGCCTTGAAGGACAGACTGATCTGTCGAACACAGCCCTAGATGCGCAGTGCTCCATTCGCTTCCAGACCACCTTCATTCCCGTGGAGGAATCCTCCGATGGCAGGGGGAAACTTGAGTTTGCGACAGAGGCTTACAACTACAACACCACAAGCGACTCCGATCCGCGGAATCTCGTGTTGCTCTGCACCAGCCAAGGAATGGCTGTGCAGCAGGACGGGCGCGGCTCAAAGAAGCTTTTTCACCATGCGGTGGAAGGGAATGGCAAGATCCACCGCTATTGGCTTGAAGCGGAGGAGAGCCTTCACAAGGTTGGCGGTGAGCAGCGGGAGTCTGACCAGGAGCGTGCCGAGGCTCTGGCTCGTGGCAAGGCCACTTCCAGCGTCATCGGCATCCGGGCTATGGGACAACGCTTCAACGTGCTGATGACCATCCAGGTCCCGCTGCAGCAGCAACCTCGGCGCCAACGTGAAGGCAAATGCGGAGGTTGTCTTGCGGGTCTCGGTGCATCGCCGGCCTCCTTCTCCATGTTCGGCATGTCGGAGGCCTGCATGGAGGACGACTTGGACGACTGTATGGAATTGGCAGGCGCACCCCAGCTTCAGTCCCTTCAACTCAAGTGTCGAAGCACAGCTCGGCGAAGTGCTCCTGCACCCAAATTTCAAAGGGCTCAGCAGCGCAGCGCGCGTCTCTCGCGGCACGGAGCACGACGTCTGGAAAGGCTTGTCCATCAAGTCGCCCAAGCGAAATGGAGCCGAGCACGTGACTGTAACCGTTGTGATCTACAACGCTGTCAGAGGGGGTGTGCCGACGCCAGAGGATGTCGCGGCCGCCATTGACGATCTCGAGGGCCTTTACCGCGCCTGTGCCGACACTGGCCGCCTGGCAGACACCAAGTTCGATTTCATGAAGGAGCAACTAAAGGTCGACGATATGATCGACATCACAGCGAAGGTGGCGTTCCAGCCTCCTGTGGTGGACGTTCCCCAGCACGATGTATTTCCTGCCGCTTGACTTGAGTCCTGCAAGAGCATACGCGGCGCAGTTTAGTTTATAGGCTCTTGGGGCTTTTACAGAGCTCGACAAATTTGCCGCCTTGAGATTTTGTCTGGCGCAGCCTGACGCTCCATGTGCAGCCTCGGCTGCGCAAGCTGTGCCCTCGACAGCAGAAGCTGACCTTTGTACAGTGGGGTCGCAATGGCTTCGGTTCCCGCAAGGCTGCCCACTGTGCAACATTTCAGAGAAAGGCCGTTGGTGTTTGGCTTGAGAGCATGACGCACGAAGAAGACCGTTCGCCTTAAACCTGAACCAAGGTCGAAGCTTGGGCGATGAGGACATTTCTGAGGACTTGGCGGCCACGGCGAGAGCCCAGGCCTGTGCGACACACTTACAACTCTGGTTTAGGGTTCAGGGCATCCTATACCCTGGCACGCAAACAGACCCAGCTGAAGAAAAGGGCACCCTGTATATCCCTGTATCCCGTCCTAATACCCATCGCAAGCAAAAGACGCAATAGTGCAACAGCACGGCAAGCGCAGAGGGCTAGAGCCGCCCCAGCCCCTGGCATAGATACCGATGAATGAAAGGTGATTGGGAGAGGTAGGTAAGGACAAACATGGTGCCGGCGCCCGTACGGGGCCGTGCGTTTGGAGACATTTTCTCGTTAGTGCAAGAAGGCGGCGTGTCCAAAACTCGAGCCAAACGCGCGTTTTGCACCGGTGAGAAGCTTGCGCAGGTGCCGAAAACTAGGGTACTTCAAAAGTTGTTGACTGCCGCAGGATCAACAGCGCATAACAGTCAGCACTAGCCTTGCTAGCCAGCCGGACATCCCTAGAATCTATGCTTGGGCCAGCAACAAGCTCCCAGGATGCGCGAACTGCAGTCACAAGTCGAAAGCCACTTCAACTTTGTCAGCATCAGCAGTGTCATGCAACAGAATCTGCAGAAATCCCTACTGCAAATCATCATCTTGATATCTGCGCAAACCGAACGTCATTAACCCGCCCACTCCACCCTCCCCCCCCACCCCTTCATCCCTTCACCTTGGTCCAAAATGTATCTGAACATACGCCGTACGGGCGCCGCCTCCGCAAACATGGAGATGGACAGACATCAAGTCAAGAGCCGACGACCGACGTGTTAAAGATGCAGACCTGGGTCGAGTAATGCATGCAGGGAGACGTGCAGGTACACTGGCATTCATCTGCACAAGACAAGCACCGTATGTATGCCGCGTATGCCTACAGGGCCTGCGCAGTTCCGTGCTGTGTTGTGTGGGTGCCAGGACGAACAAAATCTAAGCTGAGCCGTGCCAGAGTTCGTGGTGATCGGCAACTGTGTCTCATTCTGTGACAGGAGCGTAGCCACAGCGAGATCTTGCAAGCCTTGCAGAGACTCCCAGTGCTGCTGCGCCATTAGCTTATCGTGTGAACCATGTGCTGCATTCATGGACATGTGCTTGTGATGTGATGTGCATGTGTACTCAGGACAATCAAAGGGTGCCGGCCTAATGCTTGCAGCGAGACGGAAACGGAAACGGTAGCCAAACGGTAGCCAAAATGCGCGTCACGATGGAAAGCTACAAGCTTTCATTCCTGAATTGTAATTTGTGAGTCTTCTTCGAAGCCCCCAGGAAAGGGTCTCGGGCCAGCGCAGAGCGCGCTGAGCTCTGCATTGCGCTGGGCCTCCGTTGGGGGCCGCAGCTATGCGAAGGGGACTGTTTCAAGGAGTGATGCTTCAGGATTCGAGGGCTTCAAGCAGGGCCAATTTCGGGTTTTTGAGGCTTTGATGTGGCTGCAGCCTGACGACGGAAGCCCGCTGTACGGTGAAATCTGAGAGGTCAGACCCGAACTGCTTCCTCAAAGTTCCACCGCGGCTCCTTTCGCAGCTGTTTTAGAGTGTTTTGAAGCCGGCCAGCAGATCAGCGTCTTGTCTACATCGGTGCTCCTTTCGGCCGGCACGAAGATGGGCATCAACTTCAAGCGGTCCGACGTTTTTCACAACACCGAGCCCAGCCCACTCAGCCAGCTATTTTTACACGGAGAATAATAACATGCTACTTTGCCCCCGCCATGACCCGGCCATGTTGGAGCTTCAAGGTGCGTTTGCAGCTTCGTAGCCGGCACGAGGAAAGTAACGCCTGGGCCACACTGCACAGGTATGGTGGCCAAATGACCGAGCCGATATGGGTCCGGAGGCCTAGCAGGGCCTGGTGATTGGAAACCTCGATGGTGGCCGATTCAGTAGCTGTTGTGGACCTGTCGCATATTTCGCGCAGCTCGCTGATCTGTTCATTGATTGGGCAGGGAACTGAAGCCAAGTCGGCACAGAGGGAATGCGTCTCTAAGGTCGGAATGCGGCTTCGGCCCCTCGTCAATCATGAGATCGGCCTGGGCCTGAGCCCGCCACTCTTAGCATGAGAGTCTCTGGCACAGTTCGACACGTCACGAAAAGAGCTTACCTTGACGCTGCAACAAATGGTTTCGTTGATCCTGAAGTCTTCTTTGGCAGCTGTTGGCTGCTTTCGGCCGGCCTTAACAAGCCAAGTATATTGAATTCCCATGTATCAAGTCCTTGTTGGCTGCAGGTCAAGAGAAATGCCTGACGATCGAGGCCCGGAGCAGTCGGGAGTCGTAGTGGCAGGGACCTGGCTCAGCCAGGGGGGCTCCCGGGTGAGTTGATACCCGCACTCCAGGGGCCTCACGGGTGTCCGGTGGTTCATGTTCCTGGGGCATCCGTCTCAGGGCAACCAGGTCTCCATCGTCGAGGATGTCATTGACACCGATCGGAAGGCCGGAGAGAGTGAGACGAGTGAGAGTCGATGACAAGCCGTGCTGGGCCAACTTGCAGGCAGCAGTCCCAAATGACTTTGACCGGAAGTCGACCTTCGCCTTCGATGCCGGCGACAGAGAGAACAGAACTGTATCCGCCTTATTTCTAGGTGTGGCGAATGCATGACTTCGTAGAGGTCGCCATGGACAGCACGGACGAGAGCAGCCCCTCCTTCGTCTCGCAGGAAAACCAAAACATGGCTTCTTGCAGCATGATGCATTGCCATTGGTGGTAAGCCGTTAAATGAATGACTCCGAAAGTGGTTTCGGTGGTTGCATGAATGAAACGACCGCGGATGCAGGTTGTTTAGCAAGCTGCTTGCATGCAGGAGAAGTGCTATGAGATTATGGGCCGGCGAATGGTGGATCACATGCTGCAGGCCACTGCCATGCGAGTGTGTGCTTGAGAACTTGATCTGACGAGTTTATTCCTGAAGTGCTGAATTATTGCGTGAGTTGCCACTGCAGGGTTTCAACACCTGCCTCTTCTGCTACGGCCAGACGGGGACTGGAAAGACCACCACGATCATGGGCAAGGCCGCTAAGCGCAAGCCAGAAGTCTTTGGTTCAGCCCGACTTCGATAGCAGCTGTGAGCAGATTCTGTCTTCAAGCTCCTGTTCTGACACAATGCCAAACTCTCCCGTGAGCCCTTTTGACAGGGTCGATTAGCGATGTGTCCGGGGCTCCTGAGGCGCAGCCGAAGTCAGAGCGCGGCCTTCTCATGCGCCTCTCGGCAGCACGAGAAATCTATCTTTGGGCGCCGTGGATATGATGGAGGGCTTGCATCGCTTAGCTGGGAGAAGCCTGCCAAGCTTCGCGTAAACGGTGGCGCAGACTTGAGTCACAGTGGTCGAGACGATTCGCTCGCGGGACCTCAGTTGGAAGTGTGAGGAGCAGACACAGTGCCTCAGGACTCGTCGACGATGTGTTCGAAGAGGCTGCAGCTCAAGGGTTGCAAGCAATAATTAGACGGCACAGTCTTGTCTGAGTCTCCCAGCCTGTGCAGTCTTCCTTGAGCTGCGGGAGGTTTTTGTCAATAGCTCTTGTCAAACCAGCCTGCATTCTGGATGAGATTGCCAATGCACTTACAGCACTTGCAGGTGGACAAGGAGCAGTCGAACTCCGGGTCCCAGGTGCACGTTGTCATGCAGATGCTGGAAGTCTACAACGAGAAGCCGAAGCCCCAGACCCATCACACTGGCTTGAACTAGGTGGGCATACGAAGAGGCGCAGAGCCCCGACCGTTGCAGTGCAAAACAACTGCCGCCAGTACTGGCAGTGTCGTCGTCGGTTTTTGCAGTCGTAGTCGTCGTCGGCAGTGAGCCTCTCATGAACGCACCACCAGTAGTGTTAGCTGTTTATTTTGTATGATGCTTAGAGGATGAAGATGCGTTAGAGTCCACTGCTAGCCGTGAAGCAGCGGGGCCGAAATGACACTGCTGAGAGGCTGTGAGACTCTTGGGCAGGTCAAGGGGCTCTTATGTACATAGGTGTGTGGTACTTGGTTTCATCCCAACCGATACCGCTGTTGGTAATGAGGGTGAACCTGGCTATGGTTAACCTGAATGCTGCAGACCGCCAGTAGGGGGGTCTCAGGTGGTAGGTGGTCATCCCACTGTTGTCTCGGTCTCGAGCGGCATTCCTTCAGCCAAGCTGGCGTTCCTGAGCTAAAGATAGCAGATTCAGATGGAAAAGAAGGCTCAAAAAACAAAAGAAGCTGTGCGTCCTGAGGCTGAAGGACTTACTCGCCACCTCAGACTTCGGGCCCGCTGGGCCGGGCCGCAGCGCCGCGAAGAAGATTAACATCCACGTGCATCCGGACGGCCCGGGAGATCCGATCACAACAACTCCTTGGTGGAATTTCTAGGAATACCAATATTCAGTCTGAGATCCATGGCGATCGTTCGCTGTCACGATGTGACTGGCGGAGCATGGGTAAGTGGAATGAAGTGTACAAGTTTTGGAGCACTGTTGGAGCGTTATCAGTCTTTTGATGGATAATGGCTTGCGCGTGGGAACTTTTGTACCGAGCTTTTGCAAGTTGCTCGCGTTTGGTGTTGGGTGCATGCTCAGGAGCTTGGAGTGTACCTGACTGGGGCAATCGAGGCACCTGTGCAAGCCTCAAATGATCTTTGGCAAGTTTCTGTCGTCGTTTCTGGTAGCCAGGGAATGTCCAAGAGAGAGCATCGTTCAGGTGAGAGGTAGTCTAGTGATCTACGGCTTTGTAGCTACGCCGCAATGGACGCATTCTTGATGCACGGATCAGACCCCATGCAGTAGCCCTTGAGGTCAAAACCGCAGCCGAGTGCATCAAAACGACGCCCTGCTGCAAAGTGATCGGAAAGCCGTAGCGTACTCACCAGATTCGACAAGCCAGCTGCGAAACCCGGATGTGTCAGCTAATCCAATGTTCTGAATTGGATACATGGCTGTCCTTATGGCAGCTTCCATTGCCCGAGCAGCGAGGTAACTCTCATCAGCTTGTCATACACTCGCGCATCGCGCCTTTGTGAACTGGTTGCATGCATGGTGAGGATTGAGTACGGGAATGCGATGAAGGCCCTCTATCCGACCTGAACTGACACAGCTGCTGCTCCTGGGAAGCGTCTTCGATCATCTTACACGGACTCACCTGGCAGGCAGTGCAAGCCACCGCGATGAATGCACAGAGTTCTCGTGGCCACACCGTCTTCAAGCTGAACATGGTCAGAGAGGCAACGCATTTTGATTAGACTCCGTAGCACATCCCGTTAACCTGCCTATTCAGGGCGGCAGCGACAATCTGTCCACCACTTCTGAGGCCGGAGGATTTCTGGGGGTAGGGGCTACAGTAGTTGTTGGACCTCCGTCATGGGCCAGGCGATGCCAGGCGGCTTGTTCGATTCCGCTGTATGGACTCAATGTTCGTGTGGTTTGTTCATCACAGTGTGTACGGGTCCGACGATTATGCAATCTCAGACTGGGTCACCAGAAAGCCTGATGATGTATTGGTTGGCCTATGGAAATGTCGCAGCTAAGTTTCGATATTATATACAAGGTTGCGGTTGCAGCTAGAGATACTTGTGGCTGTCAACCAGTCGCTTTGCAAGGTCGTGTGGGGAGTGGTCACACACACACACACTCGTGCAATCCTCCCTCTGGACTAACTCGGATCACATGATATTCAGTCTTTCCAACACAGAGGAGTAGGATGTGAAGAGGATTCTGGCTTAGCCTCTTGCCATATTTNACTCGGATCACATGATATTCAGTCTTTCCAACACAGAGGAGTAGGATGTGAAGAGGATTCTGGCTTAGCCTCTTGCCATATTTATGGCCAATCCAGCTGTGCTTCTAGCACCCAGGAACCGACCTGCAGGTACGTTTCCCTGTCCATCTGACACAGAGCTTCGTTGGCGCGAGCTGTGTCAGAGGACCCCGCGCCCCCTGCATATAAGTATACGAATGAATCATNTGCAGGTACGTTTCCCTGTCCATCTGACACAGAGCTTCGTTGGCGCGAGCTGTGTCAGAGGACCCCGCGCCCCCTGCATATAAGTATACGAATGAATCATTGAAACCTTGGCAAACAGGCGTTCCACACACACACACCCCGCTTTGCGGGGTAGCCAACAGGCTTTTTCGCTTGGCCCTTGCTTTGCATTGGGGAAGCGGAAAAAGAAAAAAGGAAAAGACAAAGGCTCTGCAGGAGGGCGGGCGGTTGGCTGTGTAGCCTTAAAACGTAAAAGTTAAGTACCGTACGCAGCTGGAGGCCGCCTTTCGGGCTTGAAAAAGCCTCTCTGGCTGCGAGCATTGAAAAAGAAAAAACTGTGACTGTGAAACGACACATGCGGAAAAAGAAAAAGGAAAAGGAAGGGGTG
>BGNK01000095.1:37137-101587 GCA_003297005.1 Symbiodinium sp. clade A Y106 | reverse complement strand
AGAGAGCAGCGTGGGTGTGACGGCCAATGATAACACCTCTCCCATTGTTCCTGTTCTGGTACAGCAATTGGCGCAAATCTTCTGGATCCTGTGACAGCTCTGAATGGTGTCCAGGGGAGTAAACTCTTGATGAAACTGACGACTGACACAGAGCCCGGGGCCTGACTGGTCTCAAGGCTGTCGAAAAGTGCATCAAAGATGCTCAGTCCCGTCAACAACTAGGCGATCAGGCCGGAAGCGAATGCAGGATTACTCCGAAGAGTATTTACTGAAGCGAGACCCGAGGGTCTGGGTTTGTGTTAAAGCCGAAAAGGGCTTGGACCGATCAGGGTCCTTGACTGCAACTGGGCCGATCAGGGCCATGCAGTAGGCGATCCTACTGTAGACGACACGATCGACGAAAGCCGTCTAGAGCACACTCGTGCAATCCNGATCAGGGTCCTTGACTGCAACTGGGCCGATCAGGGCCATGCAGTAGGCGATCCTACTGTAGACGACACGATCGACGAAAGCCGTCTAGAGCACACTCGTGCAATCCTCCCTCTGGACTGACTCGGATCACATGATATTCAGTGTAGGATGTGAAGAGGATTCTGGCTTAGCCTCTTGCCATATTTATGGCCAATCCAGCTGTGCTTCTAGCACCCAGGAACTGACCTGCAGGTACGTTTCCCTGTCCATCTGACACAGAGCNGGCTTAGCCTCTTGCCATATTTATGGCCAATCCAGCTGTGCTTCTAGCACCCAGGAACTGACCTGCAGGTACGTTTCCCTGTCCATCTGACACAGAGCTTCGTTGGCGCGAGCTGTGTCGGAGGACCCCGCGCCCCCTGCATATAAGTATACGAATGAATCATTGAAACCTTGGCAAACAGGTGTTCCACACACACACACACACCACACACCGCCGTTCAGCTTCCTTGGCTTCGTCAGGTTTGCTTTGCAGACCTCGCTGGTCGGGAAAATGAGAAGACAACGCAGGACTTGTTGCCGTCGGTGTAGTGCGCAGTCTGTTCCGGCCGGGAGTGCGCAACATATTAAGTTATTAAGTCGCAGAGGAATAAGCACATGTGGAATTCGGAGGTCTCCAGTTTGCTCGGGCTTCGTCTGGACAGGATGCATCTATGCACACGGTAGGGGCTCCTGTGTGCGATGTGTAGGTCACCGGCGAGAGGTTCGTGGAGCTGAGCTTTATTAACAAGAGCTGGGCCCTTTGCTGCAGAACTTGGCACTCCGGCTCCTTGCTTACCGCATGCGTGCTTAAAGGCCTGCTGTACCTGTCCGGCTGCATCCAGAGCTTGGGGCAGCAAAGTGAGCCCCCCAGGAAGCTGAAGCTCTTGGATGGCCAGTGCCAGTGATCAGCATTTATGCACAAGAACATGTGCTGTGCCAGTGCACCCAACCAGCCACGCAGTGATCATTGACACCTGTGTGCAGCTCACCGCCGGCGCCTTCAAACTGACCATGGTTCTGGCACTCCGTGCCTCGGTGAGCAGATGAGACACCGCTGGAAGGAGGGCCATGAAGGCTTTAGCCGACGTCCCTTCAACCGCGGGGTAGTCCTGGTCCTCGTTGAGACCACAAAGGATGGGCAGAACAGTTTAGCCAAGGAAGTCGAAGGGCGTTGACATGTCGAAGCCCCCGGGCAGCACTCAGCTGACTTCGCAGAGCTTTGCACTTCGCGACTCTGTGATGAATTGCAGGTGTGGACACTGTTGGCTGATTTGTGATCGATATGCTGGCTGATCGCGATTCATGCACCACTGAACATTCCCGAAGGCTCAGTTCCTTTGAAGCCAAGGTTTCGCAACTCCAAGCTGACACTGTGAACAGCTCAGGCGGTTCGACTCTGTCAGGCAGGTTCTTTTGCTGCTCCAAGCTGAGGCTCCTCTCAAATGCGCTGTCGGGGAATTCGAGAACGTCGATGATTGGAACGTTGAGTCCGGCTGTGACTAGACAGAATATTGGCAGAGCTGAAAAGCGCGACGGTGGAACTTCTGGATTGCTCTTTTCGAGGCAGCCCACTTCGAGGAGAGTCACAACACGCTCAGGCACGCTTGTGGTCAAGTCTTCGAGCTATTCCGAGCTTGGCAGCAAGCCGGACCCATCATGCTGCTGATCTGTTGGTGAGGTTTGCGTCGACAGTGAAGACCATCAAGGTGCAAGCCAAAGCAGCACGAGCGGTGGACAAGGACTCAAGACAGCTTTCATTTACCTCTGTTCGATCTTCTCCCAAATGACAGCATTTCTCCCTGATGGAATGGTGTTTCTTCTTGGCCATGGCAAGATGCTAGAGATAGCCTACTAAGACTAAGACCTACTCGCACAGCCGAAGCAGCAGCCCATGTATAAGTCATCACATGCCAGTGACACGCAGTGATCTGGAACTCTAGATCGGCACCATCAAGCACTTTACAAGCATCCAGGTGGCAAATTCAGCTGTACCAGACGTAGGACTACATACAGCCCAGAACGTCCTTACATCTGTCAGTCTGATTTGAGAATGCTTGAAGATATCATGACGATGCGTTGCGGGGTTAATGTACATTGGCACCAAAGCAGCTTTGCTTTTCGCCATGGCCCATCTCGGTCCGCTTTCAGAGCCTCTGAAGCTGCTGGATGGAAGGCTGATGCCGAGGATAGGCCTCGGCGTTTACAGGCCCGAAGATATCTCACATTGTTTCAGAAAGCGTGAGGCCTTAGTGATTGAAGGTTTGGATGGGTTGAATTTTTCGAGATTACGAGGGCCTTGAAATTGGTGCCATGGTCACGGGCCCTGTTGCGAGGTCCAAGCCTGGCCCGGAAACGTACAATGCCGTCAAATGGGCACTGGAAATCGGAGGCTCAGATTGGATTCATGACATGACCAGAAGCAGGCCGTTTCGCCACCAGTGTTTTTGACTGAGTTTCTACCGGCACGAGCAACCTTCTTGTCCCAAGGATATCGCTTGGTAGATACTGCGGCCTTGTATCGCAACGAAAAGAGTGTGGGCGAGGTGGGCTGAAGAAGTGCTAAAGCCTGCACAACAAGCTTTCGCACAAGCTCGCAGATCCTTTCAGGTCGCTTTCAATGCCATCCTGAAGAGTAGCCGTTTCTGCTCTCCTGCAATCTTGCGAAACGGAGGCCCGCGCCCAGCCATGGCAGAGCGAGAGCAAGAGCCGCAGTGGTGGGAGGATGGCAGAGAGTGGACTTCGGAGCAATCGGAGCAGCACACCTGGTGGGATTCAAAGAGCTGGGGTAGCTGGGAATGGGACCAGAGATGGACCAGCACCTGGTCCTGGGAGGGCGAAGAGAAGGATGCCGAGGACGTTCAGGTCCCAAAACCAAGCACAGATTCCATCGTAACCTCTTCTTCCTGTGCTTCGCCCACATCCCAAAAGTTGATCTTCGTGCTGGGAATGCCCAAGACTGGTACTACGTCATTGCATGAAGCATTTGTGAGGGCCGGCTTGAACTCTGTGCACTGGGCCTTGGATCAGGGCAAAAACCTCAGCAAAGACAAGCAGCTGCGTCTTTGGGGCGCCGGTTCCGAATGCCGACTGGTGGGAAGACTCATAGATCAAGCTGTGAGCGAGGGCAAGGAGCCTTTAGCATACCTTCCGCAGGTGGAAGCACTGGCCGAGATGAACGGCATGTTTTGGAAGGATAAAGCACAAACTACCGTTCAGGCATACTTTCCGCAAATGGATCACTTAGAACGGCTGCTGGAAGCTTACCCAAATGCGTATTTCATCTTAAATGTGCGGAACTTGGATGACTGGGTCAAGTCCGTGGATCAACACAACGATTTACGCAAGCGATTCGTTTGTGCAGATCTGCCAGGTTTGCCAGCCCAGAAAGGGGCGACAGACAAGGAGCTCGTGGAATGGGTAGAAGCGCACCAGAAGCGTGTTCTGGCTTTGCTTCCCAGCCTAAACGCAAATTTGTTACACTTTGACATCGACCTTCATGGGTCACGGGAGCTGAGCCAATTCCTCCAGTGCCCGATCACGTGGCCTCATTGCAATCGGACGGCACGCAGGTAGCCGGCTTGCGGAGACAACAGCTTCGATCTCGAAGCTCTCTTCGGAGTTGGCGTTGAGGCCTCTGCACCAGTAGGGAATCGAAGAAGTCCTCCTTGCCACGTGCTGGGCTACTGCATAGGCCGGGGCGACCCGAAGGCGTGACCCTATGGCATTGCGGCCGGCCCGTGCTTCGCATCAAGGCGACTGCGGAGAGTCCTCCAGAAGAGTCAGCCGGCGATGGTGGCAGAGCAGGAGGCCTCGCTCTTCCAGCACAGCTTCTATTGAACGCTTTGGACCCTGCTCATACTCGGGTTCATAGGTGGCGGATGCGAGGCTTTGGAATCGAAGCGAAGTGTTGGAATTCCTGCAGCTACACTGTCTTGGGTTCTTCCCAGACAAGAAGCATGTGCCCTGCGACTGCCTTGCAATATGGCTCAGAGGCATCACAGCTTTTGCTGTGCAAAAGCCCGCAATGAATGAATGAATGAATGAATGCCACCGCGACGAGCAAAGTTCGATCTGATTACTTCGAGTTCGCGCATGCGCGGGTTGACCAAACATATCAAGAAGCACACTGTCGTGATCAACATCCCCGGGAAGCCCGGTGAGGTCGCCGACTTTCACCGCTGAATTTCGGGAATTTCGGCCATGGACGTTTGGAGGCTCTTGAACATGGAGCTGCCAAATGGGGCAAAGCGGTTCTTGACTCGCTAGATAGACGAGACGACCACTATGCTGTGGACAAGTTTGGGGTCGGCTGCAAAGCTAAGAAACAGCTGTGCTTTGGTCTGCTTCGGCAGAGGATCGGAGCGCAAGATAATGCATTTTATTCTGCAACCGCCATGAAGGCTGACAAAGAAGGTCTGGCGCGATCAGCTGCCTTGGCCGTTCCTTGAAGATCTGCTGAAGTTTCATTCAGGCAGGCACAGTTGGGGCACAACATCTCTACGTGTTACTACTACCACAGCCCATGCGATTCCTGGATTGGAAGCCGTGCTCGACCAAGCCAAGGAGTTGACAGCGCCTGCAGCAGCTCGAGAGATGGTCTGCTGCAGCACACAGACGCCTGGGTCGACCAAGTCAACAAGTTGACCGACAGGCATGATACTCAGCGGATGAGTCAACTATTGGTGCCCGCAGACCCATGCCTGGGTGAAGGGATATCCTAATGTGGCAGATTGGTCTGACATGCAGAGGAACATACTTCACATGCACACTGGACGAAAAAGGCGCATACCTGCATCTGTTGCGGGCTTGGGATTCGGTCAGCGACCCCGGCATTACTCCACAAGACACAACCTCTTTGGTGCTCAGTCACCACGTTCGTCTCCAACGCCTTGCAGGATCTGCACGCTACCGGACGTTCTATTCTTGAGGGTGTAGCTTCCGCATGCGAGTTGTTCTGTCAGACTGCAGCATGCACGGAGCACGACACAACAGATGATGATGATATGTAAGAGTCTCTCAGTGGACAAACTGCAAGGAACGAATTGTCCAAGACCTTTGATCTTAGACTCGGAAGGCCATCAGGGATTCGGGACTCTCCCGAGAAGATGTTTGGATCACAACCAAGCTTTGGGACAGCGGGGGCCCTGGAGGCTTTTTGCCGAGTGTGCAATTGCAGCATGCGCCAGCGCAGACTCCGAAACTTGACACATGCGAGGTGATCACGGACGGGTCCTCGGCAATTGGTTTTGGTGGCCTGTCTCTCTCTCTCTCTCTTGCTCTTTGTGCCCTCTCTGCTTGTGGGGTGTGGTTGGGTGGGGCACGGCGTGAGAGTGCGGGCGGCTGAGTTGACGTCTCATCGGGTCTCGTTGTCCATAGTTGTTACTGCTTGTAGCTGCTGTCATGAGCATGTCGTTGAGGTTGTTGGAGTAGTATGAGGTCATTGCTTAGCAGTGCAGGGTTACATGTAGGACCAATTCCCCCGCAAGCGATCCGGAATTCTGCGCCATGCTGGAGGATACGAGGCCACTCTGAAAGCATGCGAGAACAGCCTACATCAGCTCGGAGACTCAGCGGCAGCTCGAGGTGTGTCGTCTTTTTCCCAGCAGACTCGGCACCTTTTCGTAATCGTACGGTAGAAGATCTCAAGGAATGTCATACATCGACTTGTACTTGCAGCTCGGGCAGCAAGGGTGTGAATCCATGTGTCATGACGGTGTCATGTCGTGGGCACTGTGGCGACAGCTGCAGAGACTTCAGGATCCACTCCCCGAACACCGGTAAGTTGGTCGAGACCTGGGATGCATTGATCGAGCTTCAGCGCCGCGGCGTGGTGAGGTCCATTGGCGTTTCGTCTCTTGGCCGCGGCATCGGATCAGTCTGGACGAACCGGTATTGGGAACCAGCTCTGCGAATCAGAGCAGCCGCCGAAATCTCCTGCCAGTCGAACCTGCTCAGATAAGCCGGACTCCGATAGTCTCAACGGGTCATGTGAGCATGAATCATGTAGTCGTGCATGCTAGCTTTAAACTCGTCTCGAAAACCTTGCGACTGAACGATAAAATAGCGGGCATAAGTTTGCCAGATGCAAGTACCGGAGATACCTGGCCTCGCAGGATTGCGTTCCAGTCGCAAACCGCAAGGTTGCGGTTTCAAGATATCCCACTGGAGGTTACGTGTTGGTGGGTGTGTGTGTGTGTGTAATTTCGCGTCAGATCCGTTGAACTGTTGTTCATCCTTTCCCAATGTAAGCCAGATTGTGAATCTCACTTGTTAGGACCGCTTGAGTTCATCGCAAGATTTTCCATCCAATCGCAATGGGAAGTGGTATTTACCGAATGACCGGGCTGTTTTTTGCATCCTTTGCACCCTCTCTTCCACCACAAGTTCTCCCCTTCAGCTCAGCAGTGAAACGAAAACTTGCGCGCAACCATCGCGAGAGTTATTGTAGTGCCTTGACACGAGTCTCAGTCGCTGTAGAAGCAGCGGCAAAAACCTATTCCCATCCGGGATCCCAGGCCGAGCCTGCGATGGCTAAATCCAGCCGAAACCACGGCCATGTAGGGTCTATTTCCATAGGAAGGATCGATGCGAACACAGCGGGTCGTCCGCAAATCTGGCTTTTGAGGAATTTCGGGGTGCAGCATTTGGAAGCGCTGCGATCGTCGGGCCGCCAGTTGCCCGTTGTGAATCAGATCGTTGCGGGGCTGCAAGAGCCTGCATACGTATCCATTGCTCATGTCCTGCGCGTGATGTCTTACCTGAAAAGCAAACTTCAGGAAATGCACCCGATGGTTTACCAAGAGCGAAAGCCCGTGCTTGAGCCGGGCACCCAAAGCTCATTTGAGACTGCGTGATTTTTGGCCCATGTGCTTGAAGCACTGAGGCTTTGCGCTGCTCATGGCATCAAAGTCACAGCTTATGGTTCAATTTTTTCTGGTCAGCAAGAACAGCTAGGAAGGACATCGCCAGGGCCAGCCACTGCGTTTGTAGAAGCTTGAATATCCTGAGTTTCTGTGGGACTCTGTGCGCAGGAAAGAGGTGGCACAGGTTCTTGCTGCACACCCGAGCACCTTGATCTTTCAGGTAGGCCGCGGGTGAGACAACGTGCACGAACCTCACTTTTTACGTGTTTTGCACGTACACCACCGCAGGAAAGATACAGGGTTTTCTGCCATCTGGGTTGTTAGTGTCGTTATTCACATGCCATGCTTCTGGCTTTCATGTTTGACCTTCAGTCGAAATCGCTGCAAGGTAAGACGCCGGCACAAATTCTGCTGCGATGGGGCCTGCAGATGGACTTCCAAGTGATACCAAAGCCACTCGGTTGCAGCTGATGGCAGGTCATCTGAGCATCGCATCACAGGTTTTGTAGCACAGCATGGGGATGCTGCAGCTCGGATGAGAAATCTTAGGAGTGTTCGCCGGGAGCGTCTCGAGGAGAACATGTCGCTCGGCTGAAGTAACGCATGCAGAGCCACGAAACTAGAGCCTTCCGTCGTGAAACATCGGGAAAGCTGTTGGTGTATGCCGAGACTGTGATTCAAGCTCTGGAGCATGCTTCTCTATCAAACAAAGACGGATCAAGGTTGCAGACTGCTGCAACTGAACAGGATTGCAATCGAATCGGGTCACACGGCCCCATGGAGGAATCTGATGGACTTCGAGCTGACGCCCGGCGAGGTACCATCACAGTCACATGTGTTGTTGTAGGCATCCAAGCGTTACAACATCTGAAGCTGTCCCCTCTGGCAGATGGAATCGTTAAGTGCGATGCGTGGAGCCTTGCACGAGTACTGGCATCTTGGCATGCTGAAGTGAAGCGGGTTCAGTGCCAGGAAATTCCGGCCAAAAGGTTCGAGACCGCGCCATGAGAGGCAGTCCGCGACCTAAGGAACCCGTTGAAGAGCAAGGTTGACCTGGGACGGACGGATCGGGGGCATCTCGACTTTTCTTTCTCGAAATTGGGGTACCTTTCGCCTTTCGGTGTCACATCCTACGAAAGAACCGGATGCATCACCTGTTGCAGTTTCTCTGCTGCTTACGGGCCCCCTAAGTACTGCGTAAGCCCTGTGCAGCGGTGGTTGAAAGCTTTCGTTGCCCTCATTAGTAGGGTGATCTGAAGCGAGCGTTTCAGTGTTCTGCTGCCATGGCTGTGGCTGAGGACGGCGGGATCTTGAATGGTCCATGGGATTGCCTTGTGTTGCAGACAAAAAGGGAGCTCTCTCCATGCCACCCCAAATGGCGGGAACGACTGCACTGGTGCTCGTTTCTCAAGCAGATGCTCTCTCCGAATCAGACGGGAAACCTCGGGAGAGAGATGGAGAGATGGACCCGCTCGCTCTGGAAAGGACAGTCTCGTGAAGCAGCTGCAGCTTGAAGTGCAGCAGCTGAAGCTCGGACCAAAATCAAGCTAAATCCAAAGCAGCTTATCCAGAGCTCTCAAGAACAGCAGCGAAGGCACCTTAAACACAGGGCGGATGTTTTGTAAGCGTGGCATCCTTCGCCCTGAATCTGAAGCCCAGACAGAAGCTCATGAGCTTTGGCTCTCTCCCGAAGTGCACGTAAGAACATCAAGCGCACGTGGTGTCGGCTTGTAGGTGTCCCAGCATTGCTTCCATTCCGTGGTTCTTATAATCCAATTCCCATCCCGAGGAAGCTCCAGCTGGAACAGGCGCTCGAGGGCTGCAAAATTGACGATATCGTAGTCGCTTGCCCCCGAACAGCACTGTCGTGGCTGCTGACTGCCCCAGGCTCAAGAGAAGCATGATGACGAGGCCTGGGATGGCTTAGAATCGAACGAGACTCTGAGAGTCTGACCGCTGAAGAGGACATCCGAGAAATCAACGTCCAGCTCGAAGCCACGACTGCCATCGTCGCGCGTCAAACGTGGCCCAGCGGCATTGTGCTTGTAGCAGCATCGGGACACTCTGCAGGGAGCTGAATGACGTGTGACGCCGAGGCGAGACTGGATGGTCTTCCAGCAGGCCCGGCTCAAGCCAAAGTCTTGAGCTACTCGTACGACTGTAGGATGTATGCCTAGGATGTATGCCAACATGAATCATGCACAGTATTTGGATGGTTTTCGGCCGGCGGTTCTTGGCCATGGCCATTGGCAGGAAAGTGCAGAGCTCAGCAGGAAGCGGACAAAGACCATGGAAAGTCTCATGGCCCACTCGCCGTGCACTCAGCTGTTGAGAAAACGTACCTCAGCCTCAGAAAGGGCGCGTCTGCTTCGTGCAAGCATCCGTATCCGGTGAGGGGGAGGTAGCTGCCATGTAGCAGTTCTGGCTGAAGCTGTTTGGCTTGCGGTGGAACTGGATGCAGCTATTGCATTGTGGAGTGGCCGGTGGAAACCCCAACTTGACAACAGGTTGCTGCACACCTGCATGGGGTTTGGCCATCCCCTTGTCCATGACCGGGGAAGGAAGGAGACGACGAGACGTAGAAGTGTGGGCAATTTTGGTAAGTGGCACTTTCTCGGCCCGGAACTTCTCCCAGGCTGGGCGATTGCCCGCCGCCATACCTGGCAAACTACTCGGAGGATTCTGGTTGCCTGCTAGCATTGCAGCATGTCTGTTGTCAAAAAACTGAAAAAGTACTTCATTTGAAGCGCTGTTTCCTTTGGGACACATGGGGACGCAGTGATCCGGAGGAGCAGACCAGTCTGTCAATACACCGTCGTATGCGGTACCAGTTGATGCTGCTTTGCGAGAGGACCCGCACCTGGCATTCAGACTTGTGATGCCTGCAAGGAGCTCGGCTCGATGCGTTGAACTTGAGGTTTGCTCCTGGTGCCGTTCTTTCCTAACACCATACGTCACATCCTATAGTTTGTCATTTCAGTTAACCATCAAATTAAACGAGAGACCTGGAACTGTAAGTTTCCTGCCGTCCTTCGCGACTTGGCTGTTGTGCAGGTGGCCGCAGACGGCGAGGAGCACTCGCTGGGCTCAGGCCAATGGCGAATTTGTACAGCGTTTCAGAAGGCTCTTCGCCGACGGGACGGCAAAAATGCCCCAGGCCCACAAGCCAGGAGGCCTAGGCCCAAGAACCCTTGTGCTGCCAGTAACAGGGCAGCTCGCCTTGACTTGAGAAGAGTTCTGCGAAGTTGTGCTCGGGCAGTGTACCCTAAGAATCACGGACAGGCGCCAGCTGCAGCTTTCGGCTTCCTCCAAGTCTGGGGGCCTTTTGGCTGGTTGGTAGTGCAACAACATGTAGCATGTATTCCTGGACGCTGCATCAGGACTTGACATGAGATGGAACATAGAGGATAGACCTTCCAGGTGCCTTTCAATGAGTCAGCTCATTCGTTAGAAACCGTAGGACTAAGCATCCCGGAGCCACGAAGTAAGCTGAGCATTTTTGTCGACCTTGCAGGAACAACATGTCGTCTAACGCTCCAGAAGAGCTTACACTGTTTGCGAAGGTGTGCGACATTACCGGATACATCCGCAACGAGGAAGGCGGCGCGGATGCCGCACGTTGGGTTTGTGCCGACATCGTGAGCGGTCTCTCAGCCTGAGAGGTCGCCTGTGGCTGCGGCCTGAGCCGCTCCCTCACAGCCGCCCGCATGCAAGCAGCGATCGGGCCGCAGAGACATGGCCAAAGTCCACTCGCTGTGCTTGGTTTCGCTGGGTGGTGACTGCAGAGCCGGTGAGCTAGGCACTCGCCCGGCAAGCATCGAGGCACGGCTGAGCAGCCATCACTGATGCTTCGCTGTCGCCTGCTCTCTCGGCTGGTAGCAGGTCAACGGTGAGAAGCTGTCACTGGAACCGCTCGAGTTGCAACACTTAGTGCTCGCCTCAGCAAAGCATCTTCAGGGGACGAACGTGTTCTGCCGCTTCACGATGCCAGGACGGCGTAAACCCTATGCGTGGCTACGGCTCAAGATGTACAGCGTCACGCGTATTGGGTAGGTTCGCGTGCTGGTGACGTTTTCATCAAAACCATGGCCAAATTCCTGCCGGTGTTCGGCGAAGTCAGTTGAGTCGGCTGGAAAGTTGGTTGCTGCTGGTGTCGGCATGTACCGTGCGTGGGGATGGAGAAGGCATCGTGCACGGTGTGGATGCGTTTTCGCAGAGCTGTCCGGGGGTTGCCCATGTTCGGGGAGTTGTTCATTTGGCACGGGGTGAGAATCAACAGGCTTACGACTGCATCGCCAATGGCACCAAAGCGATCGGCGTATGTGCCGCCACTGTTGTGGCTACGACAGCCACGGTGGCATGGGCACGGCTGCTGCCCTCGCGTGTGTTGGGGGATCAGCCGCCGGTACGCAAGTGGCGCTTGATGGCATTGACACGGGCATCCGCAGTGGTGTTAATGGCGAGTTTCGGGCTGCGGGCACCATCCAGGGTGTGCAGCGGGCTGTGAAGACTGGCGATGCGGTCCACATTGCAGAGGCAGTCATCGCCCCAGCGCAGACAGCGGCCATTGCCGCAGGAGGTGCTGCTGTGGCGAGGGCGGTCGCCAGCGCAAACATGGCATCGGAACAGAACCTTTCTGGCACAGGCCAGTCGCTGACAAAGCCGCCTGCACAAGCAACTCCAGCCTTGACGCCCGAGAACTTGGCAGCGGTAAGCCAGCAGGCACCCAGACCCAGTCCGCTGGTGCCACCGGAGGTCTGTAGGAGGATCAGGAGTATCGGTGCCGAATTCATTGGCCGGCTGGCCATGGCTGGCCCAACTCGGCTGCCAGCAGTACAAGTTTGGGGAGCCAGGTGTCTCTGGCGAGGCCTATTCTGCAGCAATGCAAGCGGAGCTTATCAGAGAAAACCCGGTGAAGATGCTGAGCAACCGGGGCCAACCCAGTGATGCAGCCCGTCATGCCTTCGACAGGCATATCCATCAGATGAACGCACCTAAAGCACTCGATCTGGTCGGCAACTGGAACTTAGCTCGTGGCATGCGCTTTGTAAAGTGGCTACAGGAGCAGATAGCCTCGGAAGGGAGCGTCATGTACGACGTTCTCTACAGAGGTGAGCCGATGCGAGCCATCTTCAACCCCCTAAACAACGTGGCGGTCTTTGTACGAGTTAGCAAGAATGGTGCCATGGACCTCGTTGCAGCTTTTCCTTTGAGTCCGGCCCAACAACGGTATTTGTTGGCACAAAACCCCCGTGTCAACTGATGCGCAGAAGGCCTCGAAGGAAGAGCCAAGCATCTGTTCCTAGTAGTAGAGCAGGTAACCTCCCTATGATCCCTATATAATCCCAATATATACTCCCAAGGGTTTACCTTTGGTTCCCAAGGATACTGGACAAGTAAGTCTTTAACTTTCGCACAATTGTCTCTCGAGCCCTCACCTGCACAGTCCGAGTTGCGAGAGTCCAAACCCGGAAGAACAAGAGCCAGATAACGTAATGAGTAATCATGGGCACTCTTGATAGATTGCACTTGCCCCTTTTGATGTTTTGATGGGCCCGCTGCACATGGCTGCGGACAGTTAAGCTCAGCAAGCTGCTGTTGGTCAATCTGCCCCGCGACAGTAGAGAACCGTAGAAATCTGCTGCCCTCTCCTGACACAGCCATGCCCGGTGGCGGGTATGCAAGCCTTCTTGCGCAGGCCAGGCAGGCGACCAGTCAGGCTTCCGAGACGGCAGAGGCCACATCAAGCTTTGTGAGCGAGGCAAAACAGAAACAAGTTCAGATGACAGCGAACTTAAGAGTCGCACAGGAGGCGCTTGAAGAAGCCCAACCTGTCCGAGAGCCCGAGCCTGTTCTGCCCAGCCAGCCTCAGCCCTGGACTCGGCCCTCTTCCGGCCAAGAGACAGCGGCGAAGCAGTCCGAGTCTGGTATTTCTTCCTGGGGGTGTTATGGCGACTATGACAGGATGCTCCTCGAAGCATACCTCGAGACGAAGCGGCTGCTGATTTGTCGAAGCGAATGAACGGGCCGCATCATCCCGATACACTGCGTCTGCAAAGGGCGGCAGAGCTGCAAAAGAGTGCCGGCAACAGTCAGGAAGAGCTGCTCAAGATGATTGGTGAACCGGCCATCCTGTCAGGTGAGGTTGTGACGTACAAGGGGCGCATTCTCCACGAAGATGGCTGTGAGTGCATAGTGTCCTTCCCGGGCAAATATGCGGAAGCCTGGAACGAGTGCGCACGAGCACATCAACATCACACGAGCGTCGCATGCGTCTTCTTGCCCGACCAAGCAGCCGGCTTTGGTTTACACGCGGCTGATCCAGATGCTAAAGGCAAGTGTTTCTGTCCCAGGCTCTACGGTGCCAGGAGCAAGGAGGTCTTCGGCTACAAGGATGACGAGGCGGCCTTTCTTAAGAAGAGCCGCTTGCCAATTTGGGGCTGTGAGTGGTTCCGTCAGCGGTGCAAGAACGTGGAGTTCGCTGTCGCCCGCAACCAGAAGTTGGTCGCCAACTTCTTTGAGGGACAAAAGGGGGAGGGCATCATCGAGTGGTGTGCAAGGACGAAGAGAACCCATGGAATGGGTTTGGGCTGGGCGGCTCGCAGAAAGGAGAGATCGTGTACTTGCGGAAGACGCTCTGTGTGCAAATGCAGGCTAGGAAGTTTGAGTGGCTCAGGCGGTTTGCGTAGTACGCACAGGAGTAGGCCACATTAATTTGTTGCTGCAAAGGATGGGCATTGATGTCGAGTTCCCCCAGGCTTCTTGATCCACTGATGGCCAGCAGACGTCAGCCAGTGCTTTTGCTGAGCATCTCCCAGAGTCCCAGAGCTGCTTGACACACGAGGGTGTGTCTTTTTTGCCATACATGCGACTGCTAGACAGCTCACCCTTGGCAAAACAGCTTACTCAGCGAAGTAGTGACGGACCTGATACGGTGCGTTTAGGTCTTCGGTATGAAGGGTACGATGGCCGAGACTTATTGGAGCCCCAAACCCTGAACCTTTTTGAGGTTCAGGGCGCGATCCGAGGGTTTTCGGGCAGCGCTTGTTCACTTTGAGTGCTAGCAGGGCAGCAGCTGATCTCCTGGTATGAGGATGTCTACCACTGCAAGCATTTGGGGTTTAGGTTTTCACTAAGTGCCCAGCTGCAAAAGGTTTTAGAGCTTTAGGGCTTATGTAGGGCTTTTGGCGTTTAGTGCCTTTTGACGCTTTGCCAAGGACTGTGTCCTCTTTGGCCGTTCTACGATCTTCTACGTCTTCTTGCAGAAGGTGTCGCCGGAGGCCACACGTAAGACATCAAAGACTTTCCAAGGCGATAAGAGTGGCCTTAGCACTGCAAGTCTTTGCTGCAGGAGCTCACTGCAAAACTGCGCTCGCCGTACGACATAGACAAGGCTGCCGGCGTCGAAGAGACAGACTCATACGGAAAAACTGAGAAGTTGCGATCATGCAGGAAGAGTGGGAAGGTGGCCTCACCCAGAAGGTCGTCAACAGTATCCTCGGAGAGGTGCATTTTAATCGGCGTGGCGGTTCTCAGTCTACTCTCTTCATGAGCACACAGTCTTCGGCAACAACTGCACATGCATAGACTGTCCAGCAAAGCAAAGCCATGCCAGATGATGCGCTCAAGACAGGCGTAGCCTTACAGTTTACAGTTTCTCAACGTCCCCAGGCCTGGCTTGCTCCCGCAGGCTCGCACCGACGACCCCCTGGAACGAGAGCTTGCTCGGGTCTATTGCAACCAGCTGCAAAGACTCTCGTCTTCATCTGGCTTCTTTTCGTTTCTCGCTTTTCCTGGTGGGAGTCTGCTCTCGGGTCGCGCTCAGTCGAAGGTCAGAATCGCGACACGCAGGGCACCTTCATGCTCCGAGCGCTTCAGCTGCATGGGCAGTGGGATGACGAGTGTTACACAAGTCAGAATAGTCAGACTTTCCTGAGCGTGGGGTCGTGAAGAAGGAGCTGCTGCTTAGACGCAGACGTCGTAACTGTGCCTTTTGTTGACTTCCCCAGGCATTCTTGCAGCGAGCAAAGCGAGCACGACTGAAAGTGGACGAAGCGAACGATCTGACGGTGTGCATCCGCCCAAAGTCAGGACGGCTTCATGGTTTAGTGCATTGCATTGTGGTAGGTTAGCGGCTTGGGCAGTGCAAACATTAGATGCACCATGCATTCTAAAATGCAGCCATCGGCTTGAGCCAAACATTTTAGACCCCTCCCACTTCGCTGGAAGTCCTGCTCGAAATTGGCCCTCAAGCGAACTTCCCATCCCTTCACGGGGGAATGCGCTGGGCTCCTCCCCCCCTTGATGTTGCACTTACGGCTAGGCCTGGTGCATATACCACTCCTCCCTTGGATTTNACTTCCCATCCCTTCACGGGGGAATGCGCTGGGCTCCTCCCCCCCTTGATGTTGCACTTACGGCTAGGCCTGGTGCATATACCACTCCTCCCTTGGATTTGCGTAGTTTTAACTACGATTCGGGAGCGAGTCGTTACCATCAAGGTGTGTTACGGCCATCTGACCGGCGGGGGACTTTGTTTGTGAATCAATCCTTCAGGTTTAGCCCGCCTGGGAGCGGCATCAGTTGGCTTTACACCTGAGGATTTGATACCATCGACATCCCATTCAAGTTGCTGGCCCTCCCGAATCTTAAACATGCATCCTCATGGAGCCCACCTCTTGATTGAGACATCATGTGCTATCTAATGACTTGAACATTTCCATGAGAATTGCCTGGGTGGCCGGTGAACGCAGTTCGTGTTTGGCATTTGTATGGCCTCTCCTTTCCAGACTCTCGTAATGCTGGAATGATGCAGGCCTGCACTTCGAGTTGGCTTCACAGGTGCAAGCACCGATTCTTGAGCAGTGAGCGTAAACAGAATCGGTTGCGGAGCAGGCCCCCGTCCTTTCATACGGCTTCGCTACGCACGGTAATTTGCCAGAGTTGAGCGTCGGAGGCTTAGCACGCGAGAAGAGTGCACTGACTCGGGGGGGCGGGGGGGGGTTTCAAAGTTATGGAAGGTCCGCCTCGTGCAGCGGATTGCGCCACTGCACCGCTTTCGACGCGCTGCCTGGAAGCTGATGGCCGCAACAAAGGGCACGCGAATCAAGGAGCGAATCTTGTGCTGCAATAGTGCTGAGACAGTTGCGCGATGGGACTGCTAGACGTCTATAAAAAAGAGGACTCGGATCACCGCTGAAGCTGTACCTGATTATTGTACACCCAGCCGAATCTACACGTATCGGATAACTACGGCCTCGACGAGAATGTCAGAAAAGCCATGGCCCCACGGCCGAGACAGACCCAGAACGAGTCAGCACGATCCGGGCATTGCCCTCTGCGTTTGCCCTCCCGCCTTCACTGGAACTTCTGCTCTAGCATCAGTACATCTTACTGAGTGTGTACCTATTGATATTGTGTGCCTGTTTAGATGTTCTGCCCTTTCCGATCAATGCGCGTGTGTGTGTGTGTGAGTGTGTGTGCATGTACAAGCCAGTGAAGCTGTACTCTCGTTGTGGTTACCGCTGACCGGGTACCAGTGGATGGGCGGTTGTCGGCTGGTATCCTGTGAAGAAGGACGCAGCGGGCCTTGCAGACGATCGGTTGCATCTTGCGTACGTTCTGCCTCCGCCAAGAGGACGCTGTGGAGCGTGTTCTTCCCAGCAGTGCATCACCGGCGTTCTATGATGGTGCCCCTTCTTAGAGTTGTTCTCGTACGCGAGCTTGCCAAGTTCTGTGGAGCATTATGCAACAGCTTTGTTTCGATCAGTTTCGCGATGAAAGCCTGCGCCGCGCTGCTATTTGCACGCGAGTTGCTAGCACCCTCAGAGTCGCCAACAAGCCATCGAAGTCTTCGCGAGTCATTGTTTCCACGTCTGGAAGGTCGCTCTTCTTTGCAACAGCCCGATGTCGTTTCTTTATATACGAAAGCGTACTTCCCACACGGCCAGCCTATGGTTTCACATACCTCTCCAAAAGCCAGAAGATCCCCGCAGCAGTTTCCGTCTTGTCGGGCATTATGCCATCAGCAGGGAGCCCTTTGGGGCCCTGTCGAACGGGAAAGACTCAGGGTGAGCAGCGTGAGGTACTCCCGAGTTGCTTTCAACTTGGACGTGGACTAAGTTCCTGTCCCGCTTGGAGATGATGCACGAGGCTGGCTTGCCATGTATGGGAGGGCAGAAGCCAGTGAGAGAAGGCGTGACACTCGCGTGACGGTGAGTGACTGGCCTGCGAGCAGACAGCATTCAGGGCACCTTTGCAGAAGCTCTTGCCTCGCCTGTAGATTTAGCCTCAAGAACGGTCGATGGGTGTTTCCACGCACAGGGCGTCATCACATTCAGCAGCAGATGCAGCAGCTGTTAGGCAGCACCCATGTAAGCAACATAGTTCCTGGTCCGCGAGCAGTGAGGGACTGTTTGCGCGCCGTGGGCCCGCGCAATGGGAAGCTTTGAAGAAGTGCTGCATAACCAGCTGGAAGAACTTCGAGCACATTTGCTCCAGGCCAGTCTGGCCGGCTGTGCCCTGTATTTAAGGGCTGGCCTCCATTCTCCGGGAAGCTCCAAGCGTAGCGAAGCAGAACGCCCATGACTATCTGCCAGCTAGTGTAGCAAGTAATGTACAACTACTTCTCGTGACTTGCAAACGTTCGTGCGCTCGTGTCGAAGCACGGCGCATCTTGCAGTCCGGTCAAGAAACAGCACGTTGTCACCTACTTTCCACTGACAGCAGCCGTAAGCCGAAGCATGTTTCGCTTGCAATGTTCGCCTCTGTCAACGGAAAGGTTGAAGAGGCAGTCAGATGGGTCTCCAGAAGCGACCCGGCCCGAAACCCTGAAGCATCCCCTCGTCAACATCAGCAGCATCGAATCAACAAACGACTGCGACCGATCCGGTAGCGCATGGAGATAGGTTTCATACTTGAGCTTGGGTTTGCTTTGCAGTCCATGTGCTGACGCGCCTTAAAGTTGGTTTTCTTCCACATCTGGTCCTACTGGTAGCAGGCACATGCCGAATCATCGGTTGAGCGGTTCGAGCGTGAGCGGACACGAACATGGTCCTTCCAGAAGGCCTGCTGGGGCGAGGCTGCCGGTAGATGTCCATACAGGTCCATATAAACATATGATCAAAGAAATGGTTAACAAAAGGTAACAACTAAAGTGTAGGTGAGCAGGCTAGTCAACTGCTAGGATGTCACATTTTTTCGCCCACATGAGGTAGATGGAGAGCATGATAGCCCTGAGTGTAGCGTTTGCATTGCCCTTCGCTTTGAGCCCTGGGACAGGTCAATCAGGGCATTTCTTTGGACGCCCTCGACTCTCCACTGATCCTTACAGTGCGTGAACATATTTGAGGGGACAGGGAGCAGCATGCCGCAAAGCATCGAGCATGTTCATGCAGCCTTGCGCATCTCAGGATGCGCGTGTCCCAGTGGAGGACCAGTCGGTTGATCTAGAGGACCTGCACTTGCATGACTGCAGGCTGTTCCCGCATTCAAGATTCGGCTAGCCAAGCGGCCCGTTCTTCACGGGTTGTTTGCGTACATGCTTATTTGCAGAATCACCGCTTGCACAGCAGTTCGCTATAGCTGTCACGGCGCTCATGCTGCTTGTGTACATCTCCCATAATAGGAGATGCAGCGCATGCTCACCAGCGTGCGCCCTGCAGAAGAGAAGTGGGCAGATACCTCGGAGAATCAGCTCATCCCACATTTTTAGTTTGCAAGCCTGCCCACCTTCAATGCTCGAGAGATGCCACCAAGGCGAGCTTCATCACACGGATGCAGAATCGCAACAGCTATTATGTGCCTACGGAGAAGATCCTGACCCTGCAACTGAGCTGCCAGAACCACCCACGCTCGGAAGATGTCGAAATTTGACATGAGGCACAGCGACTGGATCTCTACGGCTCCAGGAAAGCAGCAAGGCTCGCGGATGCCCTTAAGTCCACCATTTACGAAAGGGGATAATACATAACTAGCAATACTATTTTGGGGGTTCCTTATTATAAGTTGAAATATAGTATAATGGGCCCCAAAACCCTATTCTAAATTAAGGCCCCTGCATTACTCGCCTGCTGGGCCACGGCAGCTTCGCTTGGCTTCTCCGTGTCTGGTTCTTGAGGTCGCCGTGGAGCGACTCTGCACCAGAGTGACCCAGCCATCGAGGGCGCCTTGGCAGATAATAATATTAATAATAATAGTAATAGTAACAATTAATACCAATAGTATTTATAATAGTAATCAATATAGCAATAATAATAACATTTAATAATAGTAACAACAATGATACTAACAACAATAAGAGATTGTCAGAGTAGGCTCTTTACGTTTGATCCCCCGGTTGCGTTATGTGAAAAGACTGTTTGATCCAGGTCAGCCGCTGTTCAAAGGAGCCGCAGAGGATGTGTCGCACATGCTGAAGCGAGGCTGGGTTTCTGCAGTGTGAGATGACTCTGAGAGTCAAGATGCCTTGCGTCAGTGTAGTTGCAAGGAAGGGAGTCGCCCTGTGAGCACCAGCGTCAGGTTGCTCCAAGCTTATCCTCCGGCCACAAAGCAATATCCGGCTCACAATGTCCATCCTCGGGCTGATCGCCATCGTTTGGGATGTCGTGCGGCCCTCGGCCCTCACATGTTTCCACTGCAGCAGGTAGCCTAGAATTCTAGGGCGAGCCCTGCACGAGGTGCAGATATTTCATGCTTGTGGCACACTTAAGAATTTCCAACCAAGGTCTTTATTCCAATCCAGGCATTCGATGATTTGCCTGTCGCCTTCGATGACTTCCTTATGCAAATAACCTACGCTGCATCAGGGCTGCATTGCATGGGTTCTCGAGATTTCACGAGGAACTCTACGTTCTGAGCCTTCGACGGCTGTGTGAGGTGTTCGCCTATTGGTTTCTCGACTTTCTTCTCCAGTTCGTCTCTGCTCCGGAAACCGGCAACCTGGCAGCAAAGTCCTCAATAGTTCAAGACTACACTGCTGTGTGATCTTGTCGCTTGTTGTGTTGTAATACGCCAAAGCGGGACTGGCAGCAGCAGCAGCAATAGTAACAGTAGTGGTGGTAGTAGTAGTACGTAGTGACGTAGTAGTAGAAGAATTCGTGGTTGTAGTTATCGTTCGTCGTAGTAGTACCAGCATTGAATCGGCAGCACTTTCAATGGTACTGATGCTGATGCAGCATCTGCTGCGGATGACGTTGATCCTTGTTGTGGATGGTTGCGACTGTAATTTGTGGTAAACTTGATGGCAAGAATAGTGCATATGTCACACAGCCCTTTGAGGAGCCGGTTTTCGCAAACAGAAAGACAATGCAATGCAGCACAAGCCAACATGCGCACGATTGTAGCTGCAGTGCAGGTCAGGGAGTTCGTGCAGAGACGCGACTCCACACTGTAGCCATACGCTACCTGAAGAGCTGGTTCGTCATCGATTCTTGGCTTAGTCAGTTTCCGGAGAACAACTAAGGGATGTTCGCCGAGTCGCAATCAGGGACAGTTGTCATGATGCTCACCAGCGGTGAAGCTCGATTTCTGTGCCTTGCTTGCCAAGGATGCAACAATTCTAGGCGGGCCCAGCAGTGTTCTCCAACTGCCATATCCACATTCGGTTACCTCCATCCGCGGAATATATACAAAAATTTCTGCTACCCTTGCATCCAACTGTGAAGCAGGTCTAGACATCGGCGCCTCGGTGGCACAGCAAAGGGTCACCTAGCACCCCAGAGATGAGTCATGTCGGTCTAATTTGGCATTATTGGTACAGTTCTCTATCGTTCAAACCACGACGCCCGCGCGAGTGCTGCAGCGTTGCCAATTCCAGGGCCGCAGCTTCTCATGCCAAGGACTCTTCATTGCAGAAGCCAACTTGAAATCAGACTCTGCAACGATGTCGACCATACAGTCGGTTCGCCTTCTTCGGGTGCTACGTCTCCTCAGGTGGGCAGAGTTTTTCATTATCTGAATGACACCGTTCGATATATGGTACGCATATCGGTACAGAAGCAGCTTAGTGATACTGTGGCCTTCGTACTCATATAACGTCATAGAGTGATCGACGATCCGTCCCCTCTCCTTTGACCCCGACTGGAAAAACTTGTTCTGGGCTCAGTTCTTTCCCTGCAGGTTTGCCCGTCACCCGGCTGAACCGGGAAGCCCTTCGAGTTGCAACTTCTGCGTTTGTGCCTTTACCTCTTTCTTGTAGCTGGCTGCACCCAATGCAGCTACGAGGGGCAAGGCATGTCTCAACTGAAGCGCACTCCGTTTCTGCTTCTGCCAGTGTACAGGGGACTCCTCAGGCGTAATGAGGCACCATACACCAAGAACAGTGAAAAGCAAAAGTAACGAAGGCAACACTTCGTAGTAGTAGGGCATTGTCTGAAGCACAGCGTCGCTGAGCCAGAACTGTCGGTGCAAAGGTCCTTAACCGCGAGAAAGTCGACATCAGACTTTGCTGAACCCAGATGCGATTGTGTGGGGCTTCATTGTGAGTGCCAACAAATCTCAGGACTGATCCGGATCAGTCGAGTCCAGAAGTCCCTGCTGTCCATCGTGACGCGTTTCACATCGTCATTCGGCAGCAGGTGGACTAGTAAGAGAGCTGATTTAGGCGGTTAGTACCGAACAGCTCGGGATGATGACTATTGCTGTCATCATAATCATCGTCATCATCATCGTGATCTTGATTTTTGCCATCCCAATATGTTGCGATGATGGTGACCGTGAAATTACCACGACCCCATGCCATGTTCTCTGAACTGTGCGACCCATGGTGCGCGTGCGGGAGCAGCTTGGACACATCAGACCCTCGCACGCTGGCCAACCAACCACACAGCGGGAAGGGCGGTCAATGTGCGGCTAGCAGGTTTGCAGGTCGACATCGGTTGTATCGTGGCTGATGGATTTGTTGCTTGTCAGTGTGGTTGATGGATCGGCGGAGTGGTCGGAGCCCCCAAGACAGTTACGTCACGAAGCGGCCGTCGGTTGAAATGGCATTACTTCGAGCGTGCGATAGGTATGCGGTGGGCTCATGTCTTGCCCCGATTGTGGGCGCGACACGGGATAATGAATTTGGGATGCGGGGCAAACTAAGCTGCTTCACTTGCCTCCGCGGGGGTCCACAGCTGGGCAGGCAACAGTTGCCATGACACATGCTACCTATGTCCTATGTGCGGCAATAGCAGCAGCAACACAGTTCCGTGAAGCCTTGGCTGCCCTGACGAGGGTCGAAATGGTAACAACAGTTTTTTTTGTCGTTTGCTCTTGCAGGCCGGGGGATGGCACAGGCTTGAGGGGTGGGTGGACGTGAAGATGCATGGAATTTCAGCTGTTGGTTGGTTGCAGTATGTTGCAGTCGAAGGCTGATCAGATCAGGAACAAGTCTAAGTGTTCTGATCGCATGTTCAATCATTTTGCCTTGAGCTGAGGGTGTATTTCTGGATGGCGATGCAGATGATGAAGGGCATCGTGGTCATCCTTGTCATCAACCACTACTTGGCGAATCTTGCCCTCATGGCTTTGCGTTTTTGAAGTGATTGATCTGTGTAGCCAGTGTGTGAGGCCTTGCAGCACATGCAGAGTCATGGCGATTGCGTACAGGAAGCTTATCTGAGTGCTAGGAAAGCTCAGGATTGGCTGGCTAGTGCTGGGCTGCTCGGCTCGCTGGGTGCTTGAGAATGGCAGCATGGAGTTTCGGACAAGGATGCTTACCGGTGATGGGACAGTCTCTGCATGAAGCAATCCGCCAGAACCTGCAGGCAAGTACTTCTGGTACTCGTCGACTTGGGTGGACAACGCTGATATCCGCGGCAGAGAGTTTTCAGATCAGCTGCTTGTCCTGTGAATCCAGGCAATCAAGCGCCACTGAATACCATAGAGAAAATAGAACGTTCGGGGGTGGAGGGAAAAGGTGCGGCATTCCATTGTTCAGGGCCCTGCACAACCCAGCACTTCCGTGGATATTCGAGAGTCCTAAGTGTCAATCCCGAATTGCTACACAGTGCAGGCATTTAGTCCGAGCTCATCTGATATCATCTGATAACACATGCTACATAGCTGGACCTGCGTCCTGAGCTCATTGCAAAAGCATCTGCTGCAGACCATGTACGATTGCTGAACAGGTATGTAACTTCCTTCCATTGGTCTCTGGCCCAGTTTCTGCCATCGACCACGGACACCGGCAGCTCCTCTTTACCATGCTTGGTTGAGTTTCTTTTTTTGCCAAATTGCGCAAGCTTGGCATACCCGGCAGGACATTGCTCCGACAAACGGCCTGGAGCGCCTTTATGCTGTGCTGGCACCTTGATGCGAGTGTGCTGCTTTTCTCCCATCCACAAGCCCTGTGGCAACGGGTTGCTCTCTTCCAGGGCTGCTGTCCCAACCGAACTGTTGTCCCAGCGGCTGATGCGAAGGGCTTTCCGACGTCACAGAGCTTCCATAGCATTGGTCCATTAGCCAGGATTCGGATAACTTCAGCCGCATGAATCCCTCTCGCACTCCTGACTATATCTCCGTCTAGTCTAGTTGAGGGCAGCCCATGTCAGCTTAGTGCAGAGACTGCGGCTTCCGAGGCAGTCCTCCTCGCGTGTCTTGGTCGATGTTGGCTGCAACGGCTGCCCGCAGAGCATAGCCGTTGCAAAGTGCTGATCTCAGGTTTGGAGTGTCAGATCCTCAGACACCACGCATCAGATGAACCAAGCTAAGCCAAGCACGGACCAGACGGAAGAAGTCTCGTAAGAGGAAGCCTGCTCAGGATTTCTTCCTTCATCACTGGAGTTACCAACACCGCATCATGGTGGCAACGAGCGCAACGCTAACGTGCCTACGTGCACACACCACCAGCGCACAACTGCAAACGACGTGGACTGCATTCTGGAAGTCTGCATGCATTGTCCGCCAAGGTAAATGCATTGCGTGCTGTGCGCGTGAGCACCGTAACGCAGGCTGCGGTGCTGTTGGGGTGGACAGACGGAAGAGCTTGCTCCCAGCTGTCGCTGTGTTTGAGCCTGATTCTGTCAAGCTGCCCTCGAGTTGTAATTTTTTACTTGAACGGTTCAATTGAGTCAGCACGAATATCGAACTGCAGCGCTGCCCAGCTGACATGCTGTCATTCTGTGCCTGTGCGTGTTTGCTGACTGGTACCTAAACTGCACACTATCATGGCCCAAGGCTTTGTAGTACAGAGCACAGGGTATAGATGCTAATCCAAGCTCTCACCCGCAAATGCAGGAGGCGAAGCTTCGACAGTTCTTCAGCGACAGCCGCTTGACGATGGTCTCAGTGTGTCACACTAATTCGTCGGCGCACTGCCCAAGATTCGATGCTGATGGCAGTCCAGCCGAGGACGGTTGCCAGCGTCGCTGCTCAAAAACTGCTTAACGGCCTTCCGTGAGAAAGCCGACAAGACGCAGTACATCAGCGAAGAGGACTCCGTGTCTTTAGTCCCCGCCGACTAGATGACGTTCGCAATGCAAATCGACGACTTGGTTCCTGGCTCTGGGCTTGACTGGTGTTGCTGCAGCGTTTTCCAGGACGTTTCCATTCTGCAGTCTTCTCCGGAGAGGCTGCCGAACTCAACAGTCATCTGGTTGGTTTGCAGCTGTGCCTTAATGACCTACTTTGATTGAGGCTGAAAGCTCAGCTGCACGAGGAGCGCTTGTCATGGATGCAAGCGCTAGAGCCACTTGCAACGTGCAGTCGTACTAGATCTTTGTTGCACGATCAGTGATGCTGCAATGCCCTGCAGCGTATCTTTTCGAAAGGAGATGTTCAAAGGTGTGCTGCTCTCCCGACTTTGGATGCAGTTCGCATTTCGCTACGACAACACTGGGTTGATGACCAACCTCTGCGACCTGGTGGCAGCACTGCATGCACGCATTCATGACCCATCCTCCGACCACCCATCCATCCATCCATCCATCCATCCATCCATCCATGCATTGATCCGTCATCCATACAGATGCATACGTACATCCTACGTGTGAATGTACCTACCTGCCTGCCTGCCTACGTACCTATCCACCCACGGTACATTACTGTTCACGCGTATGTGCGTACGTAAGCTCGTGCGCGCGTATGTACGCAGTTTTACAAACACACACACACAGACAGACTGCGTACATAACATTTGCCCTGCAGTACATGACGCAACCTTACCTTATGCCTTAATTACATTACATACTACATTAGATGCATTCATAATTCCTGCATACTCGCCTGCTTACATGCGGGCATTCGTACATGCACATGCATGGAAGCATGTTGGCATTGCATCACACCACCCGATACGTAACATTGCTTTCCGTTGCATTGCTTTAGATCACAATACATGGCAGTACACAACATTGACTTACGTTACACGACATGACATTACATAATGTGGTGTTACATGACGCCACATCACACCACATCGCACCGCGCCATGCATTCATACATATCCATACACACAGAGACATGCGGCAGTCTGGCTTGCCCATTGCCCACCTCGTGGAGAACCCCAGCGTTTGATCCCTAAACCCGGAGAGGCCACCTGGCTTTATGCGAGAAATGTACGAGGAGATCCGAGGACGTGTTCTTACCTGGTACCGACACTCACCTTACCTGTGGATGGTTCACTTTCTGTTGCCATGCTGCACGTCAGGTAACCTTTTCTGGCATGAAGTCTGAACTCAGGACTGCACTGGGGCGATCATCCTGAATCATGGCAGCATGACCTATTCGACCGGTGAGTTGGTGATGCGCCTTGGCGAGAAGGTTTTGCCGACAGGTTCACACCCGAGTATACAAGCTGACAATTCGCCGGCAAGTTCGCGGATCCGCCTCTGTAGTGGCTATCGGATGCCCGTAGCATATGCCGAGCAAGCTCCGTGTCTTCTTTCGCCTGAGCCTTGAGGATGCCTTCATCCTCGGTGGCCACAGCGTCCTCCGCTTCATCCAGCGGAAGTGGAAGTGAGAGGGCCCGCAGGCGTGCGGCAGCGCAACCTGGCTCTGATGCTTATGACTTTGGCATGCTTTGGCGGCAGGGCAAGAATATTTCGGACTTCAGGGTTGTAGTCCATTTGAGTTGTGGAGTGCACGAACAGTTGGCTTCAGGCTCCAAAACTCACCCGCAAGCTATGTACGACTACCTTAAGGCCTCCACACCCCCTTAAACCTTCGATCAGACGGAACCGGATTGGAGTTGTGTGCCAGCAGATGGTGTGGCGAGAGGCAGTAACCCGCCCATGGGCCCATATTACGGGTCTGATTTGGCCCGGCAAACCCAGCCTGGGCTGGTCCTCATGGCCTGGCTTACTCCCGGCCTTGCCGCAGATGGAAAGGTTGTCGTCCACTGCCTCTGCGCAGAATATGACCAGGGGAGGAAATTTTAGGCTGCATGCCAGATTGCGCAGTTTGACCGGAGAAGCTGCACGCTTCTGTGCAAGAGGATGCTGAGCCTGCTGACTGCATTCCTTTTTTCATAAACTGACATGTACTGGTCGCTGACAGGAGGGACCAGCCGGACTGCGTTTTCGGGTGAGTTTCGTCGGGGACTGTGGACTATGACTATGGACTATGGGTGTAGTTGGGACTGCAGGCTGCTTGCGGAGGAAGTGGGCTACAGTCCACCGCTGTGATCCTGGTTTGCTTCCGAGTAAGCGAGAATCAGACGAGTTCCCGGAGGAAGTATATAGACTGCCGCTACCCTCGCTGTGGATGTGGTGGGTTACAGCTAAGCGGGGTTTGAGTGGGTTGGTACTCGCACGTGGATTGGGATGTGGTCTTTGGGGCGAGTTTGGACCAGATGGCGTCCTCGTGTTCCAAGGATTTCCATAGGTAGGATGAAGCACTTTGTCAGTTGTAAACAGGAGCAGGTAATGTCAAAAACCGCTAAGTCTTAGAATCGACCCTGTCGTTGAAACCATTATGCAAGCGACTCACCCGCTTTGGCCAAGATGGGAGCTCAGCTGGAATCCGTGCATGAGCTCTGAAACGTTGTAAGTTGTAACCTTATAGAAAGCAAGTCTAGGTTCCGAGCCAGTTTGAGAGCAACATCTGGTGAAGCATTGGCAAGGCAGTTCATGGCGATGGAAATCAGCCGCTTGACCGCACGGCCTGTCTGCACCACTGCCTCCCACCCGCTGAGTTTTCCTCGACGGCTGTACACGTGTTTCACCACGTACCTGCATTTCTTTGTGGTACCAGTCGCTCAGAAAGAAGCTTCAGTGAATCGGTCACTGTCAAGATTCGACTTCTCCTGTGAGTGTACTCTCCATGATTAAACAAATCACATTTTGGCTCAAGACGGAGGGGTGAGGCGTAGAAGGGACGAAACAGGGCCCACGCCGGCGTCCGCGCTCCAGAAGGACAGACATGGCAGCCACTGAGGACTTGAGTCAGCTGGCGGGCTTCCGACGAGGAGTGCCCCTGCAGAACAACCACAGGGGTGCGACGCTCCAGAACTCGGAGTACCTCGCCCACGGGGATACTGTCCAGCCGGTCGAGCTGGAAAACCTGAAAAGAGTCTTCAAATGGCTGGACACCACGAAAGACGACAAGATCTGCTGGCAGGAGCTGTCACCTTGGTAAAGCTTGGTGCGAAGACCGCGAAAGATCAGATCGAGCTCTGGATTTGGGAGGTCGATGATGATTTGGACCACATGGTAGGATGGGATGAGTTCCTGACCATGTATCAGATGTGCATCTCCGATCAGACCGGCTTTGAGCCGCGAAACCTCTTTAACTTGGTCCAGTTTCTGATGTACGACAAGGACTTCCACGGCAAGATCAGCGTGGAACAGACCTTGCAAATCATCTATGTGCGACACGGCCGCAAATACTTGGATAAAGAGATCGGGGAGATCTTCGGCGAAGAGCAGAAAGGATCGGATGGGCAGGAGTTGAAGATCACCTTCTCGCAGTTTGTGGCGAAAGCCAACAACAGACTGTATGAATTGCGGTGGAAAGCGAAAGAGATTGCATATCCCATAACAGCGAAAGGGCAGTGAGCGAGCCAAGTGTTTCGCCATTCCTGGCGCCTGATTGCTGCTCCAAGAGCAAGTCTAGCAGCGTCCAGTCTCAGCGTCTCCCGAGAGGGTCCGATTCAACATGCTGTCTAGTCGAGTAATTGCAAGACGCGACCCTGTAGAGTTTCGGGTTCAGTCCAACATTGCTCGAAGTGTCGGAAGGGCCCTCGGGGGCGAGCTCCCCCCATGTAGCTCGATGGCAGTGCACGGCTCGGCAAAACACTCAACAGTGCCGACCCGACGACAGACATCAAATCTATGTACTGACGTCGGTAAAGAGCAGGGTTGTGCCGCGACTGCTCAGCCGGTTTCAACTGGAACTCCGTTTGGCANGGCAAAACACTCAACAGTGCCGACCCGACGACAGACATCAAATCTATGTACTGACGTCGGTAAAGAGCAGGGTTGTGCCGCGACTGCTCAGCCGGTTTCAACTGGAACTCCGTTTGGCACGCGCGGGTTTTGCCGCAGCGTGTGCAGCTTCTTGGCTCGCTCAGGGCTGTCTCTGAGATAAGAATATTCGGACATAGAGTCTCGTGGAGATATTTTGAAACAGTGTGGAGGTGCATGCAGGCCAAAGCTGGCAGACCTGCCAAGTGCCTTGCGTGAGCTGAAACAGTCAGTGAAGGGGTGCTGTTGCTCTCGGAATGCAGGGACCCTTGTAAGCTTTGGTACACCTCATTTTGATTTCTTTCTAGGGTATGGATTCTGAGACAGTCCATCTCGTCACGGTAGAAACGTCAGACCTGGAAGCCGTGCCTGCGTCAGTGAGTGTGCGTGTCGAAACTGATTTGTTTCGGGCCGACGGTCAACAGAGCATAAACGATGAGGCTTGCGGTGTCGTGCATGCATGCTGTCGCTCCATACAGTCCACACAGGCGAAGGAACCTGGCTTTGTGAAATCGCATTGTGGACACAATGGTGGCATCGGGGGCAGCTTGCTGCTCAAGGCAGGCCTACTGATCCTTCCTTCCGAACTTCGCTTTCATGGAGTTCTGGTGGGCAGAACCAGTAGCGAGCCGCTTTAGCCATTCATTGGGAAGCCTGGTTTGCGAATGTGCAGGTGCAGCGCTCTACACTTATGTGGACGTCGCGAAGTTTATGCGGCTGGTGATCGAGACCGGCGGCTACTCTTACATGTGTCATGGCTTAGTAGTCTGACAGTTCAAGGCAAGCTGGTCTTGAAGCAGTGGCACTTGGCTCCCCAAGCAGAAAGGTACCTTCGCACAGTTGGCATTCTCATGACCGCGGTCATGGAGGATATGATGAATGGTGATGCAGAGAACGACCTCTCCATCAACGAGGTCGGGCCTACAAGAAGGCTTCGGGCTTGGGTCGTTGCCGCACCCTCTCTTTTTCACATATCATGCAGACCCAAGCTCATGGATGCAGGCAGCAGACGGTTCAGGTCTGATCCATGCCACCTTTGTAATGGGTTTGTGTGAAAGCGTGTGTTGTGTGTTTGTGTGTGTGTGTGCGCTCCCTACCGACACATACTGTAGTTTGTGGTAATATTAAAGGCCTGGGGTTGGGGAGGAGGTTCGAAAAGCGATTGCATATAGCGGGTATGATCATGTAACTGTACCTCTCTAGGTATCTGTCTATCTGTCTACCTACTAAATGCATGCCTGCCAATCAAGTTCATTCATGTCCACATATATATATATATGAACATATAGTTTTCTATACGCTTGCACTCCAGTCGCGGTTTTGCGTTTGTAGACATACATAATGTCTGTTTTCATGAGCTTGACAGAACTGAAGCTGATCTGGTCCAGGAGCGGCAGCAAGAGATTTGTGAGCGGGCGTTTCACTTCCAGCAGTTGGCACGTGTCTCGCTTGCTGCAGTAATGCGCGGAGCACGTGACAACGATGAAGAATCGTAGGAAAGCAGTTGAGATCTTCCGAAGCATATGAAGCTGCTGTTCCGGAAACTTCATTGCAACTGGCCCGACCGCAGGAATCGCTGCCGATAATCCATGTCCTCTCCAGAGACCCGGGGCGCAGTTTGTGTATCACCGCTTGGTCAGTGTGGCCTTCGCGCCGGTTCAGGTGCGCACTGTCGCCACTCTTTGGCCGGGTATTGCCCTTCTGTCCAATTAAGCAAAGCCAAAACTACGCTTGTCGTGGACACCTGGTGCTGGCGCCTTCCTCTGCATTCGGGGTGGATCTGGAGCTTACCGCATACGTCCGACGCTTGCCTTTTAAGCAGCGGGCCTGCTATATAATTCTGTTTCGCATCCAAATCCATGCTCTTGCATTCCACTCGCTCTCTGTCTGTGGGCTTGGTGGTTTTGTCTTCAAACACAATTCGAGCGAAAAGCTGTGCGCCTTGTCGGTGTGGAGCCACGGACGAGGAATGCTCTCGCATTGGCGAGTGCGTTGAAATTAGCCACCAGTCCAGGAACTGCACATAAACAAACGGTTACGGCAAAACAATCAGGAGGTCTGGAACCCAAGGGTTGCTATCATGGTAGGAGTGCAAGCTGAGACTGGCAGGCATCAACCTTGGCTTGTTGAGTTTGGTGCCACATGAGTACAAAAGCCTGTCGAGCTAAAAGAAGCCCAGGCAACTCGAGTTTGCCTCAACTCGCAGGGAAGCACTGGCTAGCATCCATGGCAATCTACTGCCATTTTCGATCACGCCATGATGTACCTGTGCGATAAGTCTCCGAGGGGGAGATCGACCCTGCAGCCGCATGCTGCCGGTATACGGAAGTGCCGGAGAGGCCACAGACAAGCATGTGAGTAGTCTTGCTGCTGATAAAACATAGCCTGGCAGGTATTGGTAAAACTGAAAGAGATGGGGTGAAATAATTGCTAATTACAACGAATACAGGCGCAAGTATTGCCCGAATTTGACGAGTAACCGAAATAGCTGTTATGATTCAGTTGGTCCTCCCGACACCAAGACGCACGGACAGTTGTACGCACAGACATGTTGCTCGCATCGGTGCTAGTGCCTGCTAGTCAGGTGTTGATAGAGCCAGTCACAGCATTGTAGTTCCCCTGCCAATATTATTGTTGGCTGTGTCCAGTAGTAGTAGTAGTAGTAGTAGTAGTAGAAGTAGTAGTAGCAGTAGTAGTAGTAGTAGTACTAGTTGTAGTAGTAGTAGTAGTAGCAGGAGTAGTAGTCGTAGTAGTAGTAGCAGCAGGAGTAGTACTAGTACTAGTACTAGTTCTCTACTAGTACTAGTAGAAGAGCTTTAGTAGTAGTAGTCGTAGTCGGAGTCGTTGCGGTTGCAGCAGTAGCGGATATTGCGAGTCTGAATGGAAATAGCTGCAAGAAGCCCAGCAGCTTCGATAAACGCGTCAGACGCATGTCTCTCCGGGCCTTCAGAACCCGGCGCATGGTCGCTCAAGCCTGCAGAGCAGCTTGGCAACCTGCGGCTGTGAACGTACCCCAGCCTAACTACCTGGCTCTCTCCTTGTCAGTATCAGTATAGTCTATGGAGAAGATACTTCATGCCCTTGATGTTGTCCGACGGCGATCCTTGCATGGGCTGCTGCTGTTTTGGATACGAGATGCGAAGAAAGATTTGGATTTACAGATGCATGTGAACGAACAAACATGTGTATCACTGCGACGAGGGCATGCCTTCCGGCAACCGTTGTACTTGCATCTTGCATCATAGAGTCATACTGCCGTGGTCACTAGATGATGCCTCGGCCGGCGCTACAAACTCTGAAAGTTGTCGGTCCAGTACCTTAGCTAGGAGCTCTTAACGTGGGACCGTGAGAGCCAGGTTCAAGTGGTGCATCAGTTGACCACCACCTCCTGCAATGTTCGGAGCTGTGGTGGCGTGCAGTTGTAATCGAAATGGCTCCAGGAAGTGTGAGACCACTGGAACGCAGCCTTTCTTGTTTGTACAGGCAGAAGACATGACCATCCCGACCTGGAGCCAGCCCATTCTCACCAAAAGCTGGTTCGAACAGATTTGTTCCAGATTCCTATTCGAGCCACAGGCGATTTCTTGAACAAAACTGCTGTCGTTGGTCGATGACCCTCCGATTACACGACGCGGCTGCCTGACGTGACTTTCAAGCTAATTTGCCGAGGGCTGCAGTTTGACAGGTTGAGTGTGTGTCCGGGAGGTGCGCCAAACTTGGCTGGCTGATCCCGACGGCTTCATGCTGGATCCAGCGAAGCTTTGCAAAGATTGTTGGCGGCCTTGCTGGAGTCTGCTAGAGAAGACCACAAAGGGGGTACTGTAGCTCGGCAAGGGGCGGTGCATCCGCAGCCCCATGCCTGTGCAGCAGTGTTTGAGATTACTTGTTCAGGACCAGTTTACTGGTACGCAATGCATGCTCCGCAAGGGAAGTTCCTGACGTGAGCTAGGATGTGTAGGTTGTCAGTGCAGTGTTTGGGATCAACAACTTCAGTCAGTCTGTTCTGAGGAAAGATCCCTGGGCTGAATATGGCCCCTCGGAGATCCACCAGCTGGAGCAGGTGCGATCATAGTCAGTCCTGACATTGTCAAGCTCTGCAAACACGTGCCGCTGCCAGGATCATGCCACTCGAATTCAGGACAAGTTCCCTGACATGGGGAAGGGCGAGCAGTGCAACCCGAAGCCCTCCGGGCAGGAGCTGCGAGAGCGAGCTCACCACCGTGAAGATGAGTTTCGAGAGGCATCATCGCCGCTGCCTGGACTGGTAGCACTTCCGTTCCTAGAGTCGCCTTTCGAAGGGGCAGTTCTTCCGCTCGCGAAGCTGGAGAGCTGGACAGGCAGTTACCGCCAAGGAGGCTGCACAAGCCGAGCTTCGACGATGCAAGGAGGAGAGACGGGCACCGGAACACTGAAACTCGACCACACTCGGCCAGACGCTCGAGCAAGGCATGCAAGGCCTAGCCGCCTAGCCAACCTGTGGCCACACGCAGACCTCTGCCTTCTGCCGGCAGGAGCTGGAGGCCGCCCGGATCGAGCTGACCCGGCAGAGGCCGAGCACGCTCAGCGATTTGTGTAGGGACATGAAGGGACCCATTACGAGATGGAACTGTGCTCGGTCCTTGATCAGGAGTGAAAACATGCCCAAGCCTGCCGTGGAGGCCACTGCTGGCGAGAAGCAGCCTTGTTGAGACTGTTGACATGCTGTGGCTGCTACAGCGAGATTTAGTGCTACCAAGTACTGATAGCATTGTAATTGTCAGTATCTGTTACTATCGTCGGATCGCATGTTCCGAAGAGGTTGTGTGACAGCTTGTCCAGCGCGACCACTTTAAATGCATCAATGACTGGGATCCGAAACTTCTTACCAGCAAGGAACTACACGGGTATGTCGCGGCGTGGCATTGAGCTCTAACTAGTGGAGAAGGTTTGTGGCATGGGTCAGGGATTGGACTTGGATTTCAGTGGACTTCGAAGTTGCCATTTTTGCAACTCGACCCAGGCCAAAGCTGACTGCCTCCGGCGTTCGTTGATGGCCCCTGGAGGTGATTCTGTGCCGTGTTTCTGTTTCGCTGAGCAAAGCTATGCTCGACGAAGTCTCAACGACGCTTGCAGGCTTGCGCAAGGCTCTGGATGCCACGGATGCGGAAGGCCGTGTTTCGCGGTGCTTGGAGTTGGCCCGCGCCAACAAGGCCTGGAGATTGAGCGCGGACAGACGAGACAGACAGGGACAGACAGCCAGCCAGCCAGGCAGACAGAAGAAGGGAAGCAAGCTAGCAAGAGCGAGAGAGAGAGAGAGAGAGACAGACCGAGGTTGTCAGGGGGTTGCGGCACCATGAAGTTTGCTTAGTCGTATAGTCTTGAGTTTGTGCGTAGAACTGACAACCGACGCACTAGGGCTATACCGAGTGCTCCAGAACGCAAGTCCCCACGGGAAGTGGTAGCCAGCGGGGCCCGGAGATGAGGCCGGGATGCGGGGGTTGTAGCGTAAACTGCAGGAGAACATGGAGCCCACGATGTAGTACTTTGCAACGGTCAGTAGGGACACCAATGGCAGCCGCTCACGAACACAACGTGGGGGCTGGGCGGGCCGATGGCCTAGAGGTCGCATGGACGACCCCTAAGCCCTGCAGAAAGAAAGAGAAGAGAGACCGAGCCCGAGCAAACCGGCGACAGAGGGAGTGCCCCCACCCGTAAGCCCTTGGACAGAGAGAGAGAGAGAGCGAGAGAGAGAGAGCAGCGATTCTGTACGCAGGGGTTGTGGGGTTCGCCCCCACCGCCCCAAACGCCCCGCAAGCAAGCAAGCAAGGGCAGTGATTTGTTTCTGCCTTTCTAATAGACCTGAGGCAAGAGAGAGAGTAGCGAGAGATAGAAATGTGCTCAGCGTGCACTGGCTTCGAGGGGAAGGTCTAAAGCGGACCGTCCCAGTTCGGATAGTTGTGACCGTTGAAACACTGGACCGGAGACAGCTGCCCTGACGGGTTTCTGGTCGGCTGCCAGTACTAGCAGTTCACTCGGCACAGTAGTCAGACGTGATTTGAAGTTCGCGCCGCCCAGCAAAAAGTGCACCAGATCTGAGCACATAAAATTTTGCATTTCTCCACCCCTTCGACTTCCATCCCACTGGCCGACTCCGCGGCCGCTCACATGGCCTGAAATGCGCCCCGAAGCTGGAGTGGAGGACTGAGGTCAAGCAGAGATCGGCGGTGCTGCCTTCTACAAGAACTGAATGTGGGGGAGTTCCGGAAAACACAGTAGCATGCCAGGAGCTCTGGAGAGACTTTCTTTCCTGGGCAGAAGCCAGCGGTGCTCAGGGCTTGGAGCAAGTGATGCTAGGCAGCATGACATACCTCTATGAGCCCTCAGGCCTTCAGGCTCTATCTTCTACTGGAAAGCCCTTCGGAGTGTGTATTTCAGCTTGCACTCTCGAAGTGCTGTACCAGGAGGATCGCCTTCGTGGCGAAGGACGATGGCCCAGTGCGTGGGCTCGTCGCTACCCGAGAGGCGCCGAGATCACTTGAGCGAGTAGTTAAGATGCAAGAAAATAGGGGAAAAAGCTAAAGTCGGGCAGTCGTGGTCGTGGTGCGGGCAGCAATGCGCAGGTCACCTCTCCCATCATCTTGCCGAGATGCCTGCTGCTCACGGCTTCTTCGGAGTCGGAGTTAGGGATAAAGCTGGCCTTGGAGAGGAAGAGGACCTCGACGGGATGACTCCTGCATTGAGAATTTGAATACCGGATGTGAACGTTAACTTTCGTTTTGCCAAGTCTTGACAAAAAAGTCGAAGCAGCTCCCAATCGGGCGAAGGATGCTCAGCGGTTTGGGCAGCTTTTGGTCTCCTTGGATCCAGATTTTGCCAGACAAGGTCGGCATTGGACTCTGAAGCAGAAGACACACCAAAGAGAGACTTCCTTAGTGTAGAATGTCATGTGCACGTTACGACGCACTCCTGCTTTCCATCCTCGTTTCCTCGTGCTCACTAGGCAGAATTGCAGCAGTACCACATAGCGTATGCAACTGGGCAGCAACTTCGGTGTCGTGCAAACCATGAGTTTGGTTGATGCTGGATCTCAAGCAGCGACAGACTAATGATGCTTCTTTCAATCCTTGCTTCATTTCAGGGCTTGCTTTCAGTTAGTGCGCGAGTCTCGAAGAGAGGATCCCTTGCTGAGGCGTCCGAGGAGCTCCTGGAGGCCTTCCGAGAGCTGCCGGTGGTGGCAAAAACCCGAGCCTGGCATCAAAGCGTCGCCGAAAACTGGCGGAAAGAGGCTGAGAATTTGCAGAAAAAGGCCGAAGAGCCGCTCGGGCCGCTCGTTCAGAGGCGTTCATGAGTGCGGAGGAGAAGGTTACCCTCCTCTCCAAGCTGCCTCGTGCTCAGGATCGGGCTCACCGCCTTGACTTTCGACGACTTCTTCTGGGCTTGCACAGTCGTGAAGACACGCGTGTACTTGCCTCCTCCCACGCACTCTGCCCAAATTTGACTCAGTTCCGATGCTTGATACCTCTCCGTTAGGCTGAAACCGTTTTTGCATTCAAAAATTTGCTCATGTTGCGCGTCGTCAGCGGGGTTTTGCGGGGGCATCACGACCAGAGGTACTGCTTCATGCCGTTCGCTGACATGATGAACACAGAACCTGAACCCAACATGGACGTGTATGACAGTGGCCCGGATGTTGAGTATGCGTTTGGTTCACCACGGCTTTTGAAGTATGACGAGAAGCGCTGTGCTCGCCTTGATGGAGCAAAGCTGTCGGTTGCGGTTCGGAGCAATAGGATAGCCTTCGATTGCAGAGGCATCGATCCGGCATGCCAGTCCAATCGTAATCGCAATTACATTAATTAGATGATGTGGCAGTTGCAGCTTTTGACCATAGCTCGAGGTTTGGAAGTTGATGCCCCCGACGTCACGGAGTACTACGGGATCCTCCTGCGAGATGGCTGCCGTGTCAGCGCGGGGCAGGAACTAACGCAGGCGCAAGCACGCGCAACGAAATACTTAAATACTGCCATGCAGCCTTGCATGCGGTCGAAGTTCCCGAGATGAAGATCGAATCGACAGGCTTATCGACCTGTCGACAACTCCGAGCGATTGTTCAGGCCGGGGGGGCTGCCAAGGTTTCGCAAACGGCCCCCCCTGTGAATTTTCATGAATTTTCGTATTCGTGCCCTGTGACCTGTTATGACCATGCTGACTATGTCGACCATATATGACTGATCACTTTGATCCTGCTTGCTCGTTCGCGCTCCTGGGTCCCTGGGTGTCATGGCCCGACCGGACCTTCCCCAGGGGCGGCTTCCTGCTGAAGGACAACCCGGTGGCGGTTCCGCGGCTCGCCATAAGCATACCACCGTCGGAGGTCTCTCCAGGCCGATTGCCACGAAGGACACAGGAGTTGCAACATGATCCGGAAAATCGGCGATGATGGAGATGGTAGGCAGAATGATGATGACGACCGTGATGATGAAGGGCACCATCATTTGATGATAGTGTTGATCGAACTGGTGATGACGATGATGATGATGACAGTGAGAGTCGCATGGCGAAGCGTCGAACATGATGCACGATGGGGATTGCACGGGGGAATAGTGGCACACCACGGAAGGCAATGTCCGTATCCTCGATGATTTTGTGGCCCCCAAAACCAAGTTTTGGAATCGATGGGAGTAGTCCTGTACACTTCGGATCAAGCTTGCGGTCATGAGATGAGGTGCCCCCGCAATCCTCAGCATTTGCAAAATACGTTGTTCTTCAGGTTGGTTGACATCCAGGCTTTTTCAGCACATCCCAACATGTCTTGCAGCTTGTGAAGTGAAGCAATTGACGGGGTACCTCATGGAACGTTTGTGTGTAAAAGCAGCAATTCAACCAAGTGTCTGGCCTGGCACACCTCCTTTTTGAAGAAACATGCCACGCTCCAAGCAAAGGGCTTGAAGATGCAGCCGCCACATCAGAACCACATATACAAATGTATGTGCAGTATATGTACATGTAAATCTGTTCACAAGGCTTCTTCTTTTCATAAGCCAACTAGACCCAGACGCAACCGACGACATGCGCCTCGTTTTGCAATATTTACCGGACACAGCTATACCTGGGGGGTAGGTTCCTTAGAACCTATTAGCATGCCCATGAGATCCTCTAAAAGCTCTTGCAACATGCAGTAATCACAAATTGATGTCAGCTTTCAGCATTTTCATGCTGTTGCCTTGGTGATCAAACTTGCACACTGACTTATTTCGACAATGCTGGATAGCCTCTGCAAATTCTTCGCATGATGAAAACACAACAAAGAGCCAACCGAAGATAAGGCTGCTTCCCAGCACAAAAGCTCATGATGATCAAGAAAATGATGGGTGATGCTCGTGTACCGTTGCGAGGATGGTGATGGTGATGGTAATCTTGAGAGATGGTGGTGAAGAGATGATGTTACGTGTTGATGAAACCTGATAGTGCTTTTGATACCACGTGATGATGTCGCCGTTAACCGATAAGTAAATGAGGATGTCTATGATCACCGATGACCCGTTCTAACAGTCAAAGTCGAGGCAGAGATGATGTCGACGTGCTGGATGCTCCTGCATACTGCAGCTCAATAGCTCCTTGTGCATCTGCCCTCTTCCCCTTTTCGTAGGCTCGCCTCTGGAGCTCTCGCTTCGACGCCTGGTCGCTGAGCATGCAGCCGCCCCAGAACAGGCCAGGGCAGACGACGCGTTCGCTTTCATTGACGTTGGCTTGTTGGTTGCTGCTCCATTCTCTGCTAGTTCAAAAATGACAAGTGGACACGAGTCACGAGTCTACACCGTGCAGGGGGTGTAGAAATGCTCTGCCGGGAAGCTGTCTGAAAATTTCTACTACCCCGGACCCTGAAGCTGTGTCAGGTCGGCGTGACCGAGGAATGCTGAGACGCAGATGGAGGTGGCAGGACGTGAGCTGTCGTTCCGAAGTTTACAGAGGCCAAGGCCAGGCAGACGGAGGTCCGGTCAGCCTGAGACATTCAAGCGCCTTCGCAACGCCCCGATTCGGCCGACTTTGCGGCTTGATCCTGCATGATCTTGCAGTTTGGAAAAACTTGCTGGCCACGCACGCGCACACGTGACATGGATTCCAATCAGGAATCCAGTTGCGAGAATTCTGCAGCGGTGCAGCTTGGACGCCCTTGAACCCGAGCACAAGGCGAACTTTCCCGACCCACAATAGCAGTACTAGTAGCGACTGCCAGAATGGCACCGAGAGAAGCACCAGCTGAAAAGAGATCAGCATGACGGTAATCAGTCGTCTTTCCAGGCGTGCATGTTGCATGGCACGGGATGAGCCTCCAGAAGAAATTGAAGCAGCATGGCCAGCTCATCCAAGCTAATATTTTGACCGAGTTCATGCTTGTACACCGAAGTCACAGCCGGTGCTCCCTCTTTGCTCTGCGAAAAGAGCCCAGCTGCTAATGATTGCTTGCCGATTCTGTAGCCTACATCGAGTGGAGCCTAATTACAACATTTCAGAAATTGTGCTAGAGAGGTGTGGAATATAGTTCCAACGGACGAAGTGCAGGGGGCACGCACCCTCCTTTCAGCAGGGTGTCCACTGAAGCTCCTCTGTGGTTTGCCTGACCTGGACCTAGCCGACCTAGGCCTAGCCAAACTGGGAGAATTGCAAACAGTTGCAATCAGTGCATTCGAACAGAAACTCCCCCAACTTCCCGAATCCCAGACCCAGGAACGGGAATAGGTGAGTACAGTATAGCTTTACCAAGGAGAACCTGTGAAAAACCAGACGTGTGATCTTCGGCAGGCTTTGCTGGAGAGGCTCTGCCTTGAACAGCGCGAAAGCCTCCTGGACCCAAGCGAGTCCCGGAGCTGAGATACTTCCGTCACGTGCGATTCGGGCATGTATATATATATATATACATGTACATATACGTATACATACTTACATACGTGCGTACATTACATATCTATATATATAGTTTCTGTCTGTGTGGCCATGGTAGTGCGATTCACATAGTACGTTCCTTGGCATTTACATGTGAATTACATGTACACTGCATTTACATTACAAGCACCGTCGCATTACAATTGCAGTGGGTTCACATGCCCTGTTGCATTTTACATATGTGATGCACATGGCACGACCTGAAATCTGGCAGTACACTGCGACATCACTTTACATGCATACAAACATACAGACATACTCACAGGGTACATGTCAGAGAACAACAGTGCCAAAGACAGGACTTTCTTCAAAAGATCTGTGTTGTCCGAAGGTGCAGGCAAGCGTGGATGCAGTCTGGACGCAGTTGTCGTATTAGCAAGCCGAGCACGAAAACACCTCTCTGCAAGACAGGAGCTTGCTGCATAGTCTTTTCGCTGCATGAACGTATGAAGGCAGCAATGTTCGGAGGAGACATGCTGTGTCTGACACCATGCCCCCCAAATCAACAGCATTGGCATAGGCGCCACGAATACCTGAGTACAACCGTGAAGTTGAACCACCAGGCTCATGGCGGCTTGTGCTAGGACGGTATGCAGAATGCGACCTTTGAGTGCCCGCATTCCATGGCAGACATGGCGACCGCTGTTGCGAAGACACGGCTCTTTAGCGGACCACCGGACTCTTCGAGAGTTTGAGGACTTGCGGCATCACCTTGTAAGCGAGGGAGCAGACCTGGATCCAGAACTGCTCGTCGTGGGGGAGTCGTCCGATAGTTTTGGTATATTTGCCGGCCGACCAATCCAGAAGGGTGAGGTGGTTGCTTCAGTTCCCCGCCGACTTGTTTTGGAGGTCCCCTTCGCCGTTCCGCCCAAAGGGCCGGTGCAAGAACAGCCTTTCGCAGCCGCTGCTGGAGGTCATGGCCAGTGGTACGATGTCATGGGCTTTCCGGAGGGTCGCGCCGCAGTGACGAAAGCTGCCGAACGCCTGATCGAGGAGTACCAAGCAGGTGGGAGTCCTTAGAGGTTCTCTGCTCTTACAAAGACGAGAAGGAGAGAGCGAGAGAGAAAACGTTCGGGTGGGCTTGAAGCCCAGAAGATTTGAATGTCCCCCGTGCGCAGGAGAGAGAGAGACAAAGAGCGATCCGGCAGGTCATAAATCTCCATTCAAGGCCTACTGCGCAGCTCTGCCGCCCCCTTCGGGTCTGCCTCCACCACTGCATCCCCTGAGGCGCAGGTGGCCTTTGGAGCTGTTAAAAGCCAGCCCCATGGTGGAACGTCTTTATATGGAAGCCCTCCGTTTGAACTCAGAATGCCTAGATGCTTTGGCCAAAATTCCTGATTGCAGCCTTGAGTTGCGGTGCTGGGCATTGGCTGCAGTCATCACGCGAAACTTTGCCCTCAAAGGACCAACAGCAGGTGTGACATCTCTAGGGCTGCTTCCATTCATCGACCTCTTCAACCACCAAAGCTCTGAAGGAGGCAAAATGATGTGGACGTGCTCCTATCAAGAGAGACACGGCTGTGTGGTCATGGTGGCAGATCGTGGCATTGCCAAAGGCGAAGAGCTCACGTTTGTTTACGCTGCGGCGCCGGATGCAGCCTTGCTCATCCAGTATGGCATTCCTCCGGCATGCTCGAACTTCCACAACGTAGCCGGGATTCAGATCCATTCCGATGTGCTGGGAGCAGAGATTCGCAATGTGGCGCGTGACTGGGGCTGGACCGACTTGACGAAGCCGCTGCTCTTCACCCTTCCGGAAGCTTGGCAGAGCGATGCAGAGCGGACTGCGGCTTAGCCCTCCATTGAAGAGCAGCAGAGCAGCCAGAAGCTGAGGGCGATTTGGGACGTGATGCACCCCTTCGGCAATTAGCTGCTCTTGTGGAATCTCGGCCTGGCAAGCAGATGAGTTGTTTCTAGTCGCCTTTCCGACAATGTCCTGTAGCGAACGTAGTAATTTTTTTGACGCACCAATGGGGAGGCTCAACCCAACCTGGACCGCCTACGCATGCCTCCGCCAAAGCAGCGGACAAGACGGCGCGGTCACAGAAAGAGGCAAGAGCTTCGGGTTGGCTGCGGGATGTGCAGGCGGTGTTACGGTTGGCTTGGCTGCCGTGGATGTCAATGTGCTGCCAGGGATCCAGCTCCCGACAACGCTGACGGGGCCACACTGGCCGTACTGGTAGCCTGGCTGGAAGCCGCTCTCCATCCGGGACCATCGCGATGGCAAAGGCTTCGCCCTGTGTCATGTCGTGTTCCATCTTCTCGCTCCTCGATACTGCCTTGCCTCGTCGAAGTCTCTGTCACAGCTAATCTCCTTCCACAAACATGCCGAGAGAGGACAGGAAGTAAACAAATGGCTGGTTGACGTGTCCTTGCTTCAAAAGAACGCATCGCGTAGATCATTAAGTTCGTTTGCCAGCTTGTGTTATGCTACCACAATCTAATGTAATACTAGATTCTACTTTACGGTACGAACCACGAAAACTAACTCTTAGAAGTGACACAATCCAAGAGTGCTCTATGACTCTGAGAACTGTGGAAATTTGCAGGTCTGCTCCCTCCGAGGACCGGCAGCTGCATTTGCCTTTTGCACTGAGTTCCATACAACACCCAACACAGATATTACATAATATTCAACGATAAACTTCTTTATACCGTTATGTTCTCATATACTACAAATATACATTGTATATTATATGTTACGGGCACAAGAAACCCAGGTCTTTGGGTTTGAAGAGGTGCCGATCCACAGGTGAGGTTGACACCGTGCAGGATTTCATGCAAAGGCGGTCAAAGCACAGATGGTCTCGGTTCAACTTAGCTGATTAGCAGCCACAGTCCGAGCCCTGAGGCGATTGGCAGCTGCCATTGCATACCGTGACTCAAGCCGAAATACCTCTCCCCCAAATCTCTAGACTTTAGAGAAGTCATGATGCAGTCGACGAGTTCAGTGCACAGGACAGCGACCTTTTTGCAGCTGTTGCCTTCATCGCTGAGCGAGAAGCCGAGATACTGGACATGCTTCTTGCACTTTACGGGTCAGATTGTGGTCATGCTAGGTTCTTCACACCATGAATCCGATTAAATATTGGGCTGTAGAGCCAGGGCTTTCGTGGTGAGGTTAAGTCTCATCTCAAGACCCGAGCTTCGGCTTTGGATCGCTTGAAAGGAGGACTGCCTGCTGGAGACAAAACGGCAGCTGCTGGCTGCCGAGCTGGAAAGCTTTGAGGCGGCCAGGCCCAGGCAAAGTTTGGAGCAGCGCCAAAGAAGCGCAGAGTTCCGGATCGGCGGCAGCAAAAGGGTGTCACTGCCCAGGGACGGCGAGGAGTGTTCTTGTCAGACCAGGCTTCCAGCAGTGCAAGGTGCAAGGTTTGCGAGGCAGAGTACACATGCGACCGAGGCTTCACAGTGACCTGGGAGGGGAGATCAGAGCAAAGCGGGTGTAATGTGTAGATGCTTCGGAGCGGAGCATGCGCTAAGGCGACATTGAAGAGTCTTTACTCTCTTCTGCACATCACACCTGCTGCAAGTCACTTTAGTGGGGTCATGCTGCTGACATCAACGTGCCGTAGGCCGTTCAGCAGACCACATGTCCTCAGCGAAAATGGAAGAAAAGAGCATGGCGCGCGACTTTTGCCACTCTTCCGACAGATAAGTCACGTCAATGTCGTCCTGCAGGGTTTGCCACAAAGTCAAGGGCCTCTCTTGGAAATTGCAACAGCCGGCGGGGAAGACAGTCGTGACGCTTTCCCAGGGAGTGGCAGTTCTGCCAAACTTTGGCATTGCAGCGCGAAGTGCCGGCAGTCGACAGGCCATTTTTGAAGACACTGAGGGCTGTTCTTGCGACTTGTCGACTCGTAGGGGCGTGCGGTGGATTCGTCTTGTCCTGGCTTGTGCAAAGGCAGAGGAAAGTTTCCGGAGAGCTTCGCTACGATTCCTGGAGCAATGGCCTCAGTTGCACATGATGCAGCCGAACAGTGCCGCTACCACAGAGAAGAGCAGATGTTGCCTGTATGCACGGACCAACATGACGCAACAGTAGTCAGTAGTCGAATTCTCACGGTATTGATTAGATTAATCGATGGGGCGACAACGACTGCAGAACCGTATCTGCTACTAGTCGTCTATGTCCAGATAAAGCGGCAGCAGTAGCGTTAGACGTAGTAGTAGTAGTAGTAGTAGTAGTAGTAGTAGTAGTAGTAGCAGTAGTAGTAGTAGTAGCAGCAGTAGCAGTAGTGGTGGTGGTAGTGGTAGTGGTAGTCGTAGTAGTAGTAGTAGTAGCAGTAGCAGTAGCAGTAGCAGTGGCAGTTGCAGTGACAGTGGCAGTACGTAGCAGTGGCAGTAGTTGTAGTTGTAGTAGTATACTAGTAGTAGTAATAGTAGTAGTAGAAGTAGTACTTGCTACTGCTACTACCACTGCCAGTGCCACTGCCACTGCTACTACTACTACTGCTGCTACTACTGCAGGTCTGCCCCCCTGCTAAAACCAAGCAGTAACAGGTGGGGAGCTGATGAAACACAGGGTTTGAGGTGAGCTGTGGTGAGCCTTTTAAACGGGTTCTTGTATTGAGTTGTTGTGCTGTATGTAATGGTCCCCGCCTGTTGAATTTGCACTTGTACTTGAAAGCTGAAAGCTGCTGCCTGACTCAAGATGTACAAACAACCAGTCCAGATCGATGGAGCCGGTTTGACCTGTGGTTTATGTAGCTATAGGTTGTGTTGGCTTGTTTGGCAGGGATATGGTGTTGTTGTGTCGTTCAAAAAAGGCTTCGTTGTGACTATCGGTCCCTTAGTCCTCGCGGAGCTGTCGTCGACGTGCCAGGCGAGTGACAAAAAAAAACTACTACTACTAATTACCGCTACTACTACTACTTCTACTAGTCGTAGTACCTGCTACTGCTACTGCCACTGCTACTGCTACTTCTACTACTACTACTACTACTACTACTACTACTACTACTTCTACTACTTCTACTACTACTACTACGACTAATTGTCATAATGATTGTTACTATTACCACTATTACTACTACTATGACGACGACTACTACCACTACCACTACCACTACCACTACCACTGCTGCTGCTACTACTACTACTACGACGACGACTACTACGACGACGACGACTACTACTACTGCTACTATGTTTCGCCACGACCACCAATGCGACTTCAGACAACATGACAAGCTCCAGAGTGGCGGTGAAGACTGGTGCAACGGCCCCCAACACTCACGGGCAACGTAGAGCCCCTCTACGGATGCGACTACTACGACTACTACAACTATACTACGACTACTACGGCGACGACTACGACGACGACAACTACTATTTCCTACTACTTCTAATACTACTAACGGTAGTCAGTTGTTTCTGGCCACTTTCACAGTGGTGAGTTTGGGTTCGCTCGCAGCAGTAACACCACAGGAACTAAAGTAACAAGTTATGTCCTTATGTCAGGAATCAGGAACTGGGTGAATTTGTAAATGCTGCATCATTGTGAGCAACCCAGGTCGGGGACGTCCGTTGTATCCGCTGAAGTCTTGCCGGCGTGCGGCATTTCCGTCAACGCAGTTGCAAACACTGTGGACACGCTTGCATGGGTAACGTGCACCCGATTAGCCAGAAACGTTCACAGTACATACACCCAAGGCTGCACGAATGATTAGCCCAGCAGTGGTGGATACGCGATGACAGGGAGTGGGAGCCCTGTTCATCACCTTCAACATCAGCGCTGCCGCAGCCCGAGCTGTTTTGGAACGCTCGGCTGCGTACCAATGAACGTCTAGAGTTGTCAGCGTGCGGAGCAGCCTGCCATAGCCTGCCGTTCGAGCCAGTGCCCGGCCATACAGCAGATTTGTCTCTCCGATGGGGAACAGCGGCAAAATTAAAACCCTCAGTGCTCGAATCGATTCAGACATCAGCTGTATACGTTGACCTTGCAGGCATTCCTGGCTGAGGGCTCGGCCCTTGGTGGATTGTTTGTTGCTGCAGGCATTTTGTGCTGCACTGTGGAGTGCAGGAGTACGGTTCCTGGATGCCACATGAATGTAACCGTGACGTGACAAGGTGCAGACGCCATTAGAGCATCCTTTGGAGGTGGACAAGGCCTTCTGCACGCGTGTTAAGTGCTTTTTTACTGCTGCTTATGCCGTCTAGGAACCATTAGGAACCTGTATGTTGAGCACCACAAGACTGCCATCAGGTCAACACTGTTGGGCTTTACTTTTGCGCTCTGGCTGCTTTTACAAACTCCTGTGTGAGGCTGGCCTGCCCAAGTTTGTTTGCACGGCCGTGTTTGCCTTTGTCTGTCCTGACAGCTTGCTGTGGATCTGCGAGGGTTACGCGCATATTCGAAGACTGCCCCGATTTACGCCACTCAAGCCACTGGAATGACGCTTGTAGTTCTGCACAGGTGCAGCTAGAAAGATGAGTGCTGACGTAATGAAATGATGTCGACGCCTGCACGTACAGGCCAGTTCACAGCGTCTAGTACAGGCGAGGTTTGAGCCTGCACCAGCGCGGCGGGCACCGCGATGGCGACAGCAAAGCTGCTGCTGGACGAAGCCAGTGCTGCTCGAGATATGCTGCTCAGGCATGCGTGGCATGTGCTTCATTCAAGCCTTGTGACCGTGATCGTGAGTAAGGCTGCCTGCAATAAGAGTCCATTAGTACCAGCCAAAAGGTCTGTACAGAAGTCCTGACATCCATGCGCCATTTGCACCTGCACCCGGGTGGTTGAATCCAATTCATCAGTTCAGTCTTGAACCTCCGCGGCTGTGGTCATGACGTTGTAACGAGGCTCGCAGATGAGGAGCACGAACGCTGGCTGGAATCTGTCATGGAGCGGTTCAGCGCTATCGAGCGAAGTATCAAGGACTTGAGTTGCTAAGGTCGAGAGCTTGCAGACGCAAAGAAGTTTGTACCTTCAGCTAGACCCTATTTTGTGTGCACCAGCCGTGCCCCGAGCCCAATCACTCTGTAAATCTCCGTCGCCACATGATTTGAGCAGCTTTGCTGCTTGCTTTCAGGACTGGGACGCACATGTGCAGTTCACGGTCAAGCATGAGCAGGTGCACGAAAAGGCGGGGACTATTCATGAAGTACACACTGCAGGCCACCAGCTCACTAGCTATCGGCTTACTTCAAGCCTCATTGCATGACATCACTGCAGTGCTGCATGATAACGAGACGCCGAGACGCCAGGCAGGCTTGGCTTCGCCGATGCTGATCGTCAGCTCCGTTCGGCCAACGCAACCTCCGCAGCTTGCAGAGCAGGTTCTCCAGCTCCCTGCAGTGACGACCGTGGGACCGCTGCGCATTCTTGAGCGCTTCCGTCTTTCAGGTGGATCCTGTGCCACCGTCGCCAGCAACGAAGATTGCCTGCGATGTGCCCCCCGTCTTGCATTAACAGGGTTCTGCCTGCAATCATTGGTTTCATCCTGGAAATTTTGGCCTGTTCACCACCACTGACATCGCGACTGCTCACTCCCGCTACGAAGGGGACACGCGATGACGGAGAAAGATGCAGGGACAAGATCAACACGAAGACGAGGGCGACGACAGCGACGACGACTGCCAAGTCTGTTGTTACGCAACCACGGCGACAAAATGCTACAAAACTGGTACTTTTCGTCATCTTCGCTATCTCCATCATCGTCACCACCGTTCTTTCACAAGAAAAGCTGCACTGACCAATGCCAACACCATCGCTGCTATTGCTGACCCTGCTCTTGACGCATGACACTTTCACCAGCATCATCGCTGTCATCGCCATCTACATCGTTGTCAGGATGGTCATCATCTGCATGCCTTGTCGTTTCCCTTGGGCGGTGTATATACCGTGGTGTTCACAATTCGCAGCAGGGCGGCCCGCATGCTTGGCCTCGAATCACTAGCCAGAAGTTATATCTTTGGCCACGGCGCCAGGACAAGCAGAAGCACGCCCGGCTTTGAAAAGACACCACATGCTTAAATGTTCGTCTAGAACGAATTTTACAGCTTCAGGCTTAGGCTTCGGGCACCCATGCCCCATGCTTGCTTACCGAACTGAAGTTTCGGCCATGGAGCCGGATGCCTTTTTGACCGAAGAATCGTAGCATTTACTGGGACGCTGCGACTCCTAGGACTGTCGACGAAAGCCAGAAGAGTGACTGTGACTCATCGCCGCGGTCCCCTTTCACTGGCATACAGGCCCGGGTACCGTCTTTGACCTTCCAAGTTTGAAGGTCCCCATCCTTTCTGCGAGAAGAAGTTATGAGTAGATTCTCCAGAGCATCCATGTCATACTGCGTATGTGGAGTCTGTGTGCGTATGCGGAGTCTGTGTACATACTTCGTCTGTTGAAGGCGCCACTATGTATTGTCCGTGTTCTTACTACTGTCCATTGCAACTTTGCTCTGCAATACTACGTCAGAGTCAGGCATGTTGGCCTACATATGGCTACAGCGGCAGACATATGCACATTTCGGCATGCGAACATCAGTCATACCTCTATAACTCTGTCAGTCCACGCGACGATAGATCCTCTTGGTATTCCACTGGCCAGCAAGGCACCCCCAAAATATGCATTCATATTGCACGCCGCCTGCATGCACACGTTTTGCCAGATCCGTTGGCTTGTCCAAATATCTTTCTCTGTTGACGGTACGTGTTGTGAGACATTGATTATTTTGGTGATGATGCTCCGATTTTGCCTTGGTCTTGCCTGTGATGCGTTGTCCCCACGTGTGTCTCTTGCTGCGCATTGCAGTCTTTGCAGGACCCAGGAGGCGCTCTGCAGCGCATGATCAGCCCTTCTTCCCAAACGATGGCCGCACGGGCATCAGTGATGGGAAGGCCACCGACCGAGGAAGAGAGCTGCTTGAGCAGGTTGGCCATGTGGCTCCGTTTCAACCTCGACTATTGCACCGGTTTTGTGCTGGCCATAAACTTGATCTTCATGTGCGTGGAATTGGAGTTGCAGGGAAGAGCCGCTGGGCATCTCGCGAGCGAGAGCTCGTTATCACTACTCAGTTTGCAGGAATTAAACGTCCCTCTCCGTATTGTTGATATTGCCTTCGACACCGTCTTTCTCATCGAGCTGTTGCTGCGGATGGGACTGGACGGATGGGCACTTTTTCGTAAATTCTCGGGCTGGTACGACGTATCTTTGGTGGCAGTGGGCATCGCAGACATGGCTGTATTTGTCGCTGCCGGTGCAGACGCAGAAGTGGCAGCAGTACATGTAATCCGAGCAGCGAGCACACTTCGTGCGATCCGTTTGCTGCGAATCTTCCGACTTTTCCAAGGCTGCTCGGCGCGGGCAATTTGCTAACACGCTGAGGGAACCACCCCAGACGCCAGGGAGGAGCTTTCCAATGCCCTCTGTTTCTCTCCTTCCTTCTGCAGGGACTCGACTTCCTCACACGGACATGCCTTCGTCGATGCAAAGTCCGGACTGTTAGACGTGAGCACCGTGTTCCCTGCAGAAGCAGTTGTTAGGGGTGGTTTTGGGTGGCGTGGGAGGAGTATGCGTAGGTGCATGGTGCCACGATTCGTGAGAATTTTTTGGTTTGATGTTTTAGGGGTACCAGGGAGTTCGAAGAGGCCTGGATGCAAGAGGGAGGAGTATGCGTAGCGTCGCCAGAGCACGTCGCAATTGATGGTCGTATGCAGTCATAGGACGAACACCAGCGTCGGTTACTTCGCTGTCTGCCCAGGGGAGGTGGTCGTCGTCGTAGCAAGCCGCAGACGCGATCGTCGTGGTTGTTGGCAGTGATTCGCGGTGGTGATGGCAACGGGAGTCGTGGTATTTTGTGGTGTAATAGTCGTCGTCGTAGTAGAAGTAGAAGGAGCAGTGGTAGCAGCAGTAGTAGTAGTAGTAGTAGTAGTAGTAGTAGTAGTAGTGGTAGTATTAGTAGTAGTAGTAGTAGTGGTAGTAGTAGTAGTAGTAGTAGCAGTAGTACTACTAGTAGTAGTACAAGAAGTAGTAGCAGTAGCAGTGGTGGAAAGTTGCAGTAGTGGTAGCGGTAGCCGTAGCCGCAGCAGTAGCAGTAGCAGTAGTAGCAGAAGAAGTATAAGAAGATTTATTAGACGTAGAAGCAGAAGCAAAATTAGCAGCAGCAGCAGCAGTAGTAGTAGTAGTAGTAGCAGGAGTAGTAGTAGTAGTAGCAGTAGTAGTAGTAGCAGTAGTAGCAGTAGTAGTAGTAGTAGCAGTAGTAGTAGCAGTAGTAGCAGTAGTAGTAGTAGTGGTAGTGGTAGTGGTAGTAGTAGTAGCAGTAGTAGTAGTAGTAGTAGCAGTAGTAGTCTTAGTAAGTAGTAGTCTAGTAGCAGCAGCAGCAGCAGTAGTAGTGGTAGTACTGGTCGTAGTAGTAGTAGCAGCAGCAGCAGTAGTAGTGGTGGTAGTGGGCTTTCCCGCCCGGTGCGATGCCAAGACCTCTCCTTTTTTTGGACTTTGTGTTCTCGGAAATGATGTGTTTTACAGCTCTTTTTGCGCAGTTGCTGAAATTTTGGAAAGCGGAGGGTTGTTTTCTTTAACCTTTCTCATCAATCTCACAGCCAAAATGCTGGTATTTACAGCCACTTGTCTTTCTAATTTTCTTGATTTTTAGATGTTTTTTGAGGTCTCTATTTTCGCACCCAAAAACTAGCGATCAGAATGAAGGTTTTTGGTCTGATTTTGGTCTGGATGTTCATCAAAATCGTTTGAGAAGAGAGCATCCATGGCCAAAGCCTAATGACGTCCATGGTCGGATAACAGGAAAAAAGGGAAACCACACAGAGACACCAATCCATGTTTTAGCGTGTTCAAAATGATTCTTCTTTGCATTGCACGGAGCGGGGCTGTTACTCTCGATTGCTCTTCAAGAGCTTACTGTCAGTGTTAGTAATTGAATCAGGAGTCGAGGCACAAGAACCGCAGATGCAGTTTCCACTCTGGCAGGGTGCTCGGTCAAGGACAGTGTGTGCCAAGCATCACCGTGGTCACCCTTACTAGTATCAGCATCAGCATCGTCTGTCATTATCATGTGCGACGTTCGTCGCACCAGTGGGGGGAAGAGCTAGTGGTGTAGGAAGTGTAGTAGTAGTGGTAGTAGTAGCAGTAGCAGCAGCAGCAGCAGGAGGAGTAGTAGTAGTAGTAGTAGTAGTCAGTAGTAGTAGTAGTAGTAGTAGTAGTAGTAGTAGTCTTAGTAGTAGTCTTAGTAGTAGTACCAGTAGTAGTAGCAGTAGTTGTAGTAGTTGTTGTTGGCAGCACGTGCGTCTGCTGCCGCGCGGGGTGGTGCGATTTCTTTGCTGGCATGTGCTGAAACTCGAGTTTTGGCAGTTTACTCACCCGGAATTGAACTTGCGTTTTGTTTTAGCATCGGTTTTTGCGGTGTTTTCTGGCAAAAGAATGCGACAGCCGGCGGGCTACACTATACAAAAAATGCTGATCTCTCCATTTCGCATAGTTTTTTTCGGTGTTTTCCTCTGTGTGTGTCGCATTTCGCATCGGTTTTTACGGTGTTTTTGCCGACTCTCGACTTTTTGCACATGCCAGCTTACACTTGCGTTTGTCTTTCAGCTCTGCGCGGGGGGNGGGTGGGGGGTGGGGTGGGGGGGTGATGACGTCCATGCGAATGCGCTTCTTCTGTTTCTTTTGTTGCGTTACTTTTCAAACGCTGCCGGTTGCTCTGTGAAGCCCTTGTGGCCGCTTCTTGTTGCTTTACTTTTGAAACGTCAACCATGCAAAAACCTCGAGTTTTTGAAGCTTTCCAAACAAAAACTTCGCAACGAACCCCCCAAATCATCAGCAATAACAGACGAAAAAACATGGTATTTGCCACAATTTCGCAAGAAAACGTCACCAAAAAACGAGACAAAGAACCATGGAAAAACAAAACCGAAACATCGTCTTGTTGACGAAAACCACATAAAACTCAGGGTTTTCAAGCTTTTGACAAAAAAAACCTCCCACAAATTAACGACACACCCCGCGCGGCGGCAGACGCACGTGCCACCTAGTTGTTGTTGTAGTAGCAGCAGCGGCATGAGAAGGAGGACCAGAAGAAGAAGAAGGAAGTAGTAGTAGTAGTAGTAGTAGTAGTAGTAGTAGTAGTTTGTAGTAGTTTGTAGTAGTTTGTAGTAGTTTGTAGTGGTTTGTAGTAGTTTGTAGTGTTTGTAGTGTTAGTAGTGTTAGTAGTAGTAGTAGTAGTAGTAGTAGTAGTAGTAGTAGTAGTAGTACTAGTAGTAGCAGCAGCGGCAGCGGCACTGGCATCAGCGATGTTCTATTTGAGATTGTCGATACTCCGCATTCTTGGCCGAAGCAATTCACTGTCTGCAGCTCCGCTTGTCAAAACAAGCTACACACCCCCAGCCCCCACTGCCCAGCACGAGCGATGCCGCAGGAAGCATAGCCACAGTGTTGAATCCGCCTGCCAATTGGATTCCTAATCAAGGTTTGCGCCTGCTCATCCGGGCGTGTCATGCCTTTCTGCCAACTCTTGGATGGCTGCTCGGCAATTGCAAATGCACCCGTGCGTGAGTAGTTATAGGATGATAAACCGATCCTTGGTATTGGCAGTTTTGGAGTGCTGCGTCGTGGGAATGAACTACCAGGGCTAGTGGCCAGATCCCCATCTTGCTTTTGCGTCCACTCAGGTCAATGGTTTTACTGGGATTGTGCATGGTGATGAGCGGCGTCCTTGTCGGTTCACTGCTGCAGATCTTCTTATGGAATGACATGTTAGCGCTCGAGCACAAGATTTGGATCTTTGATCGGTATGGCACCGCGTATCGATCCATATACACGTTGTTCGAAGCTTAGCGGATAGATCAGTTTGGACACTTGGGCGTGAGTGTTCTTGTGCGAGCTGATGTAGCGGACAGGGTGGTGCCGGAAATCTTGCATCCAAGGAAATTACCTTTGCTGGCAACCTGGGGTAAATTCGAGCAGGGTTCGTTTCAGTTTTTCTTGCAGCCGCCCAATCAAAGTCGGTGACACCATGCCAAGCGCGTTCTGGATCGACAAATGTGGTCAGTAGAAGCAAAACATGGTAACAGTTAAGTTGACCTTGTGATCTACCAGTACTAGTACTAGTACTAGTACTAGTACTGCTAGTGCTAGTGCTAGTGCTAGTACTAGTACTGCTACTACCACTACTACTACTACTACTACTACTACTACTACTACTGCTACTGCTACTGCTACTGCTACTGCTACTGCTACTGCTCCTGCTGCTGCTGCTGCTACTGCTACTACTGCTACTACTGCTACTACTGCTACTGCTGCTACTGCTGCTACTACTGCTACTACTGCTACTACTGCTACTACTGCTACTACTGCTACTACTGCTACTACTGCTACTACTACTACTACTACTACTACTACTACTACTAGGTTATGCCTTCGTTCAGCAGCGGACAGCGGCAACCTACTGTGAAGTTGGTGGTGACAGTCCGGTTTCGCTGACAACCTACTGTGAAGTTGACGACGGATGAGCGATATCACCTGCTGGATTCCCGCTGATGGGTCTGATAGTCGATGTGGTGAGCTCGTGGGGTCACCCTTCAGGATGTGGCTAGGACCGATCAACTGGAATGCAGTACACAAACGGTGCCGAGCAGCAAGAAGACGTGCTGACCAGTGTGCATAAGGTGGACGTGTGCGAGACATGTTCGAGGTCATGAATTAAATGCAGAAAGTTCGCCTGTGGACAAAAATTGATGCATGGTGAGCATGATCTGGCATTTTGCCAACTGTGATCCAAGCGGCTGTGCCTGAGAGAGAATTCAGCGCGTGTGCTGCGACGAAGTCTGCAATGTAGGGCTGAAGAGACAAGCTCTTGAATCCACGCCTTTGAATTCACATACTTTGGTACCTCAACCTTGCTTCGCGAGACATTCAGACATGCAAGAGGCAAAAACTGCTACTACTCCTGCTACTCCTGCTACAGCAACAACAACTACTACTACACTAGCACTGGCACTGGCACTAGCACTAGCACTAGCACTACCACTACCACTACCACCACCACCACCACCACTACTACTACTGGTATATGTCTCGGCCATATTAATTCATAGTTCACATCCTTAATTGCTTAACGCGGCTGCACGCCCACTGGCATATCTAATTTGTAATTGGAGTGCAATGCTGCACTACATGTGCATGTTAGTTTTCCAGAAGGCCTCTGGGGGGTTCCATTCCAGGTCCCGTGCAGCCCCAACATATGGGAAAGTACGACTGTCGCAACAATCACCAGGCTGGAAAGGCTCAGGCGGTACACACCGCGACAAAGCGCCGGCTTTTGCGAACCAAAACAAACAGAATCATGGTGTGCTGTTAGAGCACGATTCCCCCGTTCCCAGTCCTCTTGCCAGCCCTAGATCCGCTTTAAGAAGCTGCTTGTCGTTTGAGGAGTGTGCTGAAACGACATCGAAACTCAAGATATAAGAATAAGACCCATCAAGTGTGAAGATTGGACTAGTTTCGAGCACGGCTCAGAGTTATTTTGCCGAAGCCGGCTCAAATTGAACACAATGCATATGTTGCATATGGGCCGCATGGGCCGCCATTCTGGGCCATGAGAAACAGCCAAAAACAACGCTTCGACTCACAGATTTCTCACACACTTCCAAAAAACAACGTTTAGGGGTTTGGGGCAAAAAGCAACGTTTAGGAGTTTAGGGCTCGGCTTGGATTACACTATACTGGGAGGCTGCAAGTCTACAAGCACGCTATTGTTGTCATTGTTGCGGCGCAGCTTTTCTTTCGCAATCACTCTAATCTCGGAATGCGGTGTTGTCGCCACTGCCACCTGGCGCCAAATCAGAACACATGTTCCAGCAGTGCATGGCTCATGGCTCTCATGGCATATGGCCCGTGACTGGCACTGACTGGCACCATCGATCACAAAGAGCACCGGAGCGCCGCGCAAAGATATTTTAGCGCCGTGCTGGCTGAAGTCTCGAGACTCAGTCAGAGTCAGGTTTGTTTGACTCACTCACGAAGAAATCAATGGCACGCCAGGGCCAGGACATACATCATGCACTACTCAATCGCTCAGCGGGCGATATACCGATATGTCTTTATGGTCAGATGCAGATGCAGTACACACGACAAAATAAAAATGATAATGAATGACGTTGACGTAGGTTGTAGTGCACATATCAACGCTTGCCACAGGCCCGGCACCGGGAACTCCATGTCCAGCTCCAGCGCTGCAGACTGCAAAGTTCTGACACGCTACGCGGCCTATGCCTGCAACCCAGCCTACTCTTCCAAGCTTGTCTCAGCACTAAGAACTGGACAGAAGCATGCACGGCACAAACCATCTTTGATGGCAGCACTGCGGCGCAAAAGATGTATCACACAGAGATGGGAGGTCCACTGGTCCACACTGATGTCACAGAGAGGAACACATTACAGGGACAGCAAGCATTGAAGGACATATGTCGAAAACCTCCATCGTGTACTCGAAGAAAATCTCTTGGATTGTAGCAACAAGCTGCCCTAACTTGCCACTTCAGAGCTGTCTCACTTCGTCGCCTTTCGTCCATCGTCCTTGGCGGCCTTCTTGGCTTTTGTAAACTGCTCCTGAAGCTGCGCCGTGTCCTCGTGCTTCCTCTTTTCTGCCTCCTTAGTCCTGAGATCCTCGCGCTTGTCTTCCTCCTGCTCCTGCTTCCTCTTTTTGGCCGCCGCTTCCTGTGCTTCCTTGAGCCTGCCCTCCTTTGCTTTCTTCCTTGTCTCCTCCTCCTCCTCCTCCTGCCTTTTCTTTTCTGCCTCCTTGGCTGCCACTTCCTCTGCCTTCTTTCTCGTCTCCTCCTCCTGCTTCTGCTTTGCTTCCTTGCGCTTCTTTCTCTCCTCCTCCTCCTGCTTCCTCTTTTCTGCCTCCTTGGCGCCCGCTTCCTTGCGCTTCTCCTCTTCCTCTGCTTCCTTGCGCTTGTCCTCCTCTGCTTTCTTCCTCGTCTCCTCCTCCTCCTGCTTCCGCTTCTCTGCCTCCTTGGTCGCCGCTTCCTGTGCTTCCTTGCGCTTCTCCTCCTCCTCTGCCTTCTTTCTCTCCTCTTCCTCCTCCTGCAGCTTCCTCGTTTCTGCCTCCTTGGCTCGTGCTTCCTCTGCCTTCTTTCTTGTCTCCTCCTCCTGCTTCCTCTTTTCTGCCTCCTTGGCGCTCGCTTCCTCTGCCTTCTTTCTTGTCTCCTCCTCCTCCTCTGCTTTCTTTCTCTCCTCCTCCTCTGCCTGCTTGGCTTCCTTGCTCCTGTCCTCCTCTGCCTTCTTTCTTGTCTCCTCCTCCTGCTTCCTCTTTTCTGCCTCCTTGGCGCTCGCTTCCTCTGCCTTCTTTCTTATCTCCTCCTCCTCCTCTGCTTTCTTTCTCTCCTCCTCCTCTGCCTGCTTGGCTTCCTGTGCTTCCTGGCTCCTGTCCTCCTGTGCTTTCTTTCTTGTCTCCTCCTCCTGTTTCCTCGTTTCTGCCTCCCTGTCTGCCTGCTTTCTCGCCTCCTCCTGCTTCGACTTTTCTGCCTCCTGGGCTTCCTCTGCTTCCTTGCGCTTCTCCTCCTCCTCTGCTTTCTTTCTATGCTCGTCCTCCTCCTCCTGCTTGGCCGCCGCTTCCTTCGCTTCCTGTTCAGTCGAAATATATCTCAGCCCTTGTTGTAAAGGGACACGTTTTCAGGCTTACTTTAGTGCCCTCCTCTAGTCCTCTAGGCTAGGGACGAAAATGGACCAAGGTTCGGTTGCGGTCGGGCTCAAGCCTGACCCTGACATTTCTTCGTTGGTAAATTTGGACTCAATTTAACTCTGGGCTTCTGGGCTTCTGCTTCTGGGCTTGCATCTCTTACCTCACGATGCCCCCCCCNCCCCCCCCACAACAAAAAAAACCAAACCAATAGTCCGAACTTTAATCCACCCCTAAACGTTGGTTCGGCCCACCCAACCCAACTAATGTCCCAAGTCCCCAAGCCCAAGGCCTGAGGCCCCGATCCCAGCCCCTCCGACTGCGACCGACGACCGACTCCGACCCTTCAACCTCAACCGATGGGCCTTGTCAATGCACTCCTTGTACTTGGCATCCGCATACAACAGAAGATCGCTCAAGACCGGCACCGTCTTGCCCTGGTCCTTGGCCTCACCTACCAAGTTCCTGCACACAGCTGTGCCCGCCGTATCTTGGGGCACTACGAAGCACACCTTCAATCCAATGTTGTCGTCCTCTTCGTCGTTGTTCTCCGCAACAATGATGCCCGCCGGCAGGTACAACGCAGCTGGAGGGGAGAAAGTGGCGTGCCACACCTGCGGCTTATCCATCTTCTCCTCAACAAACTCGAGGAACTCGCCGAACTCAGCACGCTTCACATGTGTGGCCCATCCCACGGCGTGGGATGAAAACAAGGGCTCACAAGAAGATCCCTTCTTGGCCTGCTTCTGCTTGTGCCTCAGAAACTGCAAGATAGCTTCCTCGCGAAAGCAAACGCAGGACCGCTCGCCTTTCAACCAGAATCTCACACACGCAAGTGCACCCAGTTCGAACTTCACGCTGCGATGGCCCTTGACACAGGCCCAAATCGCGGGGTCGAGCGCCTGCGACTTCCCCAGGTTTGGGAAGACACATGGGTCGATGTCATCTTTGCCGTACACGATGTTCTTTGGGAACAAACCGAGCAGCTGCTTCCTGTCACAACGCTCACACGACGCACTCTGTCACTCTCACTTCTCACTCAACTTAAATCACACTCACACTGACACATCGTGAATCGTGAATCGTTGCTCTTTCTCTGTCTCCTTTTCTTTCTCTTTCTCTTGCTCTTTCTCTTTCTCTCTCTCTCTTCACTGCGGAAGGGCGCACAAAAAGGGATGCGAGATGAGAGGCTCAGAGGGGGACCGCTGGAACAAGATCGGTGTTTCTCTCTCAATCTCAATGTCTTGTAACAGTTTCAGGACCGCTGGGCCTCACAAATTGCGCGGTCGTCTCCTTGCAGGATTGCTGGCCCTTCCCGGCAACCAGTCGGAGATCACTCTTTTGGAAGAGCTTCTCGAAGGCTTCAACCTCTTCCAGCAGTGATGGCAAGGGCTTGTCGGTCTCTTTCAGGTTCTTCTTCGCGTCTGTCAAAGGCACAAGTTTCAGGAGCAGGCTCACATCTTCAGGCAGGTCCTCCTCGTCCCAACAGAACAGCCACGGTTGTGACATATCGTGTTTCCCATCCATTTCCAAACCTGCCTCCACGTCGCACAAGTCAAAATGTGGAAGGATGTCGAAGATTTGAAAGGCGTGGCTGCCTTCTTTGGCCGCCCTGGCCTTCGCTTTCCCCTTTGCTTTTGTCATGGCCTGAGTGCGGGCACTTTGGTCCCTGCTGGCACTGGCTGTTGCCCTTTTGAGCTCTGATGTTGCAGTCTTGCACGAAGCCACAAGCTCATCCCAGTGCTGACTGAAGCATTTGACCTTCTTCATGGCCAAAGCAATATCGTCCTCTTTCCGGGCATCCGCAAGGATCTTCATCTCATCGAAGGCAGCAAGCGTCACCAGCTCCTGGAAGTTGCTGCACGGTCCTGCTGCCAGCAGGGCCTTTTCGTTCGCTGAGCCGGATGAGCGCACACTGCGAACATCAGCATTTGGCCTGGCGCAACGGCACGAACGGCACCCCTGCTTCATATGAGCTGAATACAAAACCCTCTGCATGAAGTTCAACTTCAACAGTGTTTCAAGAGATGATGTTGACTATAGATACTATAGATTGTCGTAGGCTGTCGGAATCGAATCGACGGCCAAGAAGCTGCAGCAAATCAGAACAATACTTTTCAAAGTCACTCTTGGTGCCGTTGCAGATGACATGAAGTGCTTGCTTTCGAGACAGCACGATGTGCAGCTCCACAACATTCGTGACGTTGGCAGCACGGCTCAAATCCAACTGAGCCTTCATTGCAGCCAACTGGGCCCTCATTTTGCTTTCCGAGCGCTGTCTTGTGTCCCGGACCTGTCGCTCAGCCTTGGCCTTCTCGGTGCCGATATCAAACCATTTGTTTCTGCTGCCCTCCTTCCCACCACGCTTCATTTTCTTCTTGTCACGCTCTGATTCTTGTGAGCTTGTTTCGGACCTAGAGTCACCATCACCATCGCCATCACCATCATCCTCATCTGAGCCCTCCGAAGCTTGGGCTCGGGCCGCCGCCGACCCCGACGGCCCCGACTTGTTGCTCCCAAAGCTGCTGCGGCTGCGGCCCTTGGCAGGCTGCTTGTTGGTGGCCCGCCCGGCTGCCATGGCACGCAAATCCGCAAGATGAAGCTCTTGGTTGAAGATGCCACTTGCAGCCAAAGCGGAGTCCTTGTCTCCGTCACCAGAAGCAGCCAAGTTGCCGACCAGGGACTCGATGTCAAAGCCCGCGCCCAAGGAGCCCTCGCCGGAGGTGACCAAGTTATTCAGCCTGCCTTGCATCTCCTCTTCGCTCATGTTTGTGTTCAACCGTTGCTCACCTTCAATGGCTCGATTTCTGGCCATCTCGGAAAAGTCCACCAGGTCCTCCTCAATCGGTACGGCCACTGTGTTTCCACGCTTGACAAACTTTTTGCTCTGCCACATATTCTGCCACGCCTTCTCAGCCTGGGCCTTCGTGAGATCCCCGCCCTCCTCGGACCTGGCGTAGGCCATGAACTTTTTCTCTGTCATGAAGCGGCGACGACCTTCGAAGCGGACCCCGCTTCGGGCCTGAAGCTCTTCTTTGTACTTCTTGACGTTGAACCGCACACGTCCCCGAACCTTGTCGCTCTTCTCTTTCTCCTTCTGGTAGGCCTTGCTCATATTCTCCTTCTCAACCTCGCTGAGGCTATTGTACCAGGCCTCCTCATTCTGGTGCTTCACATTTGTCGTGGCATGCGAGCAGTCTTTGCACTCCGCCTGTGCAGCGTAAAACTGCGACTCGGGCTTTTTCTTCTTGCAAGTGCGACATTTTTTCTCCACAGTGTCGGAGTGGTTGGCAGTCCTGCGTACCCTTTTGGGCGGCGAGCAGGATCTCGACTCTCTCTCACCTACAGGTGTTCGGCTGCGGCCTCGGGATCGCGGTCGCTTCTTCTTCTTCTTGCCGCCGGCGCCATCTTTCTTTTTGGGGTCCTTCTTGGGGGCAGGCAACTTGGACGGAGCACCGAAGTTTAGGCCATCATCCTCCTCACGCAGGAGGTCCTCCATCATGCTCAGCGACTTTCGGCTCACGCCACAGCTCTAAAGCTCTGACTCTTTGACTCACCGTGTACGGACCGTGTATCAATATCGCAAAGTCAAAACTCAGAAATGCACACCTATGTCTGTCATTGTCTGTCATGTATATCGCACTTTGCAAGATGTCACTGGACGGACAGATAGTGTGACAGTGTGTCACTGAGTGTCACTGTGTCACTGGCAAGTGGCAAGCTCCGAGCATCTGGAAAATGTATGCGCAGCGTGCAACCGTGCAATGCACCACACAAGCGCAAGCGAAGACAACAGCCACCATCGAGGCAGTCACTGCCAGGCACTGCCAGTCACAGCAACAATGCAAGCACCTCGCAGCCAGGCAATCAAGAAGCAAGCCAGGCAGACCTCGACCCAACATGACCGACGTCGCTCGGCACGATGCCGTTCGCTGGCACCGTTGCAGCAGACACCCACCTCCAAGTTTGACCAACAGTTGGTGTGGAAGGCACAGGCTGAACACTCCTTCCACTAATCTCTTGACCGTAATGAATACGGGACTGAGCCCTTGTGACTCAGTGACTTGTGTTTCATTTGCNCCAAGTTTGACCAACAGTTGGTGTGGAAGGCACAGGCTGAACACTCCTTCCACTAATCTCTTGACCGTAATGAATACGGGACTGAGCCCTTGTGACTCAGTGACTTGTGTTTCATTTGCAAAGCGCGACGATGCCTGACAACAAAATCTCGAGGCTGGTCGGCTGGTGGTGGCGTGGCAGCAGCAGACTTCGATCCTTGGGCAGAGAGGCAGTCAGAGGAAACACTAGCAGCACTAGCAGTCACGACTCACGACTAGCTGCTGCTAACGATGAATACCGAACAATGTCAGAAGTCAGCAGAGTCCACGATAGTTGGAGGGAAAGCACATCAGTAAAGCACACTAAGCACACAATCAGACACGATCTCAGGACTCGCACGACTGCGTTGCCACATCTGCTGAACACAATAAATCCAAAGCTAACTTGCCGAGCTCCCAGCATTTATCAGCGTTGGTCAATTCGGAAGCGCCAGACTCGCCAGACCAAAACTCCAGGCCTCCGTGCTGAAAACTGACATCATGACATCGCTGGCAGACTGGCATCTGACTGTGCCGGGCGGGCCGACCAGCACAACAGAAGTACAGGCACTGATGATGGCACGAATGTCAGAACTCAGTAATAACTCAGACACTCAGATAACCACGTACCAGAGTCCCAGACCTCCAGGAATGGCATCTGCTGACCTCCAAGACAAGAAATGCTGCATCACTGGCTGTTTGCGACACACAAAGCTGACACAGTGTCAGTCAGTGAGTGAGTTACTGACAGTGCAGCAGGCCCTCAGGCCTCGCAGGATGTCGTCCAGGACATTCACTCTTCGCAACCAAGTCCGACTCCAATCGAACCTACGGCAGATTGGCGGATGATTTGGGGATGGGGATGATGATGGCGTGGGATGGGCAACGGGGATCCGGGATGAGGGATGGGGTCTCTCATTACTCTCATTGTCATTATCTGTTTACTTCAGGACTCAGTACTCAGTCTGACTCAGTGACTCAGGACTTCAAAGACTTCTTGACTACACAGAGACTACATATCTGTATGTAAGTATTTATTGTGTATGTATGTAAGTTATGTAAGTAAAGTAAGTATGTAACGTTATGTATGTGTGTATGTATGTATGTATGTATGTATGTATGTGTGTATGTAATTAAAGCACACGAAGCCAGGAAGTGGTGTGGCAGAAACACATTGGCGAATTGGCGTAGGCGGCAACTGCTTCCAAATTTTTCAGCTGGTAGCGGCAGCAGGTTTTCACACAGAATCGTGCTGAGTTTTGCGGGCCGCCTTTTGCAACCCTAGAATGCGACCAGTACCATCAGCCATCATCATTGCGAAACTAGAACATGGCTTAAATTCGTTCATGTGGCCAACACTCCAACACTACAGTCTACAGTCAGCACAGCTCAATCTGTGTTGCGTGTCGACTTACGGCCCTGGGCACCGGCACTGGTTATTCATTCGGCCTCGCACTAGCGAAGGATCAAGCGGCGAGGCTGGGACGCCTGGGGCTGTTCAGACCTTGGCGCCTTCCGCGCTCGTTCCAGCTCCAGCTGCTCCGGGCCTGGCTGCTCTGGCTCTGTCGTTGCTCCATCGTGCGAACTCGCTGACTTCTCGCGAATTCGCCGCCGGAGACGCTCTTTGAAATCTGTCAGACCGGGCAGATCATCAAGACTCTTGTCAGGACTGGCCAAAACGTTCTTTCCAGGAGGAGGAAGATCTGGGTTCCAAAGCGCCGCCGACACCGCCAGCTCCGCCGACGCTTCCTCCTCGTCCTCACACTTGACGACTACAGCTGGAACTGGAACTGGAACTTGAACCTGAACCTTTGTAGTGCAGCTCAAAGCAAAAAGGAGCACGGCACCGATGCAATGCATTTGCATACCGTTGCCAATCATTCTTCTCATGGCGCCATCAGGGATGGCACCTTTGTTGCCCAAGTCGGACTCCAAAACTTCTGCCTTGAATGGGCAGGGATACTGGCTGCTTGTCAGACACGCAAACCCTTGGATCTCACACATCTCCGCAAGCAACAGGTGTCGCTGGTGGCGCATGCTCCAAAGTCGGCTTTTTGTTAGCAAGGTAGGACACAGGTTTGCAGAGATGGGGCAGCGCTCGGGGTTTTGAGTGGAGTTCATGATGCAAGATGCCACCTGACCCGGCTGTAGGGAAAGCTGCGTACGCACCAAGCCTTCCCAGTCCCGAATGCGGTCGCGCACTGCAGATGAAAGCAGAGCTTTTGGCTTCCAAGCTGATCCTCTCGCTAAGCTAGCAGGGAAGCCTCTCGCCAATGCGAGAACCCTGGCCTGCTGCTCCACCAACTCTGTCGGCGCTGACCCAAACTCAGCGCAGTCGATGCATGTCTTCTGACAAAAAAGCTCTCTCCATAACGTCGCAGGGTCTCGGGCACAATCAGTGTGCCATGCTAGGTCTGACCTGCGCAGAAGAACCATGTACGCACGACGACGATGCACTGGGATACCAAGCATTGAAGGACATATGTCGAACACCTCCATCGTGTACTCGAAGAAAATCTCTTGGATCGTAGCAACATCAATTGCTGGTGTGCACTCGATAAGGATAATACGCTCCTGGTACAGAAGCCTCTCTCTGGCCCAAGCCAAAAAAGCAATGACGCTGTCGCCAAGCCAGCCGCCCTTCAGGCCGATTGCTGACCAGTCCACACATGTGATACCTGCCACCGCCATGCTCAACATCTCTTCTGGCACAGCAGAGTTACGCGCACACTGACTCTGCAGGTGCCTGTAACACCATGGATTCTTCGCGTGTGAATTCTTGGACATAATCTGGAGTGCACCGTTCACAAATTCGCGGCCCCACAATCGACAGGCCTCTTCTGGTCGCAGCCCATCGGTTTTAGTGGCCTCCTTGGCTTGTCGTCTGCAGTCCTGCAGCAGCGCCTCACACTCGGCCAACAACTCAGATGGGCATCTGTCAAGCATGTCGCCCAGCACACAACACACACCAGGTTCTCCAACCCCAGCTGGCTGGCCCAGCAGAATGCGTCTGCAGAACACATCGCAATCCGATGCCCGCATCAAGCGAAGCTTCTGTGGCATGTCAGGGTCACCAAGCCTCGTCCCTAAGGCTCGGAAAAGGAAATGCAAAGCAGTTTCCGGCGACCCAAGACCGGAGTAATCGGTGACAAGGCAGATGCGATTGCGAGCCTTCCGCACAAGCTCTGCCATCTGGTCATCACTCAACTTGTCCAAGAACAAAGCTGGCCAATCAAAAAGCTGCTCGTAGGACTGGAAACAGGCACTACTGCCACTGCCCTCAGCCAGTGCTGGAGCCTTCTCCGACGGCACCTCCCATTCCCACTCATCTGGCAGCAACCGCTCCATGGACTGATTGCGCAGCTCCACAGCGGAGGCTCCACAAGTATATAGCCCACCTAACTAAACACGTGAACATGGATAAACTAGTCGGCTTGTGTAACTTGTAACTTCAAGTAACTTCTCTTGCATCAAGAATTGTGTGACCGGGGCATTGGAATTGCAACAACTACTCGCAAACTGCACTCCAACTTCCAACCTCCAACTTCCAACCATGAGGNAACTTGTAACTTCAAGTAACTTCTCTTGCATCAAGAATTGTGTGACCGGGGCATTGGAATTGCAACAACTACTCGCAAACTGCACTCCAACTTCCAACCTCCAACTTCCAACCATGAGGGCAACAGGTCTCTGCGTCACAGCGACAGAACCAAAAGTTGCATCACGGTCGCATCATTACATCGGTGACACTTAGCAGGCATTGCAAGGTTTAAGGCTTTGCAGGCATCAACCAATCGATAATCGAGACTCCATGAATTAAACTTATGAACATGGTCAGAAATGCTGCCAACAGCCCCAAGACATTTGCAGAATTGCAAAAGACATTGGTGACTCCGGCGACACGGGCCTGCTGGGGCCTCCCATCTTCACCACGCCGAAGCTCACGCCTCAGAACACCACGGTTGTGACAGAAACTCCGATTTTCACCAAAGTTTTCCTCCGCTTCGGCCGGTCCCGGCCCCGCCCCACCTCACCTCACCTCGCCTCGCCTCGCCTCGCCTCGCCTCACCTCACCTCACCTCACCTCTAACTTGGCG
>BGNK01000095.1:4480-32621 GCA_003297005.1 Symbiodinium sp. clade A Y106 | reverse complement strand
GTAGGAGGGTCTAAGAGCATGGCCTGTGCATCCAAAGCATCGCCTGGTGGTGTTTCATGGTTACGTGGGTTCCAGCGATTGTGCTTGTGAGCACGATCGAAGCGGGGAGCAGCCAACAAACAATGCTTGACCATATTCAAACATTGTTCACGTGTCTCAGCGGATGCATCAGACATGCTCAGCGACTTGGTGCATTTAGTTTTTGCGGATCTGGCATGAAAAACGCATCATTCGGAGGTCGGTACGTGATTCTGAAGCCACACTTTCCCCAGGACGGAATTGACTCCGGTCTCACAAGACGGGTGAAAGGGACAGGGCCAGGGCCTCCAGGGTCACTGCCGCGCACCGCAGCTTGGGCCTGGGCTGAAGAAGATGATGCTTCAGACCCATGTGTGCCAGCCGGTTCTGGCAGATCTGGCTCTGGTCCCAGCCCCAGCCCTTCTGCATCAGCAGCAGCATCCGGCATGGCAGCATCAGCATCAGCATCATGGGCACCCGCGTTGCCTGCAGAAAATGGATCTGCCGCTGCGTCTTCTTGGTCTGGCTGGTCTGGGTCTTCTGGATCGGAGTGCCAGAGGCCGACATCCTGATCGGATACACAAGTCAATGATGACATCGGGCTGCCGGGTGACACGGAGCCCACGCCGGCACCAGGAGTCGTATTGCCGTCGATCTCAAGCATTCCAGGCTCGACAGGGTCTGGGGGGTCTGGGCGGTCTCGGTCTAGGTCTTGGGCTTGGGTTCCGCTGCCATCGCTTGCACGGTGCTCACGACGGCCCTTCTTTGAGCCCTGTGCCTTTGCCTTTGCAGCCTTCTTCTGAGTGACCCCAGACACAGATGGTGAAGCTGAAGCGGCCGGCAAAAGGCCAGCAAAATCAAAGCCATCATCTGGGAGAAGCGTGGCAACTGCCCCAGGCCCAGGCTGTTCAGGCGTTTCGTCTGCGACTGCAGCCTGCTTGCGACCACGACCGGCACCGCCACCAATGCCTTCCAGAGCCAGCCGCGCTGCATCCTGACCGAAGCAGAAAGGAGTGGGTGAGTGGGGGGCCGGGGGCTCACAGTGACTCACAGCCTGACTTGCCTAATCTAACGCTTCATTGGGCAGAACATTGGGGCGTTTCGGAGACATTCGTGCAAGACCAGGCTGGACCAGGTGACCAGACTGTACCTATCAAAGAAAGCCAATGTGTAGGAGTAACAAGAGCACAGTGCTGCTGAAGAGCAAAATCTCCATCCAGTAAGAAGCGGTAGTACTGCACAGATTTGCCATGGGCAATGCGAATGTCTTGCTCCCGGAACATGTCCTCCGCCTTTGCAAGACTGAGCAAATACTCATGTTTGACTGTTGCTCCACTTGTGTACCAGACCTTCAAAGCCCCCTTCTGATAAGGATGACTTTTCTCAGGAAGGTGCTGCCATGTCCAGCCCTGGCTGTCAAGATACTTGCAAAGTTGAAACACCGAAAATTCTTCCAAAGGCAAACCCTCTACCGGCCGCCCCAACGAAAAAGATTCTCTCACAATCTGGCCAACAAACATGTGTTGCAATGCTTTGTAACTCAAGCTCCAGCCCGAGTCTGTTTCCAGCAGCCAACCCTTCTCGCGCAACTCCACAGCTTGCACGTGCAAGGAGTTGTCCAGCAAGGACATGGGCAACGGGGAGTCCTTCCCTTCAATTGACCCCTCATCAATGAGCTTTTGCAGGACAGCTGAAGTTCCATCAGAAGTGACATCAGGCAAAGTCAAAACTCGTTCCTCGGAACGCTCCCAGCACAACATCTGCGAAACATCTCCAAGACTGGCACCGATGCCTGACAGAACATGGATGAGGGCTCCAGACTGAGAGCACTTGTTTGGCTGAGATTGCAGAACCCATCCTCCGGCATCACCACAACGTACAGCTTTGTGAAAAGTGATGGTGATATCACCGCGACGTAGGCGCTGTTTGCCCGCAACTGACCCTCTGACTGTTCTGAGCGAACCGGCTCGAGAACTGAGAACCCTGAAAAAAACATGTTCCTCAGCTATATCAGTGCCGGTGCTTGCAGCAGAACGCACAGCCTCCAAAGCATCGTCATCCAACCGAACACACAGGTCAGCCTCTGCTGCAGCCAAGCAGGGCTTTGCATTTGCATCTTCGCTGGCAAGTGGGAGTTGCTGTGCCTCATCCAAGGATCTTATGGCAGATTGCTGCTTGGAGTATTCCAAAGGAAGGGAATAAAAATTGCCTGGTATGAGCTGCCCTGCAAGGTGTTGCATGAAAGCATGGTTCACAACAGAATCGTGTGTCAATTGTCGGCGTGGGTTCAGCTGCTGCAAAAGTTTCGCCCTTTGCTTCTCATCAGTCTTCTTCTGCCTGCTGTATTGGTCTTTCGGGCCAGTGAGATCGATATAAAGTGACGCAGGATCGCTGCCATAAAGGATGGCGTTTGCTGCTTTCTGCAATCCGGACTGCTCCTCTGCTGGCTTGGACACGATACGCACCCATTCTGGATGCTGTGCAAATCGAAACAAGGTCGCCAGGTTTCGAAGTTTCCTACAACGATTGAAGGCCATGAAGAGGTTCTGCTTGCCGTCTTGAGTCTCCATGACCTCGTCAATTTCCTTCAGCCGAAGTGCGCAGGAAACATATGCTCCTGTGACTTTCCGGTAGCCACCATATCGATGCAACAAGCTGTGTTCGCCCTCAACAATCCGCTCCACCACAGGGATAAAACGCAACCGAGAAACCTGGCAGCGCGGAAATGCAAGGGACACATGACACATGCACACTCGTAAGCCCCTTAAAATCATTAGTCTCGCTTGAAGCCTTGAAGTGTTGAACGGGCACACACCGTGTTTCAGGGTGCCGGTGCAGGTGCAACTTTATTCTTGTGCCAAACAAGTGTATAGCAGTGTATATTTTGCCAAACTTGAAATCACCTCCGAATACACCTAGCTAGTCACAAAACTTCGCGATTTGGCAACCTTAAAGACTTAAAGCCTTAACTTAAAGCCTCGTACAACAGCTCGGGCAATTCTTCCAACCTTGCAGAAGGATCATCGGCCAGACTACGCAGCTGCTCTCGTAGCTCGCCACCGGGCCGCAAGAAGCGCCAGGTGATGCCATGGTGAGCTCCCTCAGTCTGCGGCAACTTCTCAAAGGTGTTCAGGATGCGCTTGGCAGCCTCAGGCCGATCTCCTGGCACATCTGTTGCCAGAGCACAGAGTTGCCAGGGAAGCTCAGTCCAATGCGCTAACTTGATGTCGAGAACCATTTGAACATAGCTGACACCATGTTCAAAATCATTCAGGATACTTTCTTGGTCTTGTTCTGGCAGAGCGAGCGTGTCCATCAAGACTTGAGGACGCAATTCTTCGACGAGTTCGCCCATAAGCTCTTTCCACCTACCAGTGGCCATTTCCGGTGCACGCTTGCCTGCAAGAATACACGCGCATCGTGGACCGTCCGCATCCGTCGGATGGCCCAAAGAATGGAGGGCATCATCCAAAGCCTGCATGTATTTGTTGCTGGTGCTCGGCCAGTGATGACAAGGACAACCAGATCCCCACGAGCTGATAAAGTTGGCAATCTGGTGCAATCGGAGGATCATTTGCCCATAGACCTTCCACTGGGCACTTTTCACCGCTTCAGAAATCCTGCCAACATCCAGGGCTTCATTCTCCAGATCCTGGTCCTGCTGCGCATGCTCAGGTCCCTGCGACTTGGCCATGAACTTGTCGGCGTCCCACGCAAGGCTGAGTGGCCGAAGCAGGTCAAGAATGGTGGGGAGTGCTTTGACTATGGTACCCCAACGCCATTTAGCAACGCTTTGGACACACGTTTCAAAGGAACTGGCGAGTGCAGCAACCTGAGTTCCTGCAACACATCGAGCAACAAGGCGTTTCAGAAGATATTTGTGACTGAGTAAATGGGCCACAGCCTTGAATGGCGGAAGCCAAGCGGCCCACCCCTGTAAATGCTCATCCAAATCTGACTGAAGGTTATTGCTCACATGGTCTAAACCTGCGGTCACCATCGAGCTCGGAAAAACCTGTTGTGTTCTGCCTTCTTCTTCAGGTATGTCCAACCCGTCATCGGGAAGAATGGCATCAGCAACCTTCATCCATGCTGGCAAATAATCCTGAATGTCGCCAGGGGCATGCGATAACCCTGACTCAACTCCGAGGTCCACGGTGAAGGACTGAACCTGCGAGGCCACACGTCGCAGTGCATTTGCATCGGAAGTTTCGTGGCAAAACTTCAAGGCTACAGCCTTAATTTTGTCGGGCATTGTGCCGGCACCGGAACCAATCGCCATGGGCATCTGTCTGTGACGTCGAATGTCGCGCCTCAAAGCCGAGCATGCAGCAACCCTCGCACTTACCAACACCTCAACCTCATCTGGATCCATGTCATCAACAGCAGCGCGAAAGGCAGCGACAGAAGATGTCAATTTATTTGCTTCGTGAAAACATTGCACAACACGATGTTTCGGAATAAAGTCGTAGATGGACAACAACCAATCGGTTCCCAACTGTGGGGAACTGTCGCACCACAGAAAGATTGGCCCTTCAGACTCATCCAAGACAGCACGATGGAGCAGAGCCAAGGCCGCATCCACTTTGACCTCCGCGCTGCGCAAAGCAGAGTGGTTCTTGGCTGGCAGTGGCAATTCGCGGGAACTTTAGGTATAGTTTTGTTGAGTGCAGTTGGTTGAGGGCCAGGGCGCTAGCTTGGGCTTGCTAAAGGTCCTAAAGGTGTTCAAGATAGTTGATGNGGCTGGCAGTGGCAATTCGCGGGAACTTTAGGTATAGTTTTGTTGAGTGCAGTTGGTTGAGGGCCAGGGCGCTAGCTTGGGCTTGCTAAAGGTCCTAAAGGTGTTCAAGATAGTTGATGATCAGTTGATGGTTACCAAATTTTACAAAACGTGACCGCTAGAAGGATGATGAAGGCGAAGGATAAACTGGACCCATGTTTCAAAACGAGAATGAAGCTTGATGCCTGAAGGCACGAAGCCATGAAGCGTTCCTGCTTAAACCTGCCACTGCCAAGCGTAATAAACTTCACCACACTTTTAGCCCGAAACGGTCCGAGCCCCCAAGGCCTGGGATTTGGAGATCGTTGATCCAGAAACNCCATGAAGCGTTCCTGCTTAAACCTGCCACTGCCAAGCGTAATAAACTTCACCACACTTTTAGCCCGAAACGGTCCGAGCCCCCAAGGCCTGGGATTTGGAGATCGTTGATCCAGAAACAGGCTTCCGGCCTGCAGCCTTTGCAAAATTCTGCAAGGCTGGTGGCATAGCCGCGTCAAGGAATTCATTTTGGATCCGTGCAAGCTTGCTCTTGTTGCGAACATGGCGTGCCACCCTAATTGAATTTACCAAATGCTCAGCTGATTTTGCTAGGTTGGAGAGGCGTTTGCCTCCTGTTCCTGCGGATGCAGCGCCAGCCTGAAATGCAAGCAAGAACACCTGAAGGCCCTCGCTTGCTTGCTCCAGCTTCAATTGCATCGCCTCTGGCTCATTGCTTTCCCTGATGATCGCAGAAGCATGATCACGAAGCCAATGCAACAGAAACCGAGCATCTTCAGCATCTAGCGCGTGCGACGGCGCCTGCACACATGTCTTGCCATAACCCTGCAAACGGACCATGTCCTCGTCAGTTGGCCATTGCATCAGACTTCTCAGCCAAAACAACACAAGACCATGTTGCTTCTGTATGTGGTGAACTGAATGCTTCAGCAACAAGTTCTCCCACCGACCACGGAGAAGCAAAGCCAAGATCACCTCTGGAGTCCACAAACAAGGCACATCTGCCAGGGTGATGCTATTCGGATCACAACCCCAGCGCTCAAAGACCTCTGGCAAAGTCAAGCGTATGCCCTGCGAAGTGACAAGAACGGAGCTAGCATTCAGCACTTGGGCATTGGTTTGAAACAAAGCATGCTTGAGCGAAACATTGCCTCTGCTTCCCCTGACAGACGAAACGATCACTGGCTGATCCAAGCGAAGAGCATCCTTGACATGAAGGCTGAACGCACCTTGCGGGCATTGCAAGTATTGCCACAAGAGCTCAGCTTCCTGTGGCCACGGGGTTAGGCGCCCTGAGAAGCAAACACCTGGCTCCAAACGGACAAGCGCTGTCAACTTGGCAGATTCGATGTGCAGTGCACTGCGTGCTGCTTTAGAAGACACCTTTCGGAGGTCAGCTAGCAAATCCTCAGCTTGCAATCTTTCTACAAACCAGGAAGGTTCCGGCAAAAAGATAGGTTGGCGTGAAGTATTCGCACTTCTCGAGCGACGATGGCCATTNACCTTTCGGAGGTCAGCTAGCAAATCCTCAGCTTGCAATCTTTCTACAAACCAGGAAGGTTCCGGCAAAAAGATAGGTTGGCGTGAAGTATTCGCACTTCTCGAGCGACGATGGCCATTTGCATATCCACACAACAGCAGCATGAGGATTGCAGTGTGGTGCCTGTGTGACCGCATGGACCATCAGGGATCTACAATCTACAAGCCTACAAATCCTACAAATCTACATTGACAGTGTGGTCGTTTTTTGCGTGTGAAGTATGACCAGACTGCAGACTGCAGCTACCCGCCAAGTTTGGGCCTTCTGTACTGCCTGTACTGCTGTGCTGCTGTAAAGGCTGCACTGTCTGTACGAGTACGAGTCTGTACTGTCTGCACTGCCCGTACTGCTGATTCACGATCTGATGTGTCTCATGAGTCTCATGTGTTGTGCCAACTGGTGAGCAGCGAGCGCCCAAGGATCCGGCACCGGTCCGCTCTGCCGACATGCATCAAAGTTACAATCGACTGTTGGGGCCCAATTCAGCGGTTTAGGGTAATGATCACCACTGTCAATATTATGAAAACCACCGAAAAATTGCCATTATTATGAAGACCATTAAAAAATTCCTGCGACGCGTGGAAGATCGTTTCTGGGTTTCTAGCTTCCAATGGCTTCTAATGCTTTCAGGAACCATCAATATCATCAAACCGCTTTGTCAAGCTCTGTCACCACTGTCACTGTCATCGTCATGTCACTCCCTGCCTGTGCCTCGCTCTGGCCCCCACAGCAAACCAAACGTACTTGAATTTCATAAACTGCGCAATGTGCTTACAGACTTACAGAAACTCAATTCAAACAACTAGGAGAACAGGCCAAGCTGTCCACGCCCATGCACCAAGTTGCAATGTTGAAAACTGCAGTCTGCAATTTGCAACGAATCGGCAACGAACAGTGTTACAACTACAACTTGTTACAACTACTTGCAAGTTGCAACATGTTACAAGCTGCAAGTCTGCAAGTTGCAATGCAACACTCGACCGGACTCCTCCCGGACTCCCGGGCTTCCGGCTTTCGGGCGACTCCTCCCTAAAGTTTCGAGTTTCGAGGAACTGCATCGAGAAACGAGGTCGAGATCCCACTGCCCCACTGCCACTGCCACTCCGACTCCAGTCCGACCGGAGTCCGACCCACTCTCAAAGACAAGCAATGACAAATTGACAAATGCGTACNGAAAGCCGCCGTTGGCGTCGCTGGAAAGGAGAAAACAAGAGTCTTGAAGCATCACTTGCCATCGGCTGGTAGGTTTCCCCAAACCTGCCTTCCGAGCTTGTTACCATCACAGAAGCCCATACACCCAGAGGCTTTTGGAAAACTAACACATGTGCATAGGAGTCTGGACGACTTACATCCGCCTGCGAAGCTTCAGGATGATAATTGATTGCCAATTCGTAATTGTCGCATGTATGCATGCCTGCAGGGGGGGTAGTGCGCTGGTGCATAGCAGCAAACCCCCCAGACATTCATGTTCGCGCAGCAAAGGCTTCATAACATCACAACAAGGAGGCAGAAAACTCTTCATGACATCACAACATGGATGCAAAAGACACGGATTTTACCTTGCAGTGCGCCGAGTGCGTGAAGCTGTGTGGTGACTCGAAATGCCCCAGCCAGTGTTTGCTCAAGGACCGGGCGGGGAGGAGGACTTGTTTCAACATCAGTACATGTGTCATACATAGTGGACCCATGTCGTATAGTGTAACTCCCCAGCCGGAAAGCAGACAAGGCTTGTGAAATACAAGCCCCAGAACCGAAGCCTGCAAAAGCAACACACGCTGGCTCGGTAGGTTTCGTGAGAGTGAGTCTAGCGAATTCAGCGATCATGAAAGGCGTGACCTCAGTCGCACCTTGGTGGTCGACAGCCGACAAAGGGAATGCGAAACCTTCTGCTATGCAATAAACTGTAAAGCTCGGAGAGGTGAAATGACGGTAAGCAGAGGTTCATCCCTCTGAGCTGAAGGGAGCCGAGGACTTGAACCACCGGCGGTCCTACTGCTTGGTGCGAGCCCTAGATCTTCTAATCGCCTCCTTAACAGCACCTTCCTTCACCCCCAATTAGTCGAGATGTTGATCCATTTTGTGCACCACCAACGACCGCAGCTCAAAGTTCACGACTCTGGCACTCAGGCTAGATTCTCAGAGGCCTCCTCATAGAGATGCACGTAACGGTCCTCATGGTACTTTCTTTCAGGTCTTTATCAGAAGTGAGCCAGGGGGAGGAATTTGGATTGCGGATCCGTCGGGCTCGGAACTCAGGAAGCATAACGAGCAAGAAGTCCCAGGGCTGACATTCCGGGCACAGTCCACTCCTGTAATCTTCGATGCCCGTCGTCACCTCCACGCTAGCGTACCCTGGGACAGTGGACCTAGACTCGTGGTTGTAGCCTGGAGTGTCATTCACGCCGCAACGCTGGAATCGCAGATCCGTGCCGAGCTGAGTCAGCGTCGCTTTCCCCTTCCCGGCAAGGGTCCCAACACATGCATAGCATCTGTTGAACTTACCCCTTTCACTACGAGTAGCTCTCCTGAACCCCCGGACAAAAAGAGACGCACTCAACTTGCAACCTTGTTTCACAGCGGTTCACAGTCCACCGGCATGTCTATTCTGGGTAGCACAATTGTGCACCACATTGACTAACCATATCTCACTGCTTTAATTCAAGTGTCGTGTCGCTGCATGAGCATGGTATCACACTGCATCTAAATCAAGTGTCGTGTCATCGCTCCCTCATGGACTCTCGTTTTCACAACCATCAGGTATGAGTGTCTGTAGTTGTTGCCGCATCCCCCCAAAAATTCGTAATTGGGTGCAAGAACCCGCGCCTTTAATTCGTAATGCGTGCGCCGCATAACTTAATTTAATGCATTCAATTGATGCCAGTCTCGCAACAGCAACACAGACTCCCGTAATCCTCACCCAAATATACCCTGATGATGAGGTGGTGGCCGACACACGCAACCTACTTGCCTGCCAAACCCTGCGAGACCTGCTGCACGGTAGTCTGCATGTAAAGGAGTGAAGGTCGAAATAACGGTGTCTAGGATTCTTTGATGTACGCTAAACGGGTCCCCCCCAAAAAAACCCCAAAAACCAGAAAAAGGATCGGTACGATCGCATGGAGGCACGGTTGTGTGTAACTGAGCTGAATCCTTGAACCCCCGTCGACTCTGTGCCCGACGCCTGACACAAGCCATGGGACCCGCTAACCTTTACTGGGAAAGACGACGTCGACAACGGCGGAAACGCTGAATGCTCTGCGAAGCTGGACTCTGCGCTGAACTGTGTGGCTCTAGCAAGCTGAGGAATGGGACATTGTCTTCCTGCTGACAGGCATGCCGACGATGTATTCTGTTTGTAGTCCCTCGACGCTGCTCCCTGAATGGGACTGGAGACATCGTGCTCCAGATGACCTGACGACGACGTATTCCGTGGTAGTGTCCTGACACTGCTTGCTCTGGACGGGAATGGAGACATCGTGCTCCTGTTGACATGCCTAGCGACGCTGGACGCTACGTGGAGACAAACCAACTCGTGACTCGTGTCCTCTCCTTAGCATGAGTTACAGAAGTGCCAAGGCTCAAATGGTTGGTCATGCAGTCGTCTTCCAGACAAAAACAACGTCATGACGCAGTCGGCTTGACCTACAGTGGAGTGCACGAAGCTGGAAGGTAACTCTGGCGTATAGACGGACAGATCATTTTCCCAGTGGATACAATGAGGCTGGCAATACCTGGCTAAATGACTGCTTCCTGTTGAACAAAGAAACAGCAGGAGGCAAGACAAGGAGGCAGGTTGTGCTGAGAAAGCGTGGGTCAGTGGAAGGGTGTCGGAAAGTGAACTGCGATGGACAGTGCTGCCTTACAGTTGCGTGTGGCTCATTCCTGAGGATCACGCCAATGTGAGACAGTAGACGAGGTTTCTGTGAGGTCACGAAATTAGGTGCAAGCCCGAAATTAGGTGCAAAAACCCTGGAATGCGTGTCACAGTAAACTGTGACTGCGGACCCGCTGTGGAGTGCGTAGTTGACGGCATTTTGCCGAGTGAATTTTAGATGCATACATGGAGGGGATGAGGAACAATAACCTCAAAAAACATGCCTCCATAAATTCACTTGTATGACACAAAAACTTTGCTTCGTGACAATCAGCCATGCAAGAGGCAAAAACTACTACTGGTGCTACTCCTGCTCCTACTCCTACTCCTACTCCTACTCCTACTACTGCTACTACTACTACTACTCCTCCGACTCCGACTCCGACTCCTACTCCTACTCCTACTGCTACTCCTACTCCTACTCCAACTCCTACTCCGACTCCGACTCCTACTCCTACTCCTACTCCTACTCCTACTCCTACTACTACTCCTACTCCTACTCACACTCCTACTCCTACTTCTGCTCCTACTCCTACTCCTGCTCCTACTCCTACTCCTACTCCTGCTCCTACTCCCTACTCTTACTCCTACTCCCCTACTCCTACTTCTACTCCTACTCCTACTCCTACTCCTACTCCTACTCCTCTCCTACTCCTGCTACTGCTACTGCTACCGCTATTAATTACTACTCTTACCGCCTGCTGCTGCTACCGCTACTACGATGACGCCTTCTACACTCATACTTCCACTACCACTACCACCTGCTGCTGCTACTTCTGCTGCTGCTGCTGCTGCAACTCCTGCTGCAGCTGCAGTTGCTGCTGCTACTGCTCCTGCTGCTGCTGCTGCTGTGCTCCTGCTCCTCCTCCTCCTCCTTCTCCTCTTCCTCCCGGTCGTCGGGTGAGGCCATGCCATCGGGCTGTTGTGTTCGTTTCCTCATTGAAGCAGCTGTTGGTCTTTGGGCTAAGTCTCAGACCCCAGGCTGGTGAGGTAGCCTCCTAGTCTGGCGGATGCCAACTAACTCTCCACTGTTGATGTGGGAGCCTGCCGCTGCTGCACGGAAAGAATTGCCCTCTGTTGCAGCGGGGGCCTCCCTTCGGAGATCCAGCCTTCCTGGTTTGTTCAGTTTTGTTGTTTGATTCTGCCTACGAAAAAAGCACAGCAACCGAGCAAAGCCCGCAAGTTGTGTGAGTGATACGCCTAAAGCTCTGTTTTGTGAACAACTGCGCTTGCAGAGTCCTCAGACCGGCGCGCAGGGTGCAGCTTTGAGCTCCGCACGGCCTCAGTCCCACACGGACCGCCGTGTGAAGCAAGACTGGCCAGCTATGGGACCGTTTCTAGTCTGGCTTGCTTTGTTTTAGGCCTAGCTTGGTCGGTATGGTTTCTGGTCTGCTGAATGTGGCCAACAGCTGGCCATTCAAGAACCAGCATAATCCCCGTTAGTTATAACCTGATGCCCGCCAAGGTGCGGGACTACCCGCACGAGCGTTTGAATAAAATGAATACTGCTACTGCTACTGCTGCTACTGCCACTGTTGCTGCGGCTGCTACTGCTACTGCTGCACTGCCACTTTAATGCTTACGACGGAGGGGTGCATCTGCGAATTTTGGCACTAGCGAGCCTTTCTTCTGCAGACACTTCGGTGTGTCGAGTTCTTATACATCTTACGCCCAGACAACAGGACGCCTAATTACAGGCATCACTGGAGCAAAGCTATGAGCGGTTCGAAGCTTCAAGTTTCTCTCATGACCACCCTCCAATGCGGGTCGTCCTGATTCAGTTGGAGGAGGTGCACGTGCCCCTAATGTCTTTGAAAACTGGCTGGACTGCTTTCTACGTAAGGCAACTGGCCCACAAATGTACGACCAGTTCTTGAAAACGTCAGCGACCTATTCGTGAGACTTGGTGGCATTATTCGAGACAATTAGGGTGAGCAAGGATGGAAGTTGCCAATTCCTGCGTCGCCAACTGCCTGATCCGTTTGAGAGACATGCAGCGAGGATACCCTTCGTGTTGTACATCACGATCATAACATTTGCAGCATTACGCGTGATTACTGCCGTGTTCCTCAAGGAGATAGGGAGAGTTGTTGGTTGACTCTTTGGCAGTTATTTGGCATTGTAGAGCTGTCATGAAGGACACCTTGGAGGCAGCTCAGAGTGACGCGGAACACCAAGTAGCAGAGAAGCTCAAGAGGAAGGCACAATATGCGGCCTGCATGCTCTTAGTGCAGGCTGATGCTGCAGACGGCCGCTCGAATGATTCATCTGCCAGCAATGCAGCGAGAAAGCACAGTGGCAGTTTAGGTTGAGAAGCTGGAAGTCATGTTCAAGGCCATCGACGAAACTGGCAATGGCATGATTACCGAGGAGCGTCTAAACCAACTACTCTGCAATCCGCGGCATGACTGACAACTTGAGAACACTGCGCGCGCACCATGCGGGCAACCCATATATCATTGCCACCGTCGTCGTGCCCCGCCATGCCGCATCAAAGGGGGGGCCGGCTGCACGCTGCAAGCGCCAAGGACTGTGCGGGCTTATCTTGAGACTTTGGACTTGGCTGTGCCAGAGGGCACGGCTCTCTTCCACATTCTGGCTTCTTGGCGACAGCAGATCTCTGGAAGGGCCGAGGGTCCCATGCAAAGCTGAAAGGACAATGGTGATGGTGAGGTGACGCTGGAGGACCCTTGCCAGGGTCGGACTGTGGTTTTACAAGCTTTCCATTGCACCGAGCCGAGATGCTGCAGGAGTTTATAGATGGAATTCTCCGTTGCAAAGGGCCTGCAAGAGCCATCGATCAGGCCGGACGTGAATCCCCGTATTTCCCTTCGACACAGCGACATATGCATGCAATACCACTTCCTGCAAGTTGCAGTGTGGCACAGGTGGCGCTTCACGCTGACATCAGGCAGCTAGATCACAAACTCGCCGTTGCCGTGCAGCTGTGACCTGACACACAGACATTAAGTCAGCTACGGGACTGGCCGCAACAGGAGAGATCGAAGGCCACGGCGCAGCTAAGGCTGAGTGACTGGGAAAGGAGTCCCGACAGAAGTGGGACACAAAGCATCGATACCTCCATAGGCCGCCTCGACAGCCGGAAGAGCAAAGTGGCCGAAGCTGGGCAAGTTAAGTTACACAATGCTTGGAGCATTTAGCATCTTTCCAGCCAGTCGTTACGCTGCGCAACGCAGGCAATGATATTTGTTGTCGCGCTGTCAGACTGGCCCTTCCAGTTCGGAAATGTTCGCAACGCTGCGCACGGCACGCGTAATTATGGTTTGATCTCTGCCCCCGTAAGGATTTGACCCAGGCTCTCCAGGAATAGGACCTCGCAGATCAGTGAAGGCTTGGGGCACTATTCAAGCCATGCTCGCCCCCCCTCCTGCATGCACCCTGGAATGCTTCTGCAAATCGACCGCTCCCGGACATGCCGGACATGATGTCGCCTACACCACACCCTGAGCTCTGGTTTCACGTGGCCCAGTAAACCTATATAAACGTTCAACTTCGTGAAAGACCCATCAGCTACAGTCGCCGGAAATTCTTGCAGAGGCTTTCAATAGAGCAACCCAGCCATGAATGCCATGCTATATGTGTGTGTGTGTGTGTACACACACATGTAGAACATTAGGAAGGCATCGTCCCCAAGCATAGACCTTCCGGTGAGCTTGAGCAGAGGAACATCTGCGAGTCTTCCATTTGGACCAGTCCATGGAGTTGGACATGGCAAGGAGCGGCACGAGTTGAGGATTTTTTGCAGGCTTGGCATTTTAAATCTGTCGTAGTTTCAATCCGCCAAGACTGATTCTGGGCTTTCGAGATTCGAGTCATCATGCTGTAGCTGCCAGACATTGCGCTTTTGTCAGGATGCGAAGTGCGCGATCGGCCCGGTCCGGGTCCAGCGCCAGCGACGCACGCTACAGCATCTTCTCGGTGCTCTCGGGTGCACTCGCAACCTCCCAGCCGGAATCCCGCAAGACTTCGCAGCTAGGACACTGAATGGTGTGAAAGTTCACACGATGCGTAGGGTGTCCGAATTTTACGGGCCATTCGTAAATCGCATTTCTGGCAAGCTGAAGCCGTAAAGCTGTCCTGTCTCACCAAACGGCAAGCCTCCGCAGCGAGGAAACCTCAAAGCTGTGAGACAGTTCCAGCATGCCTTGCGCCGAGCGTTCGGCTCTGACGCTCATGATCGTGATGCAGTGCAAATGCCTGCTTGCCTTGCCCTGCAGTATGCATCAGTGCCCACGCCTCCCCTGTACCCTTCGAGCCTGCCCTTGTAGTGAAGACGAGGGCTGATTGAGACCCATGATCCAGTAATTCAGTAGGTTGATGGCGTCTGCAGTCTGGCGGACGTGCTGTCGAGGCGGCCCACCTGCCCTTGAGGTCAGTATAGTCTTCGAGTCTTAGCCATTCGCCACCTGCAGGGTTACTACAGTAACGAAGCGGGTTCTCCAGAAGCGCTTAAGGGCCCGCGGCTCAAGGGAGGAACTGGAAAACGACTCTCGCAAGGCAGCGAAAAGTCCGTCCGCAGCTGGACGGTTGGCTGAACCAGAAGGCCGACCGACATGCCAACCTCTTTGCGGACATACATACACACATTATGCATGCATGCATAAGAACATACATTACATGCTTATACACTTACGAGCATACACACAGCGTATGTACATGTATGTCATACATACGTTCATGCACACATGCGGACGTACGTGCGTAAATACACATGCATGCATACATACGTATGGTCCTGGTATGTCCTGGTTATACAGACTTACATAATGTTTGTCCTACGTACACATACACGTACAACATGCGTGCATACGTACATACACATAGACGCACACCTACATACATCCAGTCATCCATACATACATTGCGGCATCTTGGGGGAGTGTGGTAAACGACCTGAAGACGCATCCGCATTGCGAAGACGCATTCGCATTCTGAAGACGCATTGGGTGAAGACGCATTGGCAGGCGCAGACGCATTGCGAAGACGCATTGGGTGGCGTAGACGCATTGTGAAGACGCATTGGGTGGCGCAGACGCATTGCGAAGACACATTGGGTAGGCGAAGACGAATTGCGAAGACACATTGGGTAGGCGAAGACGCATTGCGAAGACGCATTGGGGTAGCGAAGACGGCTTCAGGAGACACATTGCCAGGCTACGGTCCAGGCCATTGCGAAGCCGCTTTCACGACATAACGGCCACCAGCAGAGTGCGAGGGCAGCTTAACATGCATGACTCGCGTGACAGTTGACTGAGCATGGGTTTCGCATGACATTTGATGTTAAAATCAGGGGCTCTCCATCAGTCCAAGGCTCCATCCTGGGAGATCCAGTTGTATCAGAGTTCGGATTATGAGATGGTGTGCGCCCAATCGTCCATTGGTTGTTTGGCCAGCATGACCGAAACAACCCACCCCCAATTCCATCTCCATACGTGCTCCTTATTGAAAGGAGGAGCACGTATGGAAATGGCTCAATCTGTATCTTCGGTCACAAGCACCGTAGGCGTCCTCATTAGATAAGCGGGCCCCCACCAGTCCAAGGCTTGATCCCCGAAGTTCAAGGTTTGTGAGAGTTCTGATTTAAAAAGCAGGGGCGCCCCAGCAGTGAAAGGCTCCATCCTCGGAGTTCAACTTTTGTGAGAGTCCTGAGTTAAAAACGGGGGCGCCCGATCAGTGCAAGGCTCCATCCTCGGCGTTCAAGCTTTGTAAGAGTTCTGATTTCGAAAGCAGGGGCGGAGCCCAATCAGTCAAAGGCTCCACCCTCGGAGTTCAATGCTTGNATCAGTGCAAGGCTCCATCCTCGGCGTTCAAGCTTTGTAAGAGTTCTGATTTCGAAAGCAGGGGCGGAGCCCAATCAGTCAAAGGCTCCACCCTCGGAGTTCAATGCTTGTAAAAATATTGACTTAAAAATCAGGGGTGCCCCACCAGTCCAAGGCCCCACCTTCGGAGTTCAAGATCTATAAGAGTTCTGATTTAAAAATGGCCCAAGGCCCTATCCTCAGAGTTCCAGATCTATAGGAGTCCTGATTTAGAAATCAGGGGCGCTCCATCAGTCCAAGGCCTTATCCTCGGAGTTCAAGATCTATAAGAGTTCTGATTTAAAAATCGGGGGTGCCCCATCACTTCAAGGGCTTTTTCTCGGAGTTCAAGATCTGTAAGAGTTCTGATTAAAAGTCAGTGGCGCTCCATCAGTCCAAGGCTATTCTCAGAGGTCAAGATTTGTCAGAGTTCTGTTGGTAAAAGCAGGGGCGCGCCATCAGTCCAAGGCCTTATTCTCAGAGGTCAAAACCTACAACAGATTTTTTTTGAATAAATCAGGGGCGCCCCATCAGTCCAAGGCCCCACCCTCGGAGTTCAAGATCCATACGAGTTCTGCTTGAAAAAATCAGGGTCGCCCCATCAGTCCAAGGCCCCACCTTCGGAGCTCAAGATCTATAAGAGTTCTGATTTAAAAATGGCCCAAGGCCCTATCCTCAGAGTTCCAGATCTATAGGAGTTCTGATTTAGAAATCAGGGGCGCTCCATCAGTCCAAGGCCTTATCCTCGGAGTTCAAGATCTATAAGAGTTCTGATTTAAAAATCAGGGGCTCCCCATCACTTCAAGGGCTTTTTCTCGGATTTCAAGATCTTTAAAGGTTCTGCCTTAAAAATCAGAGGCGACCCATCAGTCCAAGGCCCCACCCTCGGAGTTCAAGATCTGTAAGAGTTCTGATTAAAAATCAGAGACGGTCCATCAGTCCAAGGCCTTAATCTCACAGGTCAAGATCTATCTGAGTTCTGTCGAAAATCAAGGGTGCACCATCAGTGCAAGGCCCCAGTCTCGGAGTTCAAGATCTGTAAGAGTTCTGATTAAAAATCAGGGTCGCTCCATCAGTCCAAGGCCCTATCCTCGGATTTCAAGATCTATAAGAGTTCCGATTTACAAGTCAGGGGCACGCCATCAGTGCAAGCCCCTTCTCGGGGTTCAGGATCTATAATTTTTCTGATTGAAAAAATCAGGGGCGCTCCATCAGTCCAAGGCCCCACCCTCGCAGTTCAAGATCTGTCAGGGTTCTGATTAGGGGCACCCCATCAGTCCAAGGCCCCACCCTCGGAGATAAAGATCTGTAAAGGTTCTTTTTTACACATCAGGCTGCGCAGCATCAGTCCAAGGCCGTATCCTCAGAGTTCAATACCAGAGTTCTGTTTTTAAAAATCAGGGGCGCGCCATCAGTTTACAGGCGCAATTGAGGCGCAAATCGACACAATCGGTGCCTTCCCGCGCAAACCGCACATTTTGCTGCAATCAGCGCATTCCAGCACATGGCCAGCTACGGCCATTAAGCCCGCATGCACTGGCTTTCAATAGCCACCTCAAAGAGCTTACAGCATCTGCAGGTACAAACCGCCACTCGGGGCACATGCTTTAAGTTGAATTCAGACAATTGGAGCACGGCTTCGAGGTCTCCTGGCTGTCAGACTTGAGCCCTTGTCGGTAGGCTGTATACGGCCTGGAGCTACAAGGTGTAGGAATGTAGGCTTCAAGACAGAAGCTTGCAGGAGTTTACTCATGAGGTCTTATAGGAGCACTTGGAGTACGCAGGTTGCTTCTCGCAGATTAAGCCTGAAACACAGCTCCTTGCGTCTGAACCCCGGGCCCACTCTCCAGGTCTCCATTATCGAGGTCGGAGGTTTGACGATATAAGAATATCAAACATGTTTTTTCGCGTTCCATGAAAAGCCACTATTTTTATTCGGTTCCTACACCAGGACACCCTGCTCGACCATGTGCAAAACCTAGAGCTTCAACACTTCAAGACTCCTGACCCCGGGATTTAGGGATGGGGAACTGGGACGTTATGAGGGAGCGCAAACTGCGTGCTTCTGCCACTGCCGAAAATAGTGGCATGCGCAGCATTGCCTGCATTTCCTGTATCAGGACATGTCCAAAGCCACATGCGGTGTTTCTGTGCGTTGTCAGAACAGTGCCGCACCCCTGCGTGTGCACATCAGGATCAGGGCCCGGACTCCGGCATCAGATCCAGGGGCCTCGGGTAATGTGGCTTCACAATCCGGCGTCACGACCCAATTCAGCGTCACCACCTAATGTGGCGTCAGGAATTCGGCGTCACCACCAAATGCGGCATCACCAATCCGGCGTCACCACCTAATGCAGCGTCAGCAATTCGGCGTCACCACCTAATGTGGTATCAGCAATTCGGCGTCACCACCCAATGCGGCTTCAGAATTCGTCGTCACCACCCAATGCGGCGTCAGGAGACAATTCGGCGTCACGACCCAATGCGGCGTCAGGGGACAATTCGGCGTCAGGCAATGTGCCGTCACAATTCGGCGTCGCCTAAAGCAATGCGGCTTCAGGAATTCGGATTCAGCGTCAGGTCGTTTACCACACTCACCCAGGCGGCCGCCCTCCATACATACATGCAGCCTCACATCCGTACATACTATGTGCACGCTGTGTGCATACATTGTTGGCATTACCGCCGAAGGTGAATCTAGCTAAGTGTCGCTTGGATTTGATGGAGGCAATAGACGTTCGTTGCCCGAGAGATGTCTGTGTCGGTGGCGGGATATCTCCAGCAAGCTGTCGAACACGCTAAAGGTAGTCAAACCAAACCAGCTTAGCAGGATGCCGCCATGTGGTTGAGCGTGGTCAACCCAGCTTTCAGGAGGATGCCGCAAACTGAAGACAGGTCAGCCACGCAAGTTGAACCCAATGAGGCCGTTCTTCATCTCGACAGTTTCGTGCGCGTCACTGCATGTCACGGCTGACCACATCCGAGGCAGTGGACTCCTTGGCCTTCAGCCCGGCTCTCGTCGTGTTTTTGTCGATTGTTCCAGTGCCCTTGGTCCACCTGGGGCTTCCAAATCGTGTCGCGATCACTTTGCCGAAGTTGAACCTCCAGATAGGTGAGGGTGAGAGACGGGGTGGGAGCTACTGTACTTGTAGCTGTTCCCCCGTCGTGCGCTGCAGAGGTTTGGATGCTTCGGAAGTCGAAGATGCCTTCCTCACTGTGTTCCATTTCGGCTACTGGGCAGCCTCCTCGGATGTCGTGCCTTCCTGGCCCAGCAGTCAGATAGACTGTGAATGCTTGCTCTTCGTCTTCATCGGAGCCTCTAAGCCCCTGCTCACATAAGTCATAAGCCGATTATAGTAGAAGCCAGAAAGTTGGAACATGGCTTTAGGAGGATTAGTGCTAGGATTCCCTTATGCTTTACCTTAGGGGCACGAGGATAATTGTGTTCCAACTTTCTGGCTTCTACAATAACTTTGGCAAAGAGTGCAGTCTTTCTGATATTCGTGTTTCAGCCTTTCGGCCCAAGCTCCCCGCGCAACGAAGAGATCGAGAAGGCGGCAGTTTGAGTGGCGAGGTTCCTGTAGAACCCAACCAGGCATCATTGAAGTACGGAGGTGAGCACCCTGTACATGCACAGTTGTGTAACCCTGTCGTCCCTGTACAATCCTGTACATAGGCATGCCCAGCGCCAGATCCCTTTACTATGATAGCGTTCTGCATACCAGAAAGGCTTGCTGAAGGTTTGCTGGGAGCGTGTCCATGGGGTCTCTTTGTCCCACTCTGCACGTTTGCTACCCGCTAGCTGCCACAAGCATCCATAAATCTTTGCATCCCGCCCCTGAGATCTGTGAAGATGCTTTCCTTCCTGGCTCTCTTTGGCTTCACCGGCCTGGCAGCCGCAGGCTCAAAGCCGCAAGCGGACTGACTGCGCGACTCAGAAGGCTTGGCAATCAAAGCTGTGCAGGAACCATACATCAGCGCGGCTCCAAGACCCTTGCTGCTGGCAGCTTCTTGAAGCCCGTGGAGTATGAACACACTTTGCGAGTGCCCTGGCCGGCAGGAAGATTTTCAGTCAGTGATCGTAACTTAAAGCGGCTCTTACTTTGATTTGGGGCCATGTGGTTAGCACATGAGACACTCATGCCTCGAAGCAGCTCGACGACCATCAGTGAATATGCGGCAGACTTTAGCGTGCGGCTGATTATGGGAGGGTGTGCCGTTTCGGTTATGGTTCGTGATGCGCTGAGAGATATTTCATCGGCTGTGCTGATGCACATGCTCTGCACTTCCTTTGGATCAACTGCTCCTGCTGCAATCTTTATCTTTGCCCTTGGGAGACGTAACTTCGCGGCGGCCAGGCCTCAACTGCAAGAACTGAGTGTAAACTAAACAGTGCTCGCCACAGTCAGTGGACAAAGCGACTTTTTTTTTTTCTCTCTCTCTCTCTCTCGCTCTCCTCTCTCTCTCTCTCTGTCTCTCTCTCACTCTCTTTCCCTCTTTCGCCTTCTCTAGATGGCCAGATAATTAAAAATTCATCGTGAAGTCTCGTGTATATTCATCTAGTCTACTCAAACCCTAGCAGAATTGTTTGACCAAGGTGTGCAACGCGTACCCTGGCACCGAACGGTTTCAGGTTGAGATGGCTGGCGTCAGTATCATGACGGGTGCTCCGATGGGGTACAAGGAGAGGTGGGAGTTCGGCAAAAAGTGCGTTCAAGAAGGACCCAAGGATAGGGTATGATGAGGACACCGGGAGAACCGGACGATAGCTTTTCTCAAACCCCTTATGATACTGTCCCGTTCGACGGATTCTGCGATGCATTAGGCTCGTGACTGCCTGTGCAAGTAGCCGGACAACAACGTTCCACACTGCTTGCGCTGACATGCACAACTCTGCAGAAGGGAAGTTGGCACGGGGTTTACTCACGGAAGGAGTGCCAGCAACTGAACTTGACAAAGCCGCTGATGCCCGGAGATCGCCTTGACTTCCGTGCGGACTGGGGCCTACCGGGGACTGGGGATGGGCACCTGGAGCCTGGAGAGAGCCATGCTGGCCGTAGATTCTCCTTGGGCTTTGGGAGCGTACGGAGAGTCTCTGAGTATGTGCATCAGAAAAGCTTCATGAGGACTCGCTGCCTGCGGCCACCTTCACGGTCGACTCTCTGCCGAAGCGACTTGTAGTTGAGTTGGATGACAAACAGCACAGCTTGAGATTCTACAGCTGCCTCAGCATAATGGACGGATCGGCTTGGAGACGGTCTTCGCTCGCGAAGCTACTGCAGCCAGCCCCAACAGACCACGAACAGCACAAGCCAGGTACAACGCAGTCATGTACGTCGTGGACACTTGGCAGATTGTGGCAGATGCCAATCAAGAAGACCACGACATGTTGTCAAATTGTGTTTTGCTTTATGTAGCCTCTGACGGCAGGCCCCTTCAACAGGGTTTTGCACTGTTGAGTGCCTTCTAAGGTCCATCGTCGTGGCTCCACAGCGGATGCGGTTTCATTCCAGTCCCACATGTTCTCCACCGCAAAGACCCCGACTGACTGCTGCTGTGGCCATTGTCATTTGAGTAGACCCAGAGATTCAGAGACGATGGATTCTTGCAGCCATTTCCATCATCCCCATGGTGCTCCGGGCACCCACACCCCCACGTGCCCGCGCGAGTTCGCTCACCCTACGCACCCATTCGCCCACTCGCCCCCTCACCCGCTGATGCACCCGCTCACCCGCTCCCGCACAACCGCACACCCGCACGCATGCCCGCACGCCCGCACGCGCAAAGAAGCAAATAAGCAAATAAGACACACAAGCGAGCAAGCAGGCAACCAGCCAAACAAGCAAGCAATCAAACAACCAAGCAAGCAAACAAACACACACACACAAGCAAGCAAGCAAGCAAACAAACAAACTCACACTCACACAAACAAACACACGAGCGACCACGCAAACAGACACACAAACAAACGAATTCACGCACACACACGCACACAAACACAAACACACACACACACAAACACAAACAAACAAACAAACAAACAAATAAATAAATAAACAAACAAACACACAAACACACAATTGGACACACACGCACAAACAAACAAACAAACAAACACACAATTGGACACACACACACACACGCACAAACCCAGACACACACACACACAAACAAGCAAACAAACAAACAAACACACAATTGGATACTCCCACACCCACACCCACACCCACACAAACGCACACAAACGCACACAAACGCACATAAACACAAAAACACACACACACAAACACACACACACAAACACACACACACAGACACACACACACACACACCCACACCCACACAAACGCACACAAACGCACACAAACGCACACAAACACAAAAACACACACACACACACAAACACACACACACACACAAACACACACACACACACAGACACACACACACACCACACACACACACACACTCACTCACTCACTCACTCACTCACTCACTCACTCACACACACACACACGGAGTATAGGTTGACAACACCACGCACACTTTCTGGCGAAGATCTTGCAGATGATGAGAACACCTAAGTATGGTAGCCTTGATTCCACAACCTGACAAGACCCACTCGCAAGCGACACAGCGTCACATAACAGACAGGTTCTCGGCTTAGCCTGATGCCATTCAATGAAATGCAGGTACGTTCCATATCACAGGAAAACTGCAGTGTCTTCGTTGGATGCCGACTGCAGAATTCCCCGGCATCCCCCTGCTGCTGCTTCAACGAGTGCACAAAACACATGTCTTGCCAAACCCTTAGCTTAGAATCAGGGTGTACACACACACCCCTCATAAGAGGGGAAACTGTCCTTCGTGTGTAAGTCCTGATGTTCAGTCCACTGCTGTCAAGAAGAACCTCAAAGCTGGCGAGTCCTTAGTGTGGTCGTCGTCATCGTCGTTGTCGAAGAGGATAAGGAGAGCAGGCGAGAAAAGAAAACGATAGCTCGGCTGACAGACGACCAGAAGGAGGGAAGAGGGGGGAGCAAGCGAGAAGAGAAGACAATAGCTCGGCAGACAGACTAAGAAGACGCCAATCCTTAGTGAGGTCGATCACTTTCGAGAACCTGCCGCGTGCGTGGGAAACATTCCCTGGGACCTGAAGAAGCACGCTCACGACATGCACTGCAAAGAGAGAGAGAGAGAGAAGAGAGAGAGAAACATGAAGCTTGCACGAGCAATCAGAAGCCGAGATGCTGCCATAAACCATGAGCTGACGCTGATCAACGCTCGAAGTCACGCTCCTTCATGAGCACCATGCGACTACTTGAGTCACCGGAGGACCTTCTGGTCACGAAAGCCCATCACCTGTGAAAATCGGGGCACCATTCCGCTGTTGGCTCCATAGGAGCGTTTGGGCCTATCACCTGAAAAGAACTGGCCACCATCAAGCGCGGTACGCTCCATTCGTCTGTCCCGAAGGAGTACGACTTGTAACGTGTTATGGTACCATAATGGGCCGCACAACGTACCCTGGCATTTCGTATGAGCGAGTGTTGCCGGTGGCGACAAGGCCGCACACGGAGTATAGGTTGACACCACCACTCACACTTTCTGGCGAAGATCTTGAAGATGATGAGAACACCTAGGTATGGTTGCCTTGATTCCACAAACTGACAAGACTCACTCGCAAGCGACACAGCTTCACATAACGGACAGGTTCTCGGCTTAGCCTGATGCCATTCAATGAAATGCAGGTACGTGGAAGCCGCGTCCGGGTTCCATATCACAGGAAAACTGCAGTGTCTTCGTTGGATGCCGACTGCAGAATTCCCCGGCATCCCCCTGCTACTGCTTCAACGACTGCACAAAACACATGTCTTGGCCAAACCCTTAGCTTAGAATCAGGGTGTACACTCGTGCACTCTCGTGCAAACCTCCCTCTGGACAAACTCGGATCACATGATATTCAGTCTTTCCAACACAGAGGAGTAGGATATTAAGAGGATTATGGCTTAGCCTCTTGCCATCTGCCGAAAAAATAAGCAATCACAATCGAGTCCCCAAGCTGTCACACAAGTGACCCATGAGCAACTCTTTGCAGGTACAGGTTCACACGTCTGTGAACCCATCCAGTCAACATCCATAGCTTCATTGGCATGGCTAGGATGCGACCGCCATGCCCCCTGCAAAAATCAAACTAAGCAAGACCTTGGTGAACAGGTGTTCCACACACACACACANGAACCCATCCAGTCAACATCCATAGCTTCATTGGCATGGCTAGGATGCGACCGCCATGCCCCCTGCAAAAATCAAACTAAGCAAGACCTTGGTGAACAGGTGTTCCACACACACACACAAACACAAACACACACAAACGCACACAAACACACACAAAGACACACAAAGACACACAACCACACACACACACAGACAAACACACACACACACAGACACACACACACACGCACAACCACACACACACACACACACGCACACAACCACACACACGCACACACAGCCACAAACACACACACACACAACCACCCACACACACACACACCCACAAACACCCACACACACCCACACCCACCCACACACACCCACACACACCCACACACACCCACACACACCCACACACGCCCACACACACACCCACACACACNGAACCCATCCAGTCAACATCCATAGCTTCATTGGCATGGCTAGGATGCGACCGCCATGCCCCCTGCAAAAATCAAACTAAGCAAGACCTTGGTGAACAGGTGTTCCACACACACACACACCCCGCTATGCGGGGTAGCCATTCGGCTTCTTTTCGAAACACTGCGAAGGTCACTGACTGACTACAACAGGAGACGTGTAGAAGCAGGTTGCTGCAGTTGCAGACCATTGAAACGTGAGTTCGGCATCAGGCTCAATGTTCTTGAGCTGTGTGAAATAAGGTTGGTGTACGTCTCGGTCGAACTCTTTCTTTCGAGCTGCTCCGTTTATGTTACTTGAACTGGTGAGCGCGTCACTTATGGCCTGTTTCAGGTCATCTATGATGCCATCTGCGGGTACTTCAAATCGAACTGAGGTAATACCATCATCACGTGCTTCAGGTGGAAGATCGTGGACCAGTATAAATCTGGTCCTCTCAGACTGTGGGATGGCTTTGTTCGGACGAGGATCAAGAGGTAATTGGTCTCCCGTTGGGGGTAGAGAGGCTTCATCAGCTTTGCGCCGCATGGCGGCGACAACTCTACGATGCGAAGAGCAGATAAGCTTGAGAGCCAATTGACGACTTTACAAAGNATTGGTCTCCCGTTGGGGGTAGAGAGGCTTCATCAGCTTTGCGCCGCATGGCGGCGACAACTCTACGATGCGAAGAGCAGATAAGCTTGAGAGCCAATTGACGACTTTACAAAGGAAAATGTCCACTGAAAGGCAGCAGAAGCGAACACTGAAGTATCTCTTTTGTACAGTGCTGCATGCAATCTTATGCACGCTCATGTGTTGTTCAAATTTCGGTCGACAATTTGGTGAAACTTCTTCTTATTGCTCCGGGTGGAACCTGGGAGCACCTTAATAACGTCCAGCATCAGCTCTGCTCGGTTGGTTCTTTTGTGATCGAGACAGAGTTTGNGTCGACAATTTGGTGAAACTTCTTCTTATTGCTCCGGGTGGAACCTGGGAGCACCTTAATAACGTCCAGCATCAGCTCTGCTCGGTTGGTTCTTTTGTGATCGAGACAGAGTTTGCAAGCGGTATCCAAACAGCAGTAGCGCTTATTCCACTTTGTGGACATAGCTTTAAAAACCTGCTGCATTCTGAAAGATGTAGCATCCGTAGTACTGTAAACAATTGGTCCATCCTTGGGGTCGAACTGAGGCTTCTGAAGGAGGACCCGAGTCTTGTCCTTGAGGCGAAAAGCCGAAAGGTCGGTAGTCTTGGACTTCTTGACTTGGGTTTTGCTGGCAGCCCCAGAAGAGCTGGTCTGAGAACTGGACGTTGATGAAGAGGAAAAAGAACGAGCCGAGGAACACGACGAGCTGCTTGTAAAAGAGCTCGAGGTTCGCTTGTGTTTTAAACGTCGGCGATGTTTGGCCATGGCTTGTGATGTAAAATCNATGAAGAGGAAAAAGAACGAGCCGAGGAACACGACGAGCTGCTTGTAAAAGAGCTCGAGGTTCGCTTGTGTTTTAAACGTCGGCGATGTTTGGCCATGGCTTGTGATGTAAAATCGATGAACAGCCACAGACTGAGCAAACATGGACACGACGATACAGTCAGCGGACTCTAAATGTACAGAAAGCTGTGGGAGATCCAGCAGCAGTCTTTTTTCGGACGCTTTAGGAGAGGTTCCTAATTAATTTTCGACTGCTACTTGCCATGAGATTGTCGGTATCCGGTTCGGCTGACGCCACATCCGTGGGCGAGCCTGCCTTTTCCGAGGGGGGCAGCGGCCACCTACCCCATGATTCATCGACATGGCCATCTGTCAGCGCTAAAGTAGGCTGCGTGGAAATCGCTTTTGGCCCTGTTGTCCTGGGCGGCGGATTTTCCTGCCGAGGATAATTGGCCTTGTTTCGATCTGACAAGACAAATACAAAGTCAATGCGGGCGGCCGCGAACCTGATGGCCCACCGCTTGTCAGAAGAACAANTCCTGGGCGGCGGATTTTCCTGCCGAGGATAATTGGCCTTGTTTCGATCTGACAAGACAAATACAAAGTCAATGCGGGCGGCCGCGAACCTGATGGCCCACCGCTTGTCAGAAGAACAACTATGGACTAGCGCGTGAAACCTTGCTAGATTGTTTTCATAGCTGGTTGACGCGCTTTTGCCCTTGACATGACCAGAGGGCAACAGGCCTGCAAAAACCACTCCAGAACAGTTCTTGGTGGAGTGAAAGCACTTGCATGCAAGCTGGACCACGCCAGTATTCCAATCTCCTAATCTGTACGAGGAGGGGAAAAAGGAGAAGGTGTCTTCATGGGCTTCCAAATCGGCTACTTGATGATCCGTGGGAAGGATCTTTCCTGTAGCCAAAATTCCCGTGGCTCCCTCTCCCGTGGTGGCATGGGCCCAAAGGTGCCAATTCTGTGCAGCCACCGGCGGACCTGGAAGGCCAACACATTTAAAGCGATAACCCACGACATTCTCTTCCACATTGTGAAAGAGAGAGGCTCCTTCTTGGAAGTGCCTTTCATAGTTAAGTCGTGATTGCAAAATGCAATCCACGAAGCNACGACATTCTCTTCCACATTGTGAAAGAGAGAGGCTCCTTCTTGGAAGTGCCTTTCATAGTTAAGTCGTGATTGCAAAATGCAATCCACGAAGCCGAAAAATTCTTCTTGACCAATGGTATTGTCGGCCACGGGCTCCGGAAACAAACTCAGTAGAAACTGAGCGCATCGGAATCTCTCAGGATCCTTGAGAGAAGCAAAAGGGCGCTGGTATTTGCGAACCAAAGCAGTTCGACCGCGTTGGATCGCAGAGCTTGCCACGGAGCCATAACCCATTGTTCAGGAAAAGGGTTATCTAACAGTTGCTGGCGATAAAGAAGATACTGACTGAGGGTGGACAGTCCGTCAGGGACATGATCCACTGCAGTCCGGCCCTCCAGCTGGATTTCCAGCTGAGATTCTATGTCAGCCAGATTGGCCGACATAAGGTCTCGAAGAAACTGTTCGTCAACTGGCTGGGTCTCCGCAGGAGNAGTCCGGCCCTCCAGCTGGATTTCCAGCTGAGATTCTATGTCAGCCAGATTGGCCGACATAAGGTCTCGAAGAAACTGTTCGTCAACTGGCTGGGTCTCCGCAGGAGCCAGCTCGTTGCGAGATGACCTTGCAACCTGTGCCAACGGAGCTTTGCTCGCAGTTGGACGAGGCAGTAGTTGAGAGGAAGATGGGGCATTTTCTGCCTCCGGCTTAGGGTCAGCAGTTTTGCGCTGAGGCGGTGTCAGTGGCACAGCCGGTTTGCGCGTGTCAGGCTGGGGCGCTTGGCTGCCCTGCATTGGTGGTCGCTGCTCCGGTTGAACATCCGCTGGCCTTTTAAACTGCTGCGGTTGTGGATGCGGTGGAAAAGGCGCAGCTGGCCATTGCATATGTGCTGGAAACCATCCTGGCGGAGCGT
>BGNK01000094.1:342085-380360 GCA_003297005.1 Symbiodinium sp. clade A Y106 | reverse complement strand
TTATTTGTCTTTAATTTGTCTTTATTTGTCTTTATTTGTCAAAATTTGCCGATCCTGTCGAACAAGCCCTGTAGATCTAATCCCTGTTGTTCTGGTTCGGTGCAAACGGTCAATGATAAGCGCGGTTTAGGCTTTAGGGCTGAGGGCTCAGAGCTTTAGGGCTTCGGTTTAGGGTTTAGGGTTTAGGGTTTTGGGTTTTAGGGTTTAGGGTTTTAGGGTTTAGGGTTGTCTTTCAGAAGAGGCTTTAGGGTTTAGAACTGACGGTTTAGAGCTTTTGAGGGTTTAGGGTTGAGGGATGTTCAGGGTTTGAAGGTTTAGGGCTTAGGGTCTCGAATCTAGGCTACAGACGCAACGAGTCCAAGCCACCAAGAAAGATGCCAAACCAGAGTAGAAAAAGCTGACAAACACACAAACAACCGTGAATGACACAAGTAGAGACAAGAAGCAGGACAGCAGGACAGCAGCAGCACCAGCACCTCGACAACCACCACAATCAGCACCAGCACTAGCAAGAGAACCAGCAGCAGCAGCAACAACACCACTGCCAACACAAACACAAATGCAAACTCGTAAAACCTTAGCCCTAAACACATGCAAATACAGCTTTTACTTGGCTGGGTTCAGAGCTCGCACGAAGATGTTCTCCCCGGCCAGCTTTCTGGAGTATTCCTCGTAGCCTTGATTCTAAGGGCTCCTTTCAGGGTTCAGGGTTGAGGGGTTCAGGGTTTGAGATGTAGGGTTTAAGGTTCAAGCTTAAGGGTCTGGGTGCTTAGGGTTTGAGAGTTTAGGGATTAAGGTTTAAGGTTCAGGGTGCGTTCCTATAAGGGTACTGTAAGGGTCTAGGGAGTAAGTTTCAAGGGTTTAGGGCAGTTCAGGGGTTCACGAGTTCGGGGCAGTCTCTGCAAGCTTGCTTGGGAGGTTGTGAAGGTTTGGGTCTTCAGAACTTGATAACAGTATTCCCTAGGATCCCCCATTACCAATGTTGCCCATATGGTATACCGCATGTCAACACGTTTTGAGCTTCGGGGTTTCGACATTAGAGACTTCCGAACGTTAAAACCAAGGAGTTTTGGGGGATCGAGCGGTGTGCCGTGACACACGGGGCTGGGCAGTTTCATCCAAGACCTGTGGTCCTGGTGATTATGTCATAGATTTCATCCCTTCTTGATAGCAAGCAGCAAGGCGGCTCTACTACCATGAAGCGTGTTCAATATTCGCCTTGGTGGTTGTTGGCGCTGCTGGACGGAGTTTGCTCTGATGCTGCTGTTGTTGCTGCTGCTTGTGTAAGTAGGACCTGTGGAAATCGATGGTGCATGAGAGACAGTATAGCCCTTGGATGCCTTCGGGGTAATGATAACTGATTATGGGGCCCTTGCTTAGGCTTTAGAGAGGGAGTGGGGACTGCTCTTACTCTTCTTACCCTTATGTGTCGTAAATACTAATCTTCAAAACTGAAGCTAGAAGCCTGAATCTGACACTTTTGCAACTCGCGCTCTGATACCCTACGAGTACCTGGCCCCTAAAGAACTTCCCTTAAAGCCTAGCTGACCCGTAAGAACTGAAACTTTGGCCCGTCAACCCTCCCTAAAGCCCTAAACCCTAAGGCGCTAAACCCTAAGGCACTAAACCCTAAGGCCCTAAACTCTAAAGCTCTAAACCCTAAGGCGCTAAACCCTAAAGCCCTAAACTCCTAAACCCAATACTACACCAAAACCCTCAACCTCCCCAGGCTCTCCCTGAGCCTTCCCTTAAGCGTTCGGCTCACGGGGACCATGGGCGCCTGCCGGATGTGTCAGCATCTTAGGAGTTTGGTATTTAGGAGCTTGCGGGTTGCAAGTATAGGGGTGTAAGGCTTAAGGGTTCAAAGGTTTAAGGGTTCAAGGGTTCAAGGTTTACGCTTCAGGGCTTGGAATTTAGAGGTTGAGGGACTTAGGAGTTAAGGGTTTAGGGTTCAGAGTCTAGGGGATTGGGGTTTACGGCTTTAGGCCTAGGGGTATGGCCGGGGTTTGTGGCTGGATGCTGGAGCTTGGAGTTAGATCATTTGTGTACAATGCCTATTCGCACTCGCAACCCAAAATAGGTACCAGCAGAGTCACATGATGGCAAAATGCTGACGATGACCACGATGAAAACAGCCAGAACTACTGTAGGAACCTGATTAGGAAACCCTGGGCCTATAACCCCAAAATAGCAGGATTCATATACAGAACCCTAATAAAGGCCCAAGGTTTCTTAATCAGGTTCCTACATTAAACCCCCACATAAATCCTTAACCTCGCGTCTGAAACAATGAACGGCCGCCTGGTCGCCACCATAGCGGTAGATGCCCTCGCCTCTGCTGGTGACAAAGCGGCCTCAGACAGCATATGGGTAGTTGTCAAAATTAGGATCCCTTTTTGGGTACCCCAAATCTTAGGTGCCGTATTATAATAAGGACCCAAAAAGGGACCCTAATTTTGACAACCACCCATATGGCTTCTTCTATACGCATGTCCTATAAGTATAAGCGTGCTACAAGAGGTTGTACAAGGGTGGGTTTTCTGCAGGGGCCTGCATTACACCCAATACCCCACAGGTTTAAGAGTGGGTACTTCGGTAAACAAAACACCGTTCTGATCCCATGTGCACAAAGCTCTTGGTACTGCAGGGTCCAGAGTCAATGGGATTGTGGGTTTAGGGCTTTAGGGTTTTATTTTGAGGGATTAAGACGAAGAGTTGGGCACTTAAGTTTCGGATGCCCAGTGCTACACCGTACATTTACCGAACCCCACAACTCATAACCGCACGCCCTAACTCCTCAGGCGGGCACCAAAGTACATCATAATCCCCTGGGCGGAGCGAAAGGCCATAACCACCTGGAGTTGGAAAAAGCTTCTGAGTCTAAACCCTAAACCCTAAACCCCTAAACCCTAAACCCCTAAACCCTAAACCCTAAACCCCTAAACCCCTAAACCCTAAACCGCTGGGGCTCAAGATGCCAGAGCCTCAGGTGGCTTACAGCGTAGCTTGATAACTCACATTAAGTATGGCTAGTTCTCTAAACTTAGGATCTCCTTAAAAGGGTGCCGTACTATTTTGGGGGACCTAAAAGGGACTATAATTTAGGGAACCACCTATATGCGCCGGCTTGATCATTGCATGGCCCTACAGCATTGGGATTCGGGGATTGGGGTTTTAGACTGTTGGACTTAGGGCTTCAGGCTGCCGTGGTCTGTCTAACACCTAGAGCCGGAGGCCTGGGCCCAAAACCCACAAAAGTTCCAGGCACCTGGGTGGCAACCATGGTTTAGGGTTTAGGGTTCAGCCTGCCTAAACCCTAAAGACCCTAGATCCAGCATACAGAATACCTTCCTTAAATGCTTTCCATACCGGCATGCAGCCTCCAATAGCCCCGCTTTTCAATCCATCAACAGCAACCAGAAATTCGTCTTCAGCTAAGTTGTTTCACGTTGTAGGAAATCTGGGGAAACTAGAAACCTTGCATCTCCCAAAAAACTAACTTAGGAACCTTAGTACTATAGCTTAGGGTCTGGATGGTTTTGCTGCAGATTGAAGTATGAATATACTGAAGCACCCGAAGGAAGAATATTGACAGTTTTCAGGCATCTAAAACTCCCTTAAGACAAACAGTAGTCCCAGAACTTCCCCCAGCCTCAGCCTGTTCTGGAGTTCGCAGGGTAAAGGAAGGCCACCCAAGGAAGGAGTTCTACAGCCCTAAACCGAAAATTAACACTAAATCCTAGACGGCCCTAAACACTTGAACCCAGATGCCTGGAACCCTGAACCCTTGAACCCTACCCTAAACTCTAAACCCTAAACTCCTACAGTAGAAGCCCAAAAGTTGGAAACCCCATAGCCTCAATCCTTAAGAGTAATGTATAGGGAATCCCAGCACCATTTGGCCTTAATCCGGTTTCCAACTTGATGGGGACTACTGTAAACCCCTACGATTAAGGGCCCCAAAGGCCTCTGCTGACCGAGTGTTTTGGTCCACCGTCTCCTCCTCACGACGGTAGACGAGGTCCTTCCAGGGTTTAGAGTTCGCGGTTTGGGACTTAGGGTTTGGGGCTTTAGGGTTTGGGGCTTAGGATGGCTTAGGGCTTAGGGACGAGGGGGCCCAGACCCGAAACACCTAATTCTTTTCTCTTGAATTCTCGCAGGCCCTGAACCCCTTCTGATTCGGTCGTTACAAGGATTTCAACCAAAGGTTCCTGAAGCCCTCAAGAGCTCTGCACCCAAGATTCAGTTTGGGCTTAAGACCACAGAAGGGCTCAGGGAGTCAGGCTTTGAGCCTGACATCCTACATGTCCTACGCAGACCAAGCGATGGTCCATCGGCTGATATTGGGCCAAGTTCGAACTCTACATTAGCCTAAACCCTACATGGCTTGAGACGGGTTTCTACAGGGTTTCCTGGGGTGTTCATCGGGTGAGATTCAGGGTATAGGGATGGAGTGTATGCCATTGCTCTGCAGATTCCACCCGCCAAACACCTGCTAAAAAACTACCTGGCATCTAATACAAGCCGAATAGCACACAATCTGATGTGTACGTCTATGTTTTATACGTACATGTATGTGTATACGAATATGTATGTCTGTATATATACATATACATATATATATATACAAACCGTCAGTGTGTACATGTGTACACATACAAATACCTGTACACATATATACATAGAGTCCATGTATTTATGTACGTATGTTTGCATCTATATTTACAATCAAATTGTTTCAGCGCATATTGATGTTTGTATCGATATCTATATTTGTATTTACATCATTAGTTTATGCACCTGTGTGTATGTATGTCTGTATGCATGCATGCATGCATGCATGTAAGGAAGTATGTATGTATGTATGTATGTATGCATGTTCGTACGTACGTATGCACGTATGTATGTATGTATGCATGTACGTGTGTATGTGTATGTATGTGTAGGTAGGTAGGTCGGTAGGTAGGTAGATGTGTATAGCTTTATGTATATATACACCTTATACGACTCGAAATCCCACCCCCGCATCATGCACCAGCGGATCTGCCTTCAGTCTCTCACCTCTCAGATGCTTGGTCTTGATGCCAAGGCAGAAGCTGATGGCATCCTGTCATGCAAAGCTGTTGAGGGCACATTCGGGTTCTCTAACACATTTGTTGGAGTCTATATAAGCTAGGTTCCCCAGTAGCCCCTTAACAATAAGGGTACCCTTTTTCCTACTATTCGGTTTTAATAAGGGAACCCAAAAAGACAAAGGGTAAAAGGGTACTATTGGAGAACCTAGAAACCCTAAACCCGAATCCCCTAACCCCTAAAGCCTTATCCCCCTAACCCCCAAAGCTTACTCCCCTTAACCTAGTAAATATGAAAAGTCTATATCATTGGGGTTTTGGGGTTCAGAAGTTTGGGGCAGATGTGGCTCCCGGGCTAGCAATAAAGGGTGAAGGGGGGGGGGGGAATTATGCATCAAGTTGGTGCTTGGGTTCTTGTTGAAGGACAGCTGCCGAGCACGGTCTGCACATTTAAGTGACGATGTCCGATAGGATTGAATCATAATGAGTGATCATCGTTACCATCATACCCTGCTGTAGGACGAAAAACTGTAGCCCTGGGCCCTAAACTTAGAGCCTAACCTTAAACCCGAAAAGTGACAGATTGCATGTTTCGCTTAGAAAGCGTATTAACAAAGTGGTTGCTCGAATCTCTCCGTGGTAGCAAGTCACACATACAGAGTCGGTTGGATGTTGCTCTTCGTCGACGTCCTCGAACATGAGCGTGGTCGAGGACGTGGTGTTCAAGTTCAGAGTGCAAACACGAAGCTGTCGCTTCGGCTCTTCGCTCAGAGGTTTAGGGTTTAATTAGGGCTTGGGTTTAGGGTTGAAGAGGGGCCGAAGCACATGATGGGAAGAAGCGGGATCAGTAGTGCTTGCAGCAACTTGTGACTTCACCGGCTGAGAGTCATCGACTGAAATGAGCTGAGCTCAAGAATGTGAAATGCAGATATCATCATACCTTACATGTGAGCGGAGGATGGATTTGTGCAAATCGCAATACAAGACTATGAAACAGTCCTCTGCCTCGAGAGCGCAGCATACGTGGCCCTACCCACTTTTCGGAACTTGTGATCAAACCACAACCCGCGCTTGCTGGTTTTGGGGTTTCAGAGAACGGGATTCTGATGTTTCGGATTCGCTAGGGTTTTGTAGGATTTAAGGTGCGGGGCTGTAGGGATTAGAGTTCTGTCTTGGGAGTTGGAGGATCCCAACCCCGAAAACCCTAAACCCTGAATCCTTGAAGACTCAGAAGGCAGCCCTACGAATAGTGTCTATTGAAACTGATACATAAGATCATAACAAATCATATCCCTGCCAATCTGAGACCTGGAAACTCCTCCAAGCCTCCAATTACGTTTTCGGCCCTGGGTGTGGGCCTGTGGCTTCGGGATGTTTGGGGTTTGGGTTTTGGGGCTTACTAGGATAAGGGCCATGACCTCAGGATACACCCCAAACCGTCACCCACAGGCCCCCGCGCCATAACGTTGGACTTGCCAGAGCCGTTCGGGCCGATAATGCAGGTGAACTTGTCGAAGGGACCTGATATAGGGGCCTAAGTAACTAGAATAGGGTTTGGGGGCCATTATACTATAGTTATACTAAGGAACCCCTAAAATAGTATAGGTAATTTTCTATTTAGGCCCTATATAATTTGGGGTTTAGCACTCTAGGGCTTGAAGCTGTTAGGGTCTCAGGTTTCAGGGTTTAGGTTAGGGTAATCGTAGCAGCAGTCGTCGTCGTCGTGGTGGTGATGCAATGGTCGTTCTAGTACCAGTACCAGCACCAGCACTCGTGCCAGTACTTCTGAGGCTTAGCTATGCTTAGCGCATACGAGAGTGGTTTCAGCGATTTAGGGGTGCTTGCGAAACTTTGGGGAACGATCTAACACAAGGATCGTGCCATCTCGGGTCGATGTGGCGACCGTGTATTTTCTGTGACTACAGTTCAGTGTTGAGCTGCTCTGAAGCAGGAGTACCCTTAGAATTAGACTTCTGAATCAACCCCCGCGGCACCGAGACAACAAGCTGTGTCCATGAAATTGTGATTGCTCAGAAGGAGCCGTGTCTGCCCTTAGGCTCTGTGGAGGACACCAGAGGTATGCCCACTCACTACCTGAGAGGTCTGATCCGAATCTGATAATTAACCCGCCACAGGAGGCCCCAAGAAACCCATCTGACTCCAGGAATCAAGAACTGCCAGAACCCGAAGCCTTTGCGACAGTGGAGCCTATTTCGTGTCTTCCCGCATAGGACTTGAAATTCTCGATGACCAGCTTCTCCACGCGGGCCATCGAAGCAGGGGTGTCCGCCATCTTTGCGACGTCTAGGAGTCTAGGAACTACACCTTAAAGCTTCTCTTGGCACCTCTAAGGGGTTCGCGCAGGCTCTGTGACAAGCAGTCTGTAAATGCTGCTTGGTGTACGGAGCCGTGGATTCACCAGGCACCCCTCCCAAGTAACTATCGCCACTCATGGTATGTTGAGGCCAAACGGCCCGCAAAGCATTAGATTTCTGCTTGATGGAGCAATGTCGCGCCGGTGCCTTCAACACTACTGCGACATTCACCACGTCGGTTTACCTAATGTAAATCATGTTTTCGTCTTTCCCAATGTGCACGAATTGCATGTGGTTGCACACACACACACACACGACTCAGAAAACACTAGCACATGCTCCCGGTCACTAGCTTCCATGATCAGTCAGCTTTGACATGGTTGCAAAAACAGCTGCGGCATGTGGCACTTCATGTACACAAAAATCCCTGAACACTTTATCCCCCTAACAGCACGAATCCTACAGCATCCCAAACCCTGGCACCCGGAACCCCTAAAACTCAATGACCATATAACCTATAGATCCCTGGCAAAACCCTGATACACACCCCAATAGAGACCCTAAGCATGTGGCACCCGTACAGCATCCGAAAAGCCGTGAGCCCCGTTTGGTTCGGGCCTAGAAGCTTCTCCAGGGCCCTGACCCTGCTGTTTGGGGTCTGGGGTATAGGGTTAAAGTTTAGCGTTTTTAGTCGAGAGGGGTTTGGGGTATTGGGTATAGAGTTTTGAATTGAGGCATAATTCAGAGGGCTTCTCGTGGTGGCCTTTAAGGGGGCCACCAGGGCTTCATAAACGGTTTTCTAAGGGGGCTTATACATAGGGGTTGCAATGTCATTGAAATGACGGGCTTCTATTTTTCTTACGTGGGCTCAGGCAGTGGTGGGGTGTAAGGTTTTGAGGATTCTTAATGTGTAGGATTTGGGCTAAAAGGTTGACATGAAGAAAGGCTTGATTCCTATAGTATCCACGAAAAGACACCGCAAAAACCGGACTCACCAATATTGCTACGGACCATACAATATTCAATAAGCGTAAACAGTTCGATTGTAATGTGGAGGGCCTTAATAAGTAGAACAGGGTTTTGGGCCCCGTTTATAGTATAAGTACTATAAGGAACCCTAGGGAATAATATTGGTATTTATTTCGGCCCCTAAATTATATTAGGATACCTTTCCATTTCCCAACCGCAGGACGACTGATCCTGATCGGCCCGGATGGACGGTCCCAGAGGGTCCTAAGTACCTATACAGTAGCATGTAGGGCTTTTATATTAGGAGTGAGTATTATGATTTGAGGAAGTATCCCCCCTAAACCCCTAAACCCCTATACAGTAGCATGTAGGGCTTCTATATTAGGAGTCAATATTATTATCATTTGGGGAAGTATCCCCACTAACCCCCTAAACCCGAAACCCTAAATCCCTAAATCCCTAAACCCTAAACCCCTAATCCCCGGTAACACTCCTAGGACCCCTCTGGGAGTGGAGTTCGGCTGACTCCAGAATCACCGGCATGCTGTTTCAGCGCCTCGTCTGGGTGTGGCCCTCATGTCAATCACCTTACTTCCCAGTGCTCACATGCATGTACTATACTATACTATATATTATGCTATGCTATACTGTGCTATACTATACTAATCTGGCTATACTATAATAGAATACCATATACGTTACTATACTAGACTCGTGGTCTAGGGTTTGGGGCGACACGACATCTACGATTTACAACAAACTTTCGGGCACAGCGAAGCCTTGACTGCATGCGGATGCACCTAGAAGGTGAGACGCAAGCACTCGCTTTGGGGTGCCGTGAGACGGTTAACAAGTTAACAAGGGTCCGCGCGAAGAATGGAAACTATCCATAGCTGCTGCTACCTTTCGACCCGAATCCCAACATGACACCGTCGCTACGATTGGCAAGAACTGATAGAAATGCCTGTGCTACATGCCATATACAATATGGACCTTAATCCTCAACTCACTATTCGAGTACACCTCAGGCACCAATGTACGGGCTTACGGCTTACGATTTGCAGTTACTGCTCTGTGCTACATGCCATCTGCACTAAACACCTTAGACCTCAGCACTATTCGAGTACACCTAGGCACCAATGTATGGGCTTACGGCTTACGATTTGCAGTCACTACTAAGAATTGTTGTGAACATGACCATCACCTAATCTACATCCCTATGCTGATGATAACAGTGGTGGTGGAGACCAGAAATTATGAACCGCACCATGATCTAAATCCGTAACAGGGATCCATGCCGATTTCCTACGAGCCTAAACGACCTCATAATCCATTTCGAGAGGGCCATCTTTGAGGTATGAGCGGTGAATCTCGGGCTGCATCTACGGGGGAGGGTTGCAACCGAACAGGCAACACCGTTCAGGAAAAGCAAACCTGCGGTTTGGATTTGTATCCAGGGCCTCAGCTTAGGGTTTAGGGTTTAGGGCCATAACCTGGAATTCTAGCCCTAACACATACGACCGAGAAGGATAACTTTCAGGGAGCTTCAGTGCTTCTTTCAGGGCGTCCCATCCTTACTTGCCGAACCAACCTCTTGGAGAATCGTTAAAAGCCCAAACTCCAAATCCCATTACAATACAAAGAGCGCAGGGCCGGTTTACATTTTTGCGGTTTTGATGTTATCTTCCTGCACGCCTTTATTTAAATCATAAACTAAACCCTAAACCCAATGCCGTTGTAACCTTTATAAGCCGTTTCTTCCCGTCAGAGGGAAGTTGTCTCGTCCGCGGCCCGCTGACGTGCCTGGGTGTACCCCCGAAGGGTACTCACCTGCGAGTCTTTGGGAGCCGAGGCCTAAGGCCCTAAACCCAGAACCCCAAAATCCTAAAACACAAAACCCAGAAAACCCTATACTTCTCACGGAAATTTTAGACCTGCCTTTGGGCGTGTTAACTGAGAGATAACGCCGTTGCTTCCAGTTTTTCGAGGTCTCAGCTCTAGGCATCACACACTGCTTTGGCTTCCGGAAGAGTTCTGTACGGGCTCTTGGGGGCTCTTTCGAAGAGGCTCCACATATATTACTATTATAATACTAAGCCCCAAACCCAAGAGGCTCAGGACCCTACAACACCCCCACCACGGAAAAAGCGCGATCATACAATGACCATCATGTCAACAATAATGCAACAGCAAGATATACGTCATATTAGCCTTCACACGGGCAGTGCACCATAAGGCACTATTGTCGAGCGGCTCATACAATTTGCAGCAGTGACAAAAAGAGTAGAAATTTCAGTGCTAGAAACACTGCTGACGACATATTCACATAACTCGTATGAATAGCACTGCTCACATAAGCCGACTTCATACGAACACAATGGTGCTACCATAAAAACACTATTACTAAACGAAAACAACTTACACGAAACAAAACTGTAGCATTAACCATAGGGCAGTTCTGTAAACTAAGGTCCTTTTCTTTTAGGGTCCGTTTTGAAGGGTTCCGCCTTCTTTCGGGGTTCTCCCCAATGCAGAGAACTACCCAACCCTAAACCCTAAACCCTGAACCCGAGACCCTAAACCCCAAACCCCAAACCTAAACCCAAACCCCAAACCCTAAATCCTAAACCCCAAACCCTAAACCCCAAACCCTAAACCCCAAACCCTGAACCCAAACCCCAAACCCTAAACCCCAAACCCTGAACCCAAACCCCAAACCCTAAACCCCAAACCCTAAACAGTGCCCGGCCATGTTCGTCATCTCTTCGAAGTTCGAGGTCAGCCTCTTGGCCATCTGCTTCAGGGCCTTCGGTTCCATGACAGGCAAAGCATAATAATATAGGGGCCCTATAAGGGCCTTAATTTAATAATTAGAATACGGTTCCTTCAAAGGGGTCTATACGGGTTACTGTAAGGGATCTATAAGGTACTATACTGTAGGGGCCTTAATAATTAGAATAGGGCTCCTTGAAGGGTTCCTTTTAAAGGGGTCTACAAGGATTACTATAAAGGGGCATTATGGGGGTTTAATACAGGGGCCTTACCAATTAGCATAGGGTTTTGGGGCCCATTCTACGATACTTATAATAAGGCACCACCAAAAGAGTATTGGTAATTATTAAGGCGCGTACAGTAGATTCTTTAGGTTTAGGGTTAGGCGGCTGAGGGTTTGGGGATTAGGGGTTTAGAAGCTTCCGGCGGTGAAGAATGTGCTTGACAAGTTGAGGATTGCACCTTAAGCCCGAAACGGCTAAGCTCAAAGCGCTGCACCGCAAAGCCTACATTTGGGCTTCTGATTTAGCATTTACAGGGCTTAAGGGTTTGGGGTTTCGAGCTGCTTTAAATGGTTGCATGTACTTGGGGTTTGCAGCGCATGAGTTCTAGAGTTTAGGGTTTAGATCGCCACTGTGGTTACTTGAGTTTGATTCTTGGGGGTCCTCTGGGTAAGCCGGAGGGTCAATCGATTTCGCATGAATCTGACTGCTGCGGCTGAGGGTCGTTGTAGTTTCTGGTACGTCCCCTGTACTGCTAAACTGCTGCTAAACCCTAAACTGTAAACCCTAAACCCTTAACCCTCAAACCCAAACCCCCTGCCAGCGCTGGAATGAGTCGTTGGGGCCATGCTCATGCAGGCGTCCAAATTGCTGTCGAGATCGCATGAGCCGCACCACAAAATCCCATGAAACTTCCTACTGCCAGATTCGGGGATGGTGATAAAACAACTTCATTGAAACGAAACCTTAAAGCACCCTTTAGTAAAACGAAACCTTAAAGCACCATAACATCTCGACCAATTCACCCACGGAATCATAGGCGCTACATGCTGAAGGAAACCCTCAGATCTCAATCCTGGATCAATAGACGAATCCGTAAAACAGTAGGTAGCTGGATCGACCATATCAGCCGAACTATAAACCTTAGGCCCTCGACCCCCCATGAATCCTAAACCCTGAAAGCCCGGAAGGTACTATAGGGGCCTAGATAATTACCAATACTGTTTTGGGGGCTCCGTTTTATAGTCATGCTAGAATATGCCCGAAGACGTTGTTCCAATCATTAAAGCCCCTATATCATAGGACGCTGATAAAGCCCTTTACAGAACCCTTAAATGATCCCTATTCTAACTCTTAAGGCCCCTATATTACCCTAGGTTCCCTTCGTAAATAAGGTACCCTTTTTCCTACTGTTCGGTTTTAATGAAGGAATCCAAAAAAGAAAAAGGGCAACAGTGTAATACTCACGGCACCCTAGTACACCCTAAACCCCTATAGATCCCTTATAGAACCCTTTAAAGGGTTCCTGATAGAACCCTTTCAGGAACCCTAACCCCTATACATCCCTTATAGAACCCTTTAAAGGGTCCCTGATACAACCCTTTAGGGAACCCCTATCCCTTATAGAACCCTTTAAGGGTCCCTGATAGAACCCTTTAAGGAGCCCTTAAGGCCCCCCCATATCCCTGAAAACCCTACCCCCGGCTTCCCCTGCGCCTTGTGCTCTTGCTCCGAGCTGGCCTCGAGGAAAGGCGGGGGGTCTCTGGAGTTTTAGGGTTCCTTTAAGGGTGCGCTCGAGGAGAGAGCGAGAGAGAGAGAGAGAGAGAGGGAGAGAGAGGGAGAGAGAGAGAGAGCGCGCGAGGGAGGGAGAGAGAGAGAGAGAGCGAGAGAGGGAGAGAGAGAGAGAGAGAGGGAGAGAGAGGGAGACAGAGAGAGAGAGAGGGAGAGAGAGACAGGGACATGCACACACATACAGAGTGAGTGACAGCGTTTTTGCACAAAATATGAGCACCTATGGATGCAGGGATGACAGATTGAAGTGTTGATTAGAGTCTGGGATTAGAGGTTTCGAGGCCTAGGGCTTGTAGGGTTTGGAAATGTTATATGCTGGGTCCTGGGATGTGGGGGATTCAGGGTTGTATCTTGTGGTGTATGTAGGTACGAAGGTCGGGTTTAACCAAGAGCACACGAGCAAGCCCTACTCTCAAATCGAAATTCCGGGTCCACAGCATCAGCTCATTGCTCCCAAAAGTAGGTTTTTGCTTTAGATATTTGAGCTCGGGGTAGTGGTGTTTGCTGCTTACACTGTTTCTATGTCTACCGCCTGCCTGTTGTCTGCCTACGAGACGATTACTACATTGATAGGAGCAATGATATGCAATGATGCTACTAGTATTCTCAACAGAAACTAGAATACTATTGCACCGTAGCCATAAGCAAAACCCCGATACCTCGTCCGCCATCTTCCGCTGCTTGTCAGCCACCTGTACATTGGAGGCTCTCTGATAACTTTCAGCTTCTTTCTAATCACCGCAACAGTTACTAGTGGTGGCAATCACCATCTAAAACGCACCCGAATTCTGTTATCAGTTCTCCCTCACTCTCTCTCTCTCTCGTTCTCTCTCTCTCTCTCTCTCTCTTCCTTCCTTCCTTCCTCTGGGGACGAGTCAGTCTTGAACCAGAGCTGCCTGAGCCCTCATAATTTAGGCTTTAAGTTCCTTGTGGTTTAGGGGTTTAGGGTCTAATACAGAAACCCAGAGGAATCCCTCATTTAAAACCCTTGAGTCAGAGAGCCCCATGGCGCCCCCGAGTCCCCCCCGCAATTGAACGGCGCGCACCAGCTTCTTCTGCTGGCTGGCGAGGCTGTTTTGTGTCTGGGCAAGGCAGCGAGTTAAGGGACAGGGGTTTAGATGGGCTTAGGGTTTAGGCGGACCCGAATTGCCATCAAGAGATATGGGTCAAGACTTAAATGTGGATTCTTTCATAACGGGGTCAAGGGGCTTAGGATTCTATGGGTTAAGACACTCAAGGCAACCAATAAGGAGCCTCAGGGCAAGACTCACGGCTTCGAGTCCGGAGTTTACCGTTTAGTGTTTTTTGCAAGTTTACGTGACCTTTTCCGTCCACCAAGGTCTGGCACTCAACCGCCCTACACACGATCAGAGTTTGGGGTTTGTATAGGGGCTTAGGGTTTGAGGTGTACGAGAAGGACTGCATAGGACTGTAAGACGACGATAAGACGACTACTACTACTACTGCTACCACTACTACTACTACTACTACTACTACTACTACTACTACTACCTGCTGCTGCTACTACTACCACTACTACTACTACTACTACTGCTGCTACTGCTACTACTACTGCTACTGCTACGACTACTACTACTTCTGCTACTACTACCACTACTAGTACTACTGCTGCTGCTACTGCTACTGCTACTTCTTCATCTTACTCAGTGCCCTATGATAGTTCCCAAGATAACGTGATGAAGAGCTTTGCTTCAACAGCGGCTGGAGGGTTGCCAGAACCCTGAAGTCGAATTCGTTTCTCTTGCTTACAAATCAGCCTCAACAAAGCGCCTGAATAAGTTGAACAGGGGTACATATTAGGGTTTGGGGGGTTTAGGGTTTAGGGTTAGTTCAGAACTTAAGATCGACGGTTTCGTGACGCAGGCTTACACATGATGGCTTTTTGCCCCAAGCCCTAATCCTGATCAACCCTTGTTTTATAGGTTGTCCCATAAGAGAGGATTCAGCACTAAACCCTGAACAATAAACATTTATCTCTGATGCTTAAAGCCCCTAAAGCCCCAAAGCCCCAAAGCCTAAGCCCCTAAAGCCCTAAAGCCCCGCAGAACCCCAGGACGCAGCAGCCCAGAGCCCGAGCGTCGGGCCATGTTCCTGGGCTCTCCGGGTTCAGGCTCAACCCTGGGGGGCCCCCTCTAACGAGGATTGGGGTTTATGGTTTAGGGGGGTAGTATAGGGTTTAGGGTTTAGGGGGGTAGTATAGGGTTTAGGGTTAGGGTGGTAGTATAGGGTTTAGGGTTTAGGGGGTAGTATAGGGTTTAGGGTTTAGGGGGGTAGTATAGGGTTTAGGGTTTAGGGTTTAGGGGGGTAGTATAGGGTTTAGGGTTTAGGGGGGTAGTATGGTTTAGGGTGCATTGTTCCTTGGCTTCTGAAACTCCCGAAATATGAGGCTTGTGGGCAGAACTTATACGTCTAGAGGGTTTCGCAGGGCTGTCAAGATGGCGTGGGGGAGCATAAAAAGAAGGCTCGCAAGCGTCGTCTAAAGCGGGTCGAATAGGACGATACTTGCGAGTTTGCTTCGAAGTGTCTTCTAGTTTATCCGCAAGGGTGTCTACTGCTAGATAACGGTCAGCAATCCTGAACTACTTGTAGTAGCTACTTCGCCGCGTCCATCCGGTCGAAGGCCCACCAATCACCAATCTTGGCGAATGTATAGTGATCCCCTGAAAGTTGGAACATGGATTTAGGATGATTCATGCTGGGATTCCCTATACTTTACTTTAAGAGCATGAGGCTAATGATGTTCCAACTTTCTGGCTTCTACTGTATCCTGCTGTGACCAGGTGTAGGTAGCTCGACTGCATTATCCTGAACCCCTCGCCTTAGAACCCTAGACCCGACCATTCACCATAAACTTCCTACCCTAGATACCCTAAATAAGCTCAAGACTCGAACTACCCGAAACTCTTCCTGACTCAACATCAATCGACTTCACACTTGAGCCGCATGATGCTAAAAAGATTCCCAGGGTGTAGGGTTGAGGGCTTTAGGAGTTACGCCTACTTGTCGGGTATCATGGGGAACCAAAGGTTAACCTTTTCCATGATATAAGGATTATATAGGGATTATACTACCCCAAAAGGTTAAAGGTTACCTGCTCTACTACTAGATACGGCTTAGGGTCTAGCTCAGGGTTTTACGGTTGTAGGCTTCAGGATTTCGGGACCCCCGTGACCTTCAAAGCTAAAGCCCCAGGCATCAAGCCCGCAGACTTGAAGCAGAAGGAAACCTAAAAGCTGTAAGTACACTGAATCCCCCAAGCCCAAACTCAAGCAACAAAACCCGAAGTACAGCCAGAAACCTTGCTTTAAGCCTAAAGCCTAAACCCCTATATAAACCCCTAACCCCCACACCCTATCCCCTAAACCCAAACCCTATGCCCTAAACCCTAAACCCCAAACTCCAAGTCCAGCCCAGTCTCCGAAGGGTCTCGAGCTTCGCCTTCGATAAGACCTTCCGGCTGCTCTGCTCAATCTGCCTCTTGTACCTGAAGGTCGAGCATCAGGGTTCTGCTTCAGGGTCCGATAAGAGAGTCTAGAAGGGGTTTAGGGTCTAGCGGCTTGGGTTTAAGCTGTTTGGCTTGGGGTTAAGTTCAGGCTTTATATGTCGGACTTGGAGGTTGGGGTATAGGATTTTACAGGAAGGGTTTATGGGCTTGAAAGCTGAGGGTTTGGGGTTGAGGGTGCTACTTGCAATGCAGCGGCCTTCAATGTCAATATAGGGCTTCAGCGTATATTGATACGAGCACTATATGGGCAGTTGTCTAAATTAGGGTGCCGTTTTAGGTCCACAATATAGTACTGCACCCTCATAAAAAGTGATCCTAGAAGGGACCCTGATTTAGAGAACTACTCATTTCTATATGATATAAATAAGAACCCCCGACGAAATTACGCAATCAGGCCTGTTTCGCCCTAAGGGTCCATGCATCCATGCAGCATATACTTGGGCTCCAAAAAACCTAATTAGGGAGTACATGTATATACTGTATGAGTACATGGACCCTTATACCCTAGACCCTTATAGAACCCTTATGGATCCCTTAAAGGAACCCTTATGGTACCCCGAAACGAACCCTTATAGTAGACCCTTAAAGGAACCCTTAAAGCAACTCTTACCTGAGGCGGCGGGTGTTTCCATGAAGAGCTCTGGGTTCGGGGCCCAGAGACCCCAATACCCCTTAATTAAGGAATATGGCTTAAATTATATAGGGCTTCATATTATGATTTTAACGCTATATTCCTTAACTAGGGGGTATTGGGCTCTCTGGGGGATCTCTGGAGCTTTGGGACTGCGGGGCATGGTTTGGCGTTTAGGGGTTTAGGGGTTTAGGGGTTTATGGGTTTAGGGTGATAAGAATGACGCGTTGTCATTATTATGACCAGCCCTAGCCCTAGAACCTCCGAGCCGCTAAACCTTGACCTCTAAACCCCCAACCCCTTAACCTAGGGTTTAGGGTTTAGGGTTTAGGGTAACAGTGGGGTTGAAACTAGTTCATTGTTGGGATAGGATTAAACATGTACATTGTTATTCCTTATTGGGTTCAAGTACCCATAAACATGTAAAATGTTACCCAACTATGACAAAGTAACTAGTACAAGAGTTACCATAGTGGCAATAACAATCACAACAACAAAGGAGCAATTCTGGCAGCCGAGGGTCTTCTGCTGCTGAAGCTCGTAGAGGTAGTGCCTCGTTGGGGAAAGCAACAAGCCTATGCATGAGGTATTTGAATTTGGAAGTTTTGAACAGGTGTGTACCTTTTGAGTAAGGGTATGGGGGTTGACATTTTTGTCATAAGCATGTTGAGGAACTTAGTTTGGGGCTGGGCCGGGCGGGGGTTCAAGGATTGCACTCACCGAGCAAGTCATTAGTCCGATCACCTGAGGTTGAAAGCCTTCCTGGTGTGCAAGGGCAGTACGAGTACCCAAGTACCCTAAAGCCGGAACCGTTCACCCCAAAAGTATAAATGCAGTGCACATCTCACATGCCCCTAAATACATCGCAAACCAGGCATAGAGTGCCTAGCTTGCAGCTTGAACGTTTATGGTCTGGAGTGTGTACAGTGTAAACTCTTGACTTTCAGGTTTGTTGACGTCGAATGTCGGTATCCAGCAGGTCGGCAAGCAAGAACGCATGCTGGAAGTTACAGTGCACGAGCTGGTACGACTCATTGCCGTATCCCCTAGGTCATCTGGGTCTGTAAGAAGCGGCTGGTTCGGCCCACCCAACTCTTGTTTAGGATATCAGATTCTGGCACTCAGGGAGCTTAGTGTCATACCGGACCTGCAACCTCTTCCAGTCTACAAGCCATCAAGTCAGCTCTTTAAGACTGTGTTCCTTTAAGAGAGGAGCTCTTATGGTTCAGCGTTAGATACTCGCAGCAGCTTTCAGTCGGCGTCAGCCGACATTGCCCTTCAGGAAATTGCAGATGGGAAGGGTGTCTGGCCCTATACGAGGATACCCTGAGCTGGAAGGACCATGCAAGCAACTCAAAGCTGGCACCACTACATTACAACATCTTTCAGCAAAAAGCTTCGGTCCCTGTGTTCCGGGTGCGAATCTTAAGACTTCAACACTGCTCGACGATTTTAAGGCTAAGGATTTAGTCGCAAACTTTCAGACTAAACAAAGCTGAATCCTCAACTCTACAGTTAAAACTCCCAAACTGCGTCAGATGGTAACCCTTATAGACCCCTTTTCTCTTGAAATCCTCCCTGAAGCGCAGAAGCACCAAGGCCCGGGCAGCTCCTCATCCTGAGGTTTCTAGGTTTCGGGATCAGGGGGCTCTAGGGGTTGGGATGCTGAGGCTCAGGCCTTGGGGCACAGAGGGTTTAGCATTTAGGGCCTTTAGGGCCTTTAGGGTTTAGGGTTGGGGTTTAGGGTTTAGGGTTTAGGGTTTAGGGTTTAGGGCTTAGGGCTTAGGGTTTAGGGTTTAGGGTTTAGGGTTTGGGGCTGGGGCTAAGCCTTACTTTCGGGTTAAAGGTCTTGGGTTGAACGGATTTTCCGAACCCCAAACTGCAAATTCAGATCCCTGTCCGAACCTGCCAAGAACGAGTGCTCACGTGAGGGTTTGGATGCTTATTCTAGTTGAGGTTTCGATCTGCGAGTTTCGAGCGGCCTTATCCAGTCAGCCTAGGTTTGCAGGCATCCGGCGGCGGCCTCACCTAAGGAACTCTAGTTTGAAAGGGCTGCCCTGCTAAACCTGCAACCGAAAAACAGTCTGCCCAAGCGAATCTTCAGACTTTCAAGCTAAGCCAAACACCAAAAAAACATACCTACAGCTATTGAGGCCCCCTTTGAAGGTTTATCAGGGCTTTTGGGTTCAGGGTTTATAGGGAATATAGAGTTAAGGCCCTGAACTTGCACAGCCCAACAAAGCCTCAAACCCTTGAGTAAGCCTCAACCAACCCTCAGCCTAGAACACTACCTCTATGACAAAAGTCCTCCTGATAGAAACCCAGGAAGTCTTTAAAAGCCCCAAGCCTTTCACGCCCAGAAAGCCCCAAGATCACCGGAGCCTGCGCGGAGGGCGGCGGCTCCAGCGGCGGAGGCGGCGGCGGTGGTTCTGAGGCAAGGGTCCGCGGTTTAGGCTTTCTGGGCTCCCGGTTACAATAGGGCTGGCGGTTTCGGGTTCACGTCTGAGGCTTGAGGGCGTGTGTGCGATTCGGAATTCAGGTTAGCGGTTCAGGTTTGATGTTCTCGTCGGAAAGCAGAAGAACCGATTGGACAAGAGCAGATAAACTGTCACCGGTGTCGTCGAGCCCAACTACTGCCGACTCGATCTGAACACCCTACACGTCCCAGCTTTTCCTCCTCCAGATGATGATTGGGGTCGGCTGTGGGCTTGTGAGTATTTCCGTGTCTGGGGTCCCGGGTATGTCTGATGTAGTTTAGGGTTCAGGGTTTAGGCTTGTGAATATTTAGAGCCACTCAAACCAAAGACTTGCCCCGAGAAAGGGACAAAGAGCCATGGATCCGCATTTTAGTGCCCGTCATATGAGCCCTAAATGGTGGAGTGCACAGCGCTTACCCATGGAACTACACGGAGATGTGTTGGGAGACTGTTCGGTTAATTAACGTGTTTGAGACGGAGGGCCAAACGGTGGGTTCCAAGGTATACGGCCTTGTCAAATTAATAAGAATAGGCTAGGGTTTCGGGTACAATATACACTAATATATCGCGTACCTGTATAGTACAGCTTGTCGAGACATCACCTAGAACCACCAAATACCCTCTACCAGGGTACCGGTACCTACTATTTGGAGCATAAACCCCCTTGTAAGGGCACACTGAGAGTCCTGGTAAAGTTTGAGTTTCTTGGGGTCAGTCTGCAGGGAGCCGGAGGACAAAAGCCTACGCGCATGGTCGTAAATGGCGCAATTCGCATGGGTGGAAGGTAGGGGCCTTCATCATAAGCACTGGGATCGGGGTACATTACATTATATTGATGCTTGCAATAACGATCGCATCACGAATACTATTCCTGCTTGTTCAGGCGGCATTTATATTATGAGTTTGCAGTGGTTTTCTTGAGGCTGCTCAGGCAAGTCGACTTTATCTGCGAGATTCCCAGAGCGCTATAGTAAGCCGTTATGATTTAGGGTTTAGGCTTCAGGGTTTATATTATGATTTAGGGTTTAGGGCTTTTTGAGATGAGGACTTATTCGATTTTACCGAAATCCGTGCAGAACCTGGGAAGTCGAACCGCGGAATCCTTACGCCCCCCCTGTGTGGCCTACGAACCAGAGGCTCCTCCCTGAAACCTAATCCCTAAGGGTCCAAAGGACCCAATAATTAGGTACTTAGGTTTGGGATAGTAGTTATGTAGCTCAATATTTAGGAGAGTATATGATTATGAGGCCCTTAGGGAATATGGGAGTTTCCAAAAATAGGGGATCCTAATATGGTACCCTAAATAGTAGGATCCTTATTATAAGGACCCCAAAATAAGGTACCCCAAATTTTCGGAAACTCCCATATCCAGGACCCCCCAATGGCCCATTAACAGAGCCCTTATGGCCCTTAATAGTAGGTATTTGGGGGTATGTTAGAGGGTAGTTGGGGGGTCTAGATATCTGTGGTTTAGGATTAGGGTTTAGGGTTTGGGATAGGGTGGTTTAGGATTAGGGTGTTTAGTGTTTAGGATAGTTTGGTTTAGGGGCCTCAATGATTAAAATAAGGCTTTGCGGAAAATATTCTTTTTTAGTATATACATACTGGAACTAGGCAGGGGAAGTATTAACCAACTATCTAATACCCTGGCTCTATAGGAACTGGAAGAGGATGGCACTAACAATTATTCAGACCTCTATTCTATAATATAGTGGAAAGCTCAAAAAACAAAATGAAGCTGGACCACCCCCAAGCGTTGAATGACACTCTCGGGGCCGAACCGACTCTGTCCATCCTTGCCAGTGGGTTGATAATTTAGGGCCCTTGATTGTTAGAATGGGGTTTTAGGGTATCTTATCGAAGAAATTGTGTAGGGACAGAACAGTCCGTCAACTTCGTGAGGGGTTCTAAGGTTCAGCGTATGGGGGCTTAAGGGTAACTGTTGAAGGGACGAGATTTTGCTGTGTAGGGCCATGGGGTCCATAGACCCCATGGCCCTACACAGCAAAATCTCATCCTACTGCATCGAAACAGACATTGTGCGGCAACACTGGGCCTGTTTGGCTTGAGCCAACTTTACCGTTTGAAATTTCGACCCTCGCCTTGCAGTGCGAACGACCCGTCAGACGAGGGTCTTAACAGGGCTTATTACGTCTCGTCGTCGGGGCACGCCAAGACGCATGCGCAGGAGTGGCCCCGTGAGGTAAGTCTTCGACTTGTACAATCCCCCCGGGACCCATCAGATAGTGCCTAGATCGCTGAATCCCGGCATTCTTCAGCTGGTTCATAGCACTTCCAAGATTAAGCCTTGCTAAGCAGCTCAAGTCAACCTACTAGCTTGTCTTAGGGTTCAGGGGGTTTAGGGTTTAGGGTTAGGGTTTAGGATGTCTCAGCACTATATAGGCCCTGAGAAAACGATAAGTTCTGCCCGATGTATCAATGGTGAAAGCCTAAACCCATCACGGCTCTGCTGTGAAGCAAGGTTGGGGAGGCTTGGGGCTCAGGTCATTTGGGGTTTCGGGTTCAGGGTTGAGTATGGGGCTTGTAGCGATGAGGGAAATCAAAATTTAATTTAGGAATTCGCACGAGCTCAGCGAATGGTTGGCTTCCGAGCAATAGCACGTTCCACAGCCTGCAAGTTCGCATATTTTCTGAAGTCAGCCAGGGCTTTTTTTGATATGCTTTTTGAAAAAACGATGCATTTTGTAAGCAGCCGAGTTTCGCTTCCAGATACTTCTGCATGCGCTTCTCCTTGATGTCCTCAGCAAAGCTCAAAACCCTGAATCTTCGCCCAACCCTGAATCTTCGCCCCTGGCGTAGTGCTTCCGGCTGGAGGCATAATACGTCTCCCTCAAGCCCCTAGCTACCCTAAACCCTAAGGCCCTAAACCCTAAACCCTAAGGCCCTAGTTCTAGATCCACCCACACTCTCTAATCCGGTAGTAAACAATGTTGGGAACTGTGTCGCAGGGTCGCACACCCAAGATTCCCGGCTGCCCACAACCCTGTGTTGGGGATGTAGGCTCGATGATAGAAAAACCCTAAACCCCAAACAAAGGCGCGGGCGTCATCATCCAGCTTCTGCTGAAGCCTTTTGGGTGCGGAGGAATCACGCATCAAAAGGTGGAATAAAGGTAGGTAGGATGCAGGATCCCTTATATTGGTGGTTGTCAAAATTATTTTCCCTTGTTGGGTCCCTAATATATTACGGCACCTATTGTTTCGGGTTACCCAAAAAAGGACCATAATTTTGACAACTACCCATATAAGGACTCCTATTTGGGAGTACCCCAGACAGCTCCATCCGACCCTGTGAGCCCCTTGAAACCACCAAGCGCCGGCTTGCGGCTTTAGGATCGAAGGGTTTGAGTTGCGACTTCGAATGTTGAACTTTAAAGGAGTATTTTTTCGGATTTTCACAGGGTTTCGAGCCTTTTTTCAGGGTTCTGCGAATCAAGACGTCCTTTCTGGGGGTCCTTATACCGCTAATTGGGATCCTTTGCGGGCTGGAAGACGAACAACAAACTCGGAAGAACACCAGATGAGGAACATACCCACCTGTGATCGTACCCCGGTCATCCCTGTCGCCTGCTGCTTTCCCAGGGCTTGCTAAAGCCCTACCAAGACCCTGCAATGCAGCACCCTCTTTTTGGATGGTGTATGTTATCGGGCTCTTATATACAAAAGAAATAAGGTTGCCCGACAAGGTATTAATTACAATCCACCCTATACCCGCGAAGCGATGCGCGAACACGACCGGGACTCTGCAACAAGCCGGTCCGGGCGGCGTCCCTGTTCGGCTGATTGCTTGGTAATTGCGGTGTTTGCTGCTATCGCATCCCTTAGAGTATTCTTCTAACCAACCCTATCAGCCACAAAGAATGAATCCCAGAACACTAAACCATCAACCCTTAATCCGAAACCAGCCTAAACCACACGTCGCCTGGCCCTGGGTCGATTGTGGTCGCCTTACATGAAGAGAGGTCGTATAACTTAAATCCGAAAGCTCAGAAAATCACAGACCCTTCTTAACTCTAGCTCCCAAAGCACCACGCAAGATCCTCGACAAAGACCCAATTCTAATCCCAGGATCCTACTCCGTGAACTTGAACCCCAAGTGCTCAAGCCTAAACCCCTAACAGTTAGGCCTAGCAGCCTAACACCCTAAAAACATCAACATCAAACCCCATACCCCAACACACCCCAACCCTCAAGCCCTGAACCTGAACCCTGCGAAGCCCCAATACCCAAAACCCTGAGCCCTACACCCCAAAGCCTAGTCCCTAAGCCCTAAACCCCTAAAACCCCTAACCCTTAAACGCCTGAACTCCTAAACCCCCAAACCCTAGTCCCTAAGCCCTAAACCCGCGGATCCCTGGGGCACCACACTTTCGCATGGTGTAAAACGTCGATATCCAGACCTCTGAGCTCCGGTGGTGCTTTGGGGGTTTAGGAGGCTTTTTTTAGGGGTTTAGGGTTTAGGGTTTTCGGGTTTAGGGGTTTAGGGTTTAGGAGTTTAGAGGTTTAGGGGTGTGGGGGTTTAGAGGTTTGGGGGTTCAGGGGTTTGGGGGCTAGGGGTTTGGGGGGTTTGGGGAGTTTCAGGTTTAAGGGTAAGGGTGGGTGTTTTGGGGTTTTGGGAGTGGGAGTGTCTGAGGCTAATTTTTTTTCAGCTTGGGGCTTGGCCTTTTGGGTTTGGGGTTCAAACGTTCAGGCTCGGGTTGCGGTTTTGGATTTAAGGGCGAGGGTCGGGGTGCCTTTGAGTTTGAGAGCTTTAACCCTTCAGCCTTTGCGTTTGGCATTCGGGCTCAGGGGCTAAGGCTGAGCGCCTACCTCTTCCTGAGCTGCGGGATTCGATTTGCCTCGGTTTGGGGTTTGGGGTTCAGTGTTTGGGGTTTAGGGCTTACCTGCCCCCTGAAGAACCTACCTTTTCAAGGACTTGCAACGGGAAATCATAACAAGGAGCCCTCCAAAGGTAGTATACTACGGGTCGAGGTAGGGCTCAGGGTTGGCTTTACTTACGGCTTGGGGCTTTCGGGGCAGCCGGCCTCAGCCCCCATATTTAAAGCCTTAAGCGGAAATCCTAAACCCTAAATCCGAAGCCCTAAACCCTACATCCTGTATCCTACTTCCGAAACCCAACACATCCTGGACCATAACTCCTGAACCCCACAACCTACATCCCAAACGAAGACTTGGAAGCCGCAAATCCGCTACAAAATGGAATGCCTAAACCCCAGATCAAGGGCTGAGGGGTCCTGTTTTAGGGTTTAGGGTTAAGGGTTTTTGATACCGAACACCTAAACCTGAACATCCCTAAACCCTCAACCTTAAAGAACCGGTCGCCACTCAAGTTCAGACCTTAGCCCGACCTGGCCCTAAAGCCTCTACCGTGAGATTCCAAACCCCAAAGACCTAACCCCCGATCCCGAAGCCCCGACGCTAAAAAAAATCCTAAATTAAGCCGAAACCCCCTAAACCCTAAACACCAGAGGTCCCTAGCCTGCCACCTTCAACCCAACGCATTTGACTCTTGACCTTCAGTCTGCATACAAAACCTAGAACTCTGAGCATAAAACCTGCAACCATGAGAATGAAACTTAAATGAAACCTGGAGCATACAACCCTTATAAACCCTAATTTACCCTAAACCCTAAACCCTGAACCCTAAACCCTAAACCCCGAACCCTAAACCCTAAACCATAGAACCTAAAACTTCAAGACTCCTGGATGCAGTCCCAGCATCTGCCAACGTCCGCCGACGCACTTGGCTCATCACCTCCGGATCCTTGGAAGCTGCTCTCTGAGGTTTAGGGTTTGGGGTTTAGGAGTTTAGGGTTTAGCGTTTAGGGTTTAGGGTTTAGGGTTCAGGGCGTAGGGTTATAGGGTTTGGACTTTGAGGGTTCGGGATTTGGGGCTTTAGGGTTTAGGGTGTAGCTGCTCTGTCTTACCTTTGGTTAGTAGGGAATGGAGGAATGGGGTACAATTAAAACTACTATTACTACCATTCTTCCATTCCCTACTAACCAAAGGTAGGCTATGGGGTTTAGGGTTCAGGGCGAAGGGTTATAGGGTTTGGACTTTGGGGGTTCAGGATCTGGGGCTTTAAGGCTCTACCGTGTGCACAATTGTCTGTTTCTTCTTTGGTTCTGTGCTTTCCATGTCAAGCTTGCCAAGAGTAGGCGTTCTTCCAGAAGTGGTCCAAGTTATCTAGGGCCTAGGGTTTGGCTAGAGGTTTAGGACTTTAGGGTTCGCAGGGGTTTCCCCCAATTACTGGCGGATTCAGTACTTAACAGGACTCTGCCGACATCCGAAACAACGACATCGCGGGCTTTGCTGTGGAAGAGCGCACCCTGGTTCCTCCGAAGTAACCCGAATGGGGGCCCTCAAAAACAGCATTGGTTGGTAATCAGGCAGGGGTAGTTATGCGGGGGTTGCTAGCTAACTTCCCCAGAACTCAGAGCCAAATTAAACTTATATACCCCGAACAGCGGCCTGCCGAATCATTCACCCGGCGGCGCTGCAAGGCCAAACTTCCCGTAGACATCGAATTCTGCGATAGCTCACCGTACGACCGGCAGCCCATTATTCGCATATTGCCTGGCTCCATTTATCGATGTAGTCCGGACCTGGCTCCCGGCTCGGCCGTTGTATGCTGGCGTTTCCGCATTTGCGGCCGGTTGCATCATAGGTCGCACGGGTCCTGCATCACATTTGGCACCAAGCAAAGACACAGGCGTTTTGCTTCCAGCTGGAAACCCGGATGCACACAGGCATTAATTTCCTTTGGAGACTGCTCCTCCTGACCATCGTAATCTGAAGACAAGACCTGTGCCTTGAAATCAAGAGCTCAAAGCTCTACACCCCCAAAAGCACAAGCATGCTGGAACCCTCCGTTTTATGGCATCCTAAAATAGGGAGGGTTGCAACCAGGGTTCCAATCGCGGAATATGACCTAGTCATCCCCAATATGGCCTAGTACTCCCTGAAGTTCCCTAAAATGCCCCAAGGATCCAGAATTCCAAAGTCTTGGCCACCCCAAACCCTAAACCCCTAACCCCACACAAACCTTAACCCTCGAAGCTCACAGAATCCTTGTTGAGCCATGGCAGAATTCTTTTTTGACCCTCAGAGAACCACTTTGGTAATCCTGAACCCTTGTAATGGAACCCGTATAGAACCCTTATTGAACCCTTGTAAAACTCACAGAGAAGCCTTATGGAACCCTGCTGGTAACCCTTAACTCTCATAGTTTAGGGTTAGGGTTTAGGGTTTATCTCATACATAAAAACCCCTTATAGAACCCACTAGGTAACTTGTTAACCCAGTAGCTATAGAACCCACATAGAACCCTCACAAAATCCTATGGAAACCCTTCGAAAACCTTTTTGGTAGCCCTGAACCCTTATAGCTGTAGAACCTGCGTAGAACCCTTGTAGATACCTCAACTCTTACAGCTAAAAACCGTATAGAACCCTGTAGAATCTTCGCAGAATTCTTATAGCTCTTAAGCAGCAATGCAGGAACCTGGTTAAGAAACCTTGAGCCTTTATTAGGGCTCCTTATATGAATCCCACTATTTTGGTGTTATAGGCCCAGGGTTTCTCAATCAGGTTCCTAGATTACCCCTAAGCCCTAAACGCCTCTTCCCAAAACCCCACCATCGGCGCCAGGGCCCGGGCATCTGAGAAGTCCAGGTATGGCTTCATGCCTTGGGCTATAATGTAAGGGCCTTAATAATTAGAATAGGGTTGGTGGGGGTTCCTTATTATAAGTATAGTATAATGGGCCCCAAACCCTATTCTAATTATTAACGCCCCTATATTTGGGCTATGGAGGGCTGAGGGTGTAGAGTGTTGGGTCAAGGGCTTTAGGGTGGTTTAGGTTTCCACATAGGTTTACGGTTCAGGGCACCACAGCTTTCTACGTATTATTCAACATCATGATCGCGATCATCATCACCATCACGACCACGACATGCAATGCCAGGCATCACATCGCGATACTGTGGCAATGCTGCCTAAACCCTAAACCCTAAGGCAACCGCACATCGGCAAAACCACTAGCAACTGGTGCGGACTGTGTTGGCTCCTCTCCCCAACTCCAAGACTTTGAGGTCGCAATCCTTGTCGGTTCGGGCTCCGAGCTCACAGCGCAGGGCGCCTCGGCACTCTCAATCACCCACGCCAGCAGTCCTGCGAAGTTGGCCAGGAACTCCTCATTGCAGGTGGAAGACATGCCGAGCGCGTTGATGAACTCGGTCTGGATGTCTTCCGCATGAAAGTCAACCTTTCACATGTCAGGCTTCAGGGCGGAGGATCGTCGGAACAGATGGCAACTCACCGAGCAGCGCGCCTCGGCATTCTCAATGAGCCACACAAGGGAGCTCGCGAAGTTGGTGAGGAAATCCAGCGGACCGAAGCTAGGAGACATGCCGAGCGCATCTGCGGCTTGCCAACCCTGTGCTCAGGGCCCAGGGCTGACTAGAATGAAGTCAGATCAAGTCAAGTCAAGCTTTTCTTTGCACGCCCGAAGGCTGCCCCATTAGGGCTCGGTTTGGGACTTTAAGGCTTTGGGTTTCGGCTTTAGGGGGGTTTGGGACTGCAAGGCTTTGGCTTCCTTGCGTTTTTGGGGCCAAGGCTTCGGGCTGAAACTTCCGGAGGCCTGGGTTTCAGAGGTTTTAGGGCTCAGGGGGTTTAGGGTTTAGGCTTTAGGGTTGGGGTTTAGGGTTTAGGGTTTAGGGCTTAGGGTTTAGGATTCAGGGTTCAGAGTTCAGGATTCGGGTGTAGTCAGGGTCCGGGGCTCAGCGCCTACTGTGCACCCTCAACCTCCCGGATAAGGCCCGCAAAACATCCGTAGTGAACCCCGGTAACTATAACTCTATAACTCCTAACTCCGAAATTAACCCAAACATCCAGACCCAAGCACGGCCTCAACCAAAAGCACTGACGATAAGACCCAAACCCTCAACCCTGAATCCTAAGAGCTTAACCGAAACCATTCAAGCCTGAACCCCTAAGTCCACCTGAACCGTATACCCAAAACCCTACCTTTGGTTAGTAGGGAATGGAAGAATGGTAGTAACAGTAGTTGTAATTGTACCCCATTCCTTCACTCCCTACTAACCAAAGGTAAGAAACACGAAACCCTGAACCCCACCTAAACCCCGAAATCAATGGTTGCGCCCAGCAGCGTTCGTGGCGCTGCTTTAGCTTCCTGCGCACGAGCCTCGGCGTAGGAGTGCCTATACCCATGCTGTATAAAACTTTCCTTTGGTTAGTAGGGAATGGAGGAATGGTGTACAACTATAACTACTATTACTACCATTTTTCCATTCCCTACTAACCAAAGGTAGGAAAAAGCACCCCCTGGACTTGAAAGTTTAAACATTGGGGTTTACTTTAGGGTAAAAGGTTTCGGCTGGGGTTTGGAGTTTACGGTTCGGGCTGCTGGTCTCAGGGCCATATGGGCTAAAACGAAAAACAGTCGGATGTATACGTTTTGGGTACTGCCCCCCATGCTGTAACAGTCTGACATAGGGCTACTATTACGGGCCTTATATGTCTACATTATAAACAGAGTATAAATTCATCTAACTGTTACAGAGCGGGGGTAGTACCCAACATAAGCTGTCCACTACAACAGGTTGGGGAGTAGGGTGTAAAGCGTTAGAAGGTGCCGGGGCTTAGGGATCGATAACCTCGGTGAGTGATACAGCGATGTCAATCGATTTTGATGCAAAATCCGAGAGACTGAGCCCAAACCTAAGCTAAACCGCCGAAAGCCCCAACTAAACCCTAAAGCCACCCTTAACTCTACGGCGCTAGGGCTCTAAACTCCTATAGAACCCTTATGGTATCCCTCTTCAGTCTAGTGCTGATTAGTTAGACAGACCCAAGCCCTGAAGTTCCAAGCTTAGGTCTCTGTGGTTTACGTTCCGTTTAGGGCTCCTTCTAAGGATTCGTTTAAAGGTCTATCGGGTTCAGGATTCCTTTTAAGACTCCGCTTAAGGGTTCTATAAAGGCTTTTACTCATTTAGGCTGTTTTGGGCTTACAATCAGGGGCACTGCAAGGCCTGCTACACACAATGGGATTCAGGGTTTGTGGGCACAGGGCTTTGTGCCTTGGAGTTGTGCTTTAAGGTTTAAGGCTGAGGGTATAGGATTTTCAGGGCTCTACAAGGTCAAGGCCCGTTAAGCCCGACATGCTTCGAGGCTCTGCGGCATAGAGTCTGCAGTATAGGGCTCAGCGGGATTCGCACACATGAGGCCCTCCTTTCACGGAATCAACGAACCCAAGCAGTAGGAAACGACCGCCCATCAACGGCGTGGCGTTTGGGTTTATGGCGTCTTGCCTATCATAAAAGGTGATCTTGTTGCGTGACAATTCTTCTTGTGCGTGGCTGTCTGGGTGTGCATGTGCGTGCGTGCGTGCGTGTTGTCACGGGATTCAGTGGTTTGGGGGTTGCGGATTACGGTTCGGTTGATGGCTTGCGGTCGATCTACAGTCTTAGGCTGTGGGTTTGCGGCTTGGGATTTGGGATTTGGGGTGTTGGAATTAAGGCTTCATCAAATGCGCGGGCAAACTCTGGCAGCCAAACTGCAAGCGTGAAGTAAAACTGAACCTGTGGTGAAACGGCTGAGTGAGACGGTGCCGCAGCAACCGACAACAACGAGAAAATCTTGACAGAATAATTCCGACCCCCCCGAGCCTGAACCCCACACCCTGTACACCCTGTAAGCCGAATAATTCCCGGTATGACTCTGGAGAGCCGCGCAACAACCCAACTAACCTGAAAGAACCCTCACAGGACTCGAAACGAGTACTCAAGCCTTAAACCTTAAACCTAAATCCTAAACCCCCAGACTCTAAGGCCTAAACCCCTAAACCCTAAACCCCTAAACCCCTAAACCCCTAAACCCCTAAACCCCTAAACCTAAACCCTGAACCCCCAGACCCTAAACCGCAAACCCTAAACCCCCAGACCCTAAAGCCATAATAAGGACTTAATACGGCCTATTTAAGGAAGTATAGTCCCCTACCCCCCTCCTCCCTACCCCCGGAAGGGTCCCTACGACCTAACCATGCCGCCACGGCGCCACTGGATGAGGACAGCCGCATCAAGGCGCTTCTTCGCCAATCTGCCGTGGGGGCAACGAAAAAAAGGGGTAAACCGGTTTAGGGATTAAGGGGTTTAGGGTCTAGGGATAGGGTTTAGGGATTAGGGTTTAGGGGTTAAGGTTCAGGGTTTAGGGCTCCATAAGGGCTACAACAATGGGTTACGATTCTATAATGATTCGGTTAGGGGTTCAGGGTTTATGGTATATCTTTATCGTCTGGGATTTGTCAATCCCTCATGCAGCCTCAACGCCTAATTTGGGTTTTAGATCATGGCTTTGGCGCTGTAGGGTTTTACAACTGAGTTGCTATGAGGTGCGTTTCAAGAGCCTTGGGGTTTTCCTGTATGTCTATGAACTCTTGCGTCATGAAGTTTAGGCTTGTGCAGGGCTTGTTGGGGTTTACGGGTTTGGGGGTTTGGGCCTGAGGGAGGTCAGATATGGGGGTTTCCGAAAATAGGGGAGCCTAATATAGTACCCTAAATAGTAGGATCCTTATTATAAGGACCCCAAAATAAGGTACCCCCCAAAATTTCGGAAACTCCCATATCGGCTCGTGGTTCTGAAGGATCGGAGACATTCTTCCGGGACTTTCGGGATTTCAGGGTTCAGGGTCTCCAGCAGAACCCAGCATGACGATTTTCTCTTCCCAGCCCGGCTGCCAGCCAAACTGAAGCCTGTGATCCGAAACCAGCTTAGGGTTTAATGTAGGAACCTGATTAAGAAACCTTGGGCATTTATTAGGCTTCCTTATATGAATCCTACTATTTTGGGAGTATAGTTTCTTAATCAGGTTCCTACATTAAGTTGGTGAAACCTTCCAACCATCAACTTTATCTTCGAGCCCCTAAACAACAAGCCTCAGCCCAAAACCCTCACCCCCGGTCCCTCAGATCTTCAACTTCAGCAGGGATGGCATTTGCGCATCGTGCGCCTCCTGTGCAGGGCAGCTTGGGATTATAGGTTAGGGACTTTTCGAGGGGTCTTCGTCATGGTGTGGGATTCAGAGCGGCTGAGGATCCATGGGCTTAGGGTGTAATGTTTATTGCTTTAGGGTTTAGGGTTTGGGGGGGCTTAGGGTTCAATGTTTAGGGTTGCTTCAATGGTTGCGGGTTTAGAGTTTAGGGTGGGGGTGGAGCGTTTTGGGGGCTGGGTGTTCAGGGTGCCCTCAGCACATCTTGGAGAGTTTGGGAATGAGTCGCCCAAAGGGTCCAGGCACGTAGTACTTAACTTAGTAGATTTGGCCCCCAATACTATGCTACTATATCAACCCTACTAGTTTGGGGGCCCAAATATCTACTAAGTCCCTACTATCATGGTACTTGAATCCATGTAGGGCCCTTGAAAGCAAAAACATCCTGAATGCTGTACTCTACCTCTGTCTAAAAAAGACCCTGAATCCCCCCAAACCCCATACCCCTCATCCGAAACCCTTATTATGGGACCTGTATCATCTCTTCTACTCCCCTATAGACCCTATTCCCCAGAGAAACCCTAAGGGAACTCGCTGAAAAGAACCCCTTTCGCCGCCTGCTCTTTGCTCTTCTGCTCGTCTGCTTGCACCGCCGAGATCGGTGCTTTCCCTCCAAGGTCCTGCGCTCTAGCTGCATTGAGGTCCTTTAAAGGGATCCAACAAGGTTCCCTAAAGGGATCTTAAAGGGTTCTATGAAGGGGTTTAGGGGTTTAGGGTTATAGGTTTATGGTTCGGGGTTGAGGCTTCTCAGGTTAATATAGTCTTATAAGGTTTAGGGCTCTGGGTTTGGGGTTATAAGGGGTATACAGGCTTATAGGTTTCAGGGTGTAGGTTTCAGGGCTAGATTCATTCTACCACAATCCGGATAGGAGTCTTGGCTTCATGAGGCTAACCCTAAACCCTAAACCCTAAACCTAAAACCCTAAACCCTAAATCCTAAACCCTAAACCCCAAAAATCCTAAACCCAAAAGAAGGCTTTGCTATAGACGACTAGGCTTTTCACAGCGGCTCCAGTCCTGGAGGGGCTTCCGCAGCTTGGGGATTTGGGGGTTTCCGAAAATAGGGGAGCCGAATATAGTGAACCGCAGAAAGTTGGAACATGGCTTTAGGAGGATTGGTGCTAGGATCCCTTATACTTTACCTTAAGGGCATGAGGATAATGATGTTCCAACTTTCTGGCTTCTACTGTATAGTACCCTAAATAGTAGGATCCTTATTATAAGTACCCCAAAGAAGGTACCCCCAATTTTCGGAAACTCCCATTTAGCGGATTTCAAAGAACTCGTATAAGTTAACCTTCCGCAAGGTTTTACACGGGCTTGATTCTGAGATTTTCGCAGAGGAGGCATCGGGTCTTTACAAATTTCAGGGTGAAGGTTGTCCTAGACCCACCTAGGGTTTAGGGTTTAGGGGGTTTAGGGGGTTTAGGGTTTAGGGTTTAGGGCCACCAACTACCCTCTAATATACCCTACACACCCTCTTTTGAGGACCAAGGACTTTTGGTGGTGCAGTGGTTGCGGAGTCGAATTTCAGAACTCAATTGGGGTTCCGAGGTCCACTGGGGTTTTTTTCATGGCTTAGAGGTTTAGGGTTTCAGGGTTGAGGGTTCAGGGCTATAGGCCTACTATGTGTCGATTTCAGTAGTCCCAAAAACTGGTTCTAAGTAGTTCAAAAAGGGAATTAAAAATATCCCAGAACGAAACGACGGGTTATTGACGACATTTGGCTTTGGTTTCTGGTTGGCTTTGGGAATTCTCTCTTCTTCACTGACCGGGCCCAAAAAACGTCAAAACTTTTCAGATAGGCCAAATATGTGAAGACTACAAGTACAAAGTCTCCCATATGGCATCTTAGAGGTTTCGGGTTGCGGGCTTGAGCGCTTGCGCGTAGGAACCTGGTCAAATTGATCAGGGCTCTAAGAGAATCCACAACCGAACCCTAAACCCTGAACCCGAAAGCCTACAATACCCCTTAATTAAGGAATAGGGCTCAAATTATATAGGGCTTCATATTATGATTTAAGCTATATTCCTTAATTCCGTTATAGAACCCCTATAGATCCCTTTAAGGAACCCCTAGGCCTTAAGCCACATTCCTTAATTAAGGGGTATTGGGCTCTCTGGGTATACCCTATACCCGATTTCACTGGACCGAGAATGGCAACCAAAAGGCCGGACCACTCTACCCTAGGGTTTAGGGTTTAGGGAAAAGGGTATGCTCTAAGCCCGAAAAGCTGTAGAACCAACTAACCTGCCGGAACTTAAGCCTTCAACCCCAAACCAAACCCTAAACCCTGTTTTTTTGTAAAATGGTGGGGTGGGGTGGGGTTGAGAAGGGTTTAGGTTTGGGGTTGAGGGTTTAGGTCCACTAAAAGTTAGTGGGTTTGGGAGTGCTTAGCTGCGGGTTTCAGGCACAGGAGTTGGCAGATGGGGTTGTGTGCCTGAGGTGTCGTCAAGGGCCTGCTCAGAAAGGGACCATCGGGCATGCACTTCGTATAAGGTGGTGGATGGCGGTTTTGGGCACGGCGAGTCTGAACAACCACCAGATACAATTGCGGAAATAGAGCTAAAAGACCCATGTACCCGAAACCGAAACAAAGGTTGCTAAGACTACCGCCAGGATGAGGACCTCCACGGAAGCCAACTAAAAATCACCGGCATACGACAACCGCACAACTACGCCCTGAACCTTCAACAAAACCCCCAGAGAGCCCAATACCCCTTGATTAAGGAATATGGCTTAAATTATATAGGGCTTCATATTATGATTTAAGCTATATTCCTTAATTCCCTTATAGAACTCCTATAGATCCCTTTAAGGAACCCCTAGGCCTTAAGCCACATTCCTTAATTAAGGGGTCTTGGGCTCGCTGGGCCTGACAACATCAAAGGATTACGCCTCAGGTACTTGCAAGTCATTTGGTTCGGGGCTTTGGCTTACCTTTACCTGGCATGGACTACTTTTTGTAGGATCCGAAACCCTGAACCCTAAACTCTAAATCCTCATCCCTAAATCCTAAACCCTGGGTGGTTGTCGAAATTAGGGTCCCTTTTGGATCCTTAATATAATACGGCACCTAACATTTAGGGTACTCAAAAGGGGCCATGGGCTTATGGCTCTTCGGGCTCAGGCTTCGAACAGGAACCAAATTAGGGTCCCTTTCAGGGTTCCTTAAAGGGATCTATAAGGGTTTCTATAAGGCTACCCTACTTGGAGGCCCAGGGGACTTAGTAAGTCGGTTATAAGTCGGGTTGTAATTGGGGTAGCTCCATTTAGGGTACTTAAAACCCTAAACCCTAAACCCGACTGACAACCTCCTTACGAAGTTGCCTAACCGGACTCTGAGTAGTCTAGTAGCTTTGGCGGTGAGGGTGCAGGCTACTCGGCCCGAACCCTCGACCCGGTATACAAAGTTCAAGCTCTCTGCTAACATTGATGAGATATTGTCATGAGTATACTGTAATACACCATAGTGTGAGTGTACTACAACCTACTGTAGTATACTATAACTTCCAGAAATAGTCTAAAGTATACTATAACATAGCTTACCAAATTAAAGAGCCCACGAAATACCCTGGCCTCCAAGCTGCGGATCACAACGTTCTTCATGGGAACTTCCCTCAGTGGGGTGTCGAGATGAACCAAAGTGAATGGGTTTGCATTGCAAGAGGTCTGCGTGCGCAGCTGATCTATTTTGTCTGCGGTGCTAAGACCTTGTCCCGCTAAAGCTGTGGGAGTTTCCGAAATTAGGGGACCCTAACATAGTACCCTAGAAAGTAGGATCCTTACTATAAGGACCCCAGAATACGGTACCCCTAATTTTCGGAAACTCCCTTGTCAATCTCTTAGAGATGACAGGCTGTAAGGTTGGCATCTGACGAACCGTCAGATGGCAGGAGGACGGCGAGGCTTCAGGTAATATAGGGACCCTAAAATGATTAGAACAGGGTCCCATTATACTATACTTATAATATAGGGGCCTTTTTATTAGAACAGGGTTTTGGGGCCCATTATACCAAAAAGTTATAGTAAGGAGCCCCTAAAACAGTATAGGTAACTATTTAGGCCCCTGGAGTAAGGGACTTGATCCCAGAACTAGGTTGCGTGACTAGTGGGGTCTTGGACCCGAAGCACAAGCGCCAGCCAACACCATACAGCGGACACTTGCACAATGCACTTGAACCAATAAGGCACGCCAGCCAAGCCTCGGCAATCATAAACTCCCCATCCAGTTGTAGAACCAGGCCTTACATCATCCAGGATTGAAACCCTAGCTACTAAATGCTCGTCTGTCTACGACAACTAGTGACCAAGAGTTCGCTGCCCAACCTGGACGGCTCTACATGCAGGTTGTTAGGTGCACTTTGGCACTTGCACTACTTGCATAATTCAGTAGGCCTTTACTAGCTGGGCCGTCTGCACGAGGTTAGCTGCCACCAGTTCTGGGGACATGTTGTCATCCAAACTGTCCCAAAAGTTCTTGAAGGGATCCTCGCTTTCGATGGTGTTGGGGGCGGGCACGACAGGAGCACTCGTGACGAATGCAAGGTCTGCCGAGATTCCCATTGCTGCAAAGAGCTTGACTGCTGCTTCCTCTGGTGACAGGCTGGAATCGATGAGCGCCCACCAATCATCACCTTCCCAGCCATCTGTGTCGCATGCGGACTCTTCTGGCGAGGGCACTTCTGTCAGTGGTGTTTCGGTAGAGTTGCTGACCGGCTCCTCTGCCATCAGACACGCAAGGGCGGCAGCATCTTCCTGTGACAATTGAGCATCCATCGGCTTCTTCTCCGAGGTCTCATCGAGGGTTAGGTGGACATCCGGTGCCTCTGCTTTCAAGGGCTGCTCTGCCGCCATCATGGCTGCCATTGCTGCAGCATCCTCTGGCGTCATCTGCGTGTCGGTCAGCTTCTTCCGAGAGGTCTCCATCAGCATTGTCATAAAGGCATCCGCCGACTCTCCAGCCGCAGATTGCTCATCTTGAGGCGCTTCATTTGTCCTGCTTGGAGGCTTCTCTGCCATCATCGATGCCATCGCTGCAACATNGCATCCGCCGACTCTCCAGCCGCAGATTGCTCATCTTGAGGCGCTTCATTTGTCCTGCTTGGAGGCTTCTCTGCCATCATCGATGCCATCGCTGCAACATCCTCGGGGGACATTTGAGCCTCGACTGGCTTCCCCTGGGAAGTTTCACTGAGCAAGTGCTCAAAGGCCTCCGGCGCTTCTCCATCCACGGGTCGCTCTGCCTGGCGTGCTTCTGTCAAGCTGCTTGTAGGCCCCTCTGCCATCATGGAAGCCAGGGCGGCAGCATCTTCTGGCGACATCTGGGAGTCTGTTGGCTTCTTTTGTGCAGTCTTAGCGAGCATCTCAAGGAACGAATCCGGTGTGTCTTCCGCTTCTTCCACAACTGGCACCCCAATAGAGGCTGCTGGCTTCTCCGAAGGTGCCACCACAGGCGCCTGCTCTTGCACCACTGGTGCCACAGGCGCCTGCTCTTGCACCACTGGTGCCTGAGCAGCAGCCACCGGTGGATCAACTTGCCCGAAGAGCTCCAACAGAGCTTGTCGGTCTTGCATCTCCTGCTCAGCCGTCTTTTGGGCAGTTCTTTCGTTGAGCGCCTGCTGTTGCCGACGCTGGATCACGTCTCTCTTGAGGTTCAATCGGTCAGCACTTGAAACCATGTTGCGAACGTACTTCCGCAGCTTCCAAACGAAGACCTCACTCTCGAAGAATGGAGTGAGGGCTTCCTCACCCTCCTCTTTGAGACAGTTAATCATATTTCTCATGTCGGGATCCCACTTCACTGCGAACCGAAGGCATTTGCACGGCGGCTGCAGCTCAATCCTGAACTTTGGGGCCTGCTCGTTCGTGGCCTCCTCTGCTGCAGCGCTCCTTGCGCGCGAGAGGTTGGCCAGGCGCTCGGTCAGAGCCTTGAAAAAAACAAAGCAAAGGATCAGCACAAGGAGAAAGAGCTGTAAAGCTATGGAGAAAAGAGCCACATCGTGGCAGAGCGCGGGCAAAAGTACCACGTCTTTCGCGGATGCCCGATCTGTGAAGAAATACAACTCGATCATTCTCCCAGCAGCCAGTGCTGCAGTGAGGGACTACTGCTTGAGCCGCCAGCTTTTGGAATTCGGGGAGTTGGCCTGTGAACGGCTAGGTTTTCACAGACAATCGGACGTACTGAGATCCCGAAACCCTGTAATTCGCTTAAACCCATGATACATTATACATTAGGTTCCATAAATAATACCATAATATATATATATATATATGTATATATATGTATGTATGTATGTATGTATGTGTTAGTATTATGGATTATAATATAGATATACATATATATACCATTTAGTATTATGGATTATATACCATGTCAATCTTTTCTCCTGTATAACCTCGGACCCTATCTCTGCACATGCCCGCTGCCCCTAAGCCCTGAACTCCGAAATTTTCAAGCCCCAGAAGCTGAAGAGCCTGTAGTGCCCAGAGACTCCAATATCCCTGAATTAAGCAGGATGTACGCCGGGTAACCCCCTATCCCCCCCCGGAGGTATCAGACGCGCGGAGGTATCAGACGCGCGGAGAAGCGGATAGGGTGCAGGGCCGTACGTGGGAGGGCGGGAAGGGGGA
>BGNK01000094.1:329763-340999 GCA_003297005.1 Symbiodinium sp. clade A Y106 | reverse complement strand
GGGGGGGGGGGGGTTGCCTGAGGATGGATAGTATCAGACGCGCGGAGACTGATCGGGAAACTCTCTAAGCCTAATTGGGCCCGCGGAGAGGGGGAGGTATCAGACGCGCGGGGAGGTATCAGACGCGCGGGCAGGTATCTGACGCGCGGAGGTACGAGACGCGCGGAGAGGCATCAGACACACGAAGGCATCAGACGCGTGGAGATATAAGACGCGCGGAGGTATCAGACGCGCGGAGGTATCAGTCGCGCGGAAGTATCAGACGCGCGGAGAGGTATCAGACGCGCGGAGGTAGCAGACGCGCAGAGATATCAGACGCGCGGGGAGGTATCAGACGCGCGGGAGTATCCTCCTGGCGGAAACCTCAAACCTCTAACCTGACATCGGACGCGCGGAGGTATCAGAGCGCGGAGGTATCAAACGCGCGGAGGTATCAGACGCGCGGAGGTATCAGACGCGCGCGAGTATCCTCCTGGCGGAAACCTCAAACCTCTAACCTGCCATCTGGATGGGGGGGTTTAGGTTAGGAGGTTAGTAGGGGTACCTAATGNACGCGCGGAGGTATCAAACGCGCGCAGATATCAGACGCGCGGAGGTATCAGACGCGCGCGAGTATCCTCCTGGCGGAAACCTCAAACCTCTAACCTGCCATCTGGATGGGGGGGTTTAGCTTAGGAGGTTAGTAGGGGTACCTAATGAAGCCTCCTTAGATTCACGAAAGGATATGGAAAACGACCCATCGCGGTCCTGTCACGGCCGCTTCGTTCCAAGAGGCGTTGCATCACCAAGTTCGGGTTATATAGGTCCTGGTTCACAAGGTACATTGGATACTCTCGATAACACCGAAAAGCCATCGGTTTGAAGCGCATGACAGTGAGGTGCCAATACGAAACACGAAGCCCGATGCTAAGCTCCATAAGCATTAGATTCACAACTACAAAGCCTTGTCTCAGACCCGAAACCCTTCAAACCCGAAAGCCTCAGCCCCCGTCGAGCCCCAAAACCTTCAAACCTTCAACCATTAAGCCCTAACACCAAACTCTAAACCCGAGATTCCCTCACAAACCTCTATCAAAATCCTTGTAGCACCCGCAAAACCTTCTCTAAAGCCGGCAGCGTGGCATAGGTTCGATCACGGTAGGCTCCCTGTCCACCATCCCGCACGGCCTTTGCCTCCCAAGAAACTAAAACAATGAGGGGCTTCCTGTTTAGGTTATGTATAGGGTTCCCTGTCTGGTGTATCCTCTGACTTGGTAACATTGTGGATTTCGAACGCTTGGGGCCAAAGGACTCGGTCAGCGAAGGAGTGCCGTACTGGTGTAAACGTGCGCCAATCGCCCACAAATCGGATTCCCATTGGAGCCTCTTAGGTACCCTGAAATGGTGCTTGGGTGCGTAGGGCTTGGGGTCTCACGTGCCAGGGGAAGTGGCTCAAGCTGAAACTCCTATCACCCGTGGCCCTAATAATTACCACGCCATCCCTCAGGCTGCCTTGCCAAATCACACAAGTATATTTATTTAGCACCCCGTTCTAGCTGTCTAGCTATTAAGACCCCTGTCTCAAGAGCTAAACTAGGCTGAAGGGCTTTGGGTTGCAGCCTTGGCAGGCCTTCAAAGTTCAACCTCCGGAGTGGGATTTAGGGTTACGACAGCGTTGTGGCTTCAGAGTTGAGGGTTTGGGATAAACATCTGTAAGAACGAGGGTTTTTTGAGGGTTCATGTGATGTCCACACTAAATCTCGGCCTTAATTTCTAGATGCATTTCGACAGGGTAGAGATGCAGCCTCGTCCACTGTCACACTGCCAAGACACGAAATAGCTTCTGTTTGGGGATAGCCCTATCTATGCATGGTCTCGGTCCTGAAGCAAGCAAGCGACGGTGCCTCAACAAATGATTTGCATTTCAGGATTGAGGTATGGTTTACTTTAGGGCTCAGTTTAGCGCTTACTTAGGTGTAGCGGACATATTCCACAGAAGCCCACATCCTCCCTGTATCTCAAAACGCCCCCTACCTTAACTTATCGGTTCAGGGCTTAATCCACTGGAAGTTCCTCTCATAAGAATACAAAAATTCATATATATATATATATACATGTATACACACATATGTGTGTATGATTAAACAAAAAATTATAGGTATATAGTCCCTGAAGCCAGAAGTAATCACAGTTGAGAATACACACGCGCACACATACACGCACCAACATAAGCTGCGCAGACAACCTCAACCCTGAAACCCTGGACTCCTCAACCCCCAAATGTTAAGTCTAAAGCCCAACAACACCTGAACCTCCAAACCCTAAACACCCCAGACCCCGAAAACCAGAAAATCCCCAGACCCTTACAAGAATCCTCATAATTCGCAATCCTAAACCCAAAAAGCAAAAGCCTCAATCTTCTCCTGCATGTACTCCGGCTTCGGCCAAGCCTGTGATTCCAGGAGCTAAAGTTAAGGGGGTTAAGGGTTTAGTAATTAAGGCTTTTACGGTTCCCAGGACTTTAAGCGATGGATCACTTGCGGGCTGAGTACCCTGGTACCAAAAAGGTTGACCTTATTCTATAAACCCCAAAAAGTTAAAGGTTACCTACCCAGCCCATCAGGTTACATCTCTACATGTCTCCCACTGTCACGGCCACTACAAGAAGCCGGTGGAGAACTTGAGCGAGGTCCACAAATCCAACATTTTCGTACAATACGTCAAGTAGTAGATTATACTGCATCTTATTCCGGTATACTGCAACAACACACCCGCAGCATACCCCAACAACCGGTTCTCATTATTGAGGCCTCTATGTTATGCTGATCCTGTTCCTCCTTCTCTGTTTGCTTCTGCCGGAAGCGTCTGAATTTTGAGATGCTCACACCCCAAACCCAACTCTGTTGTTGACCTACCTTTGATCTAGGGTCCTCTAACTTCCGTACCGGGCCCCATCCTACCTCACAATAGCCGAGACCCTAAACCTGCACGGCTCCGTCGGGCTGGCCGCCTAAGGTTTAGGGATGTTTAGGGTTTTCAATTTTAGGGCCCCATGAGGGGATGGGTTAACAAGGCTGACGAATGGGCTTGGGATGACCACGGAGGAGATCCCTAGAAGGACATGAGAGAAGTACAAACGTCTCTTGAATCCACACCTAGTCAATCGCACATTTGGGAATCGCAGAAGTAAGGTGCCTTAATATAGACCCTAACTAGAAAGATACTCCATATACGATGCCTGAGTAAGGGCTTTAGAATTACAGCCTATTCGGACCCCATATTGCGTGTATATGTATGTATACATAGAGCTGCATACACATACACATACACACATACACACACATACACACACACACATACACACACATATACATACATACACATACATACAGAATTACATACATACATACATACATACAGACATGCATACACACACATATACATATATATATACACAACCATGTATTACGTGCATATCATGTCCCCTCAACAATCCCCCCCATCCTCGTGGTACTCTGCAGTCTGGTACTTGCGCCAGGTCTGGCAAAGGCTGCTAGTTTCAGGAATGCAACTATAGGTTCGCTTCGGATGCGATATAGATGGGAAGAAAGATTACGGCCTAGGTTTGGGAACTGAAGGGGCTTCGTTGTTGCTACTGTGGTGTTGGCGGGCCTTCTTCTGAATCCGGTGCTGTCATCCTTGTACATGACATACGCGCAAGCGCAACATCCCAGCTGCCCGCATTCCTTGTGTGGTTTCTGCGTGCGGCGGTGCAGCAGCATCATATCAGCAGATGCTGCCTTCGTGGTACAAATACGTATACATGTGAATTGGCGCCTGATCTGTCTCGGCCTCTAACGCGGGGCACGGAACATGGTTAAAAGTAACCTCGAACACTTGTCAGTTTTGTGGGGGTTCATTTTTCCGGAAAGTGGGGCAGGAACAAATTTTGATTCATTCCAAACCACAAACTCTCAGTGACAACGTGCGAAACTTTGCGCGTGGAAAAACCTTGGGTATACCTCTCTGTGATTTTCAGGGTTCCTTATTCAGGATCAGGGGCGAAGGAATTTCATGATGTAGGCCGACAAAAAAGACGGTGCTACCAAGGAGTCGCCTCCTTCGTCATCTTCGCTGCCTTTTTGGCTGCCTTGGCCCCGCGATCTTGCCGGATCCTTTTAGGCAGGCCTGGCTGTCAAGTTGCGGGCTTAGGGCTTATAGGGTTTATAGCGTTTAAGGGTTATAGGAGGCTCTAGGGTGCAGAGATTCTTGGCTGGTCCATGGTTGTGGAGCTGGGCCTTCAATGAGAAGCGCTTAGGGCGTAGGGACTGGGGTAGTAAGAGCAGTAGGCTCAAAACCGAACGAGTGCTAAGACAACGAATCAACTGTTTGGGTCATGGTGATAATGCTGATGACGAAAAAAACTGTAACAATTTGGGGTTCAGGACACCTTACGTCCTTGAGCCTCTAGCACTCAGAGCTTGAGGCTGCGGACTCAGGGGATGTAGCGCCTTCAGAACTCGATTTTGGCTTGAGGCCGTATTGTGCTACAATCACAGATAAGGGACACTCCGGGTATTGGTAAGTACTCAAGCCCCTGCATTTCCACCCCAGCATCATTCGAACGTGCAGTCATAGCTGAGATCGTAGGAAGACTTCCTTGTTCTCGCATCCGACACATGCAGATTAAATAGGGCTGGGGGGTCCATGCTCGGGCCAACCAAAGACGTCTTCAACTCGGCGAAGGATATCCTGAACTAAAATTGGGCTTCGCACGCAACACCGACATGTCGCTCCAATGTTGTTCGTTAGACTGAAACCAATAGCAGGGTAACTTTTCATTTTAGACAAGCCGGAAACCATAACACCAGCTGGTCGATAGCTAAACCACCCCCAAGCCTTTCTGGAGAGGTTCCGGGCCCTAAACTGTCAACCCCACGGCCCACGGTTCGCAGTAGCAGTCGTCGGTGTTGGAGTAGCAGCCGTCGCGGTAGCAGGGTCAGCAGAAGCGCGAGTGGGAGGAGTAGAAGCACGAGCTGTATCGTAGCAGGACCATCAGCATCAGCCCTGCAGCACGCAGCTCGCAGCATCTCAGGAGCATGCGAGGCCCTGAAACGAGACAAACTGACCCTAAACCCACTCCATTCTCCCAGCCTGTGACGGCGCTGATCTCAGGCCTGAGCCAAACAAAGGACCACTCTTAATCCACAGAACATCTGAACCCATGAGAAATTGCGCTTTGGGTTGGGGGTGTAAGGAAGAAAGGAGTCTGAGGTTTATTGCTTCCTTACATATACATATATATATGCATATATTAATGTGTATGTATGTACAGTTGTTGAATTTAACAACATGATAAGGAGATTTAATGTAACTAACCAAGATCTTGCTCTCATTATTGGGTCCCCCAAGAGCAAGATGTCTTGGAGGACACGGGGCTTTGCTGCTGTACGGCTTACTTGGTCTGTGGGTAGTTCACGTGGAGCTCGAAGAGGCGGCCCCGCACCAGCTCGAGATTGGGGCCTCTTTTGAAAAATCTGGATTCCCGACGCAATAGAGCACTTTCATAGAAGAGCCCCAGAACGGGACCCTAATGTAAACCATTCTAGGTGCTAAACTTGTGCTGCAGGCCCCAAAAAAGCCTAAAGCTCCAAAGCGTCCACAACAAAGGCTGCTGCCGGGTTCTTCTCGCCCTTCGCCAAGCTGCGTCACGCGCTTGGCCTTCATGATGTTCGCCATTGCCTGCCCCCAAAAAAGAGCTGTAAATCAGGTCCCAAGGAAAGTTTAGGGTTGAGGGCTTCCGAGTGGTGGGTTGTGTAGTCTTAGATACTACATGTGGTCAAGCGCCTTGGGTCAGAATCCTATCGGAAAACCTGGCGAGTCCTGCTTTGATGCCAGCAAACCTCTACCTTTACCTCTGCACCCGAAGCGCTTCAGGCCCCGGCCCACTCAACGAAGTGAACCCCGAACACATGGAACAACTCAAGGGTCTGAAAACACTTCAAGCTGCGTGGGCCTAGAGCGTGACAAAGAACCAGTTGATACGGAAAGATGTATCTTTGGGCAGTCGGGTCCAGGCTCGGACCCACGGCGTAAGCCTTAGGCGGATGGGGGGCTAGGCTTTCAACTTCAAAGTCTTAGGGTTTGCCAGTCCTGTCGGGGTGGTCAGTTCGTAGGAGCCATCTCGGCAGCACACCTTGAAACCTTAAACACAAATCGTAATCAAATCCCCAAACCGGTACCTGGCCTTCCCCATTGCGACAGTGGCGTCTCGTGGCAAGTCGTGAGTGGCAGCTTGGTGCAAAATGCTGGCGACAAGCATCATGATTAAGAGCTTTGTCTTGCATCTTAAAACCGCTAAACTTTTTAAACGTCAATCCAAAACCTTGAGTGCTATGGTAAAAGCTGATGCCCAAACCTCCTTAACTCCGCGCCATAAGGCCGGATCCATGACGTCGAATTCAAAACTATGGACCCCGACACCGCTGAGAACCGCCTTTAGGCAGTGAAAGCATGATTAAACCAAAGCGAAATCATAAATCCTAAACCTGCAACCTAAAGATTCCATAAAGTTTAAGCTTCGCAAAGGCAGGTTGTTTCTTCCACCGCAGGTGTATACATGACACCCCCCCCCCCAACGGCAAAGAGGCTTCTTGAAGCCTCCCCGGTCGTCATTCGAATCGGGCTTTGTGGGTGATTATGCTGTAACTATATTAGGAGCCGTGAAGAATGGAGATCATGAATCACATTCCTGAGTTCTTCCGACTCATAACTACATGACTTGTGCTTTCTAAGTAACTTGTTTACGGAATCTGGGGGCTACTGGTGCAGGATTTCGTATTGAGGGCGTACAGTCACGGCCACCACAGCTGCAGTGCGGTATCATGATCCAGGTCCTAGGTGCCGAGTTCAAGTCACCAAAACTATGTACAATGAGGACAATAAGGGAAGTAAAAAGCTATCCCAAATCGATACTTAGTCTGAGGCTCACAGCGGGAAGAGGATCAAGATGCCCGGGACAGCCGCCGAACGTATCATGAAGGTGAGGCCAAGAATGCTAACAATTACAGTCCATACGATACTAGTAATCTAGACCCTGAGCCGCAGAATTTGGTGCCCCTCTGGTTTTGTTGCTACGGGAGCAGGACAGACATGGGGAAGTAGGAGCTGACCACGGAGGGCTTCAGCACGAAGTAGATGGGCAGTTACGGTCAGCTTGAATCTATGCAGTAGCAGCATGTGAACTATTACGCAAAGCCATCATCACCGCCAACATCAAATTCATGCGCAGAACTCACTGCCGGATCCAAAACCTAAATGCCTGGCGCCTGATCCTTACTTATGGCGCGGGGTTCAGCAGCATGGAACCCAAGTTCCTGAAATCAAGTCGGATATCCTCAGGAGGCCACAAGTCAGAAGCATAGTACCGGCAACATGTACGAAACTAGCAAAAGCAGTCACAAGTATGCATATCAACAGATAGCCCCCAAAAAGCCATGAACCAGAACCGGAGGTCGAGCCTGGGCGAGCTCATCTTTGAATTGGGTTATGGACTTCCGAGTCACCTGTGGGTTCTAGGGCGTAAGGCTTTGGGATCAGGGCTTTAGGGTCGAAAGATTTAGGGTCAAAGGTTGTTTGGGGTTTAGAGGTTAAGGTTAGGGCTTCCGGTTTCAGGGCTCGGTGTGTGCGGTGCGAAGAAGAAGCTCGATCGAGCATCAGTCTGCAGACTTGCCCACCCCCAGATTCTCAAAGACCCGCTCGGGGTACTCTGAGTCGCCCGCCATAAATTGAAAGAGCCCTCCCTGATGAGGTTGTCTTTCTCGGGTAGGCAGTCGCGAGGGACAGTAATTGATCTCAGCACGCGGGCAAGAGCCCATTGACTAGTATCTTGACTTTTACAATTGTCTAAAATTCACGGGTCGGCCTAAGGCCAGGGGACGATCTGGGCCGAAGACCCCTCACGGGACCTCCCATGAGTTGCAAGAGCGACTAGCTCCAGTATCTTGCCAGAATAAGTCGAAACAAAAGTCAGGTCTTGTGTAGGAGGACGGTCTGAGCCGAAGCATCTTACGGTCTCATCACCCCGCCGGTCATGTCGGGCACTGACCTAAACTCCATGAGGCCTGGCTAGCGTCTCAGAACCTCGCGGAATGTGTGAAGGCAGCATGGTGCGCTGGGGTACGACATGGCTTCCTTGTCTGTTCACACGGATTGTCCTTCGTACAAAATATTTCTCCCTACAAGACTCCAAACGGCCACACTAAACCCTAAAGGCCCTAAATCTGATGCTCTGTATCTCGGACAACCCTGACCATAGTCAAATTTTCTTCACATAAACCCTAAACCCTCCAAAAAACGTTACGGTAGCTCAACTTGGAGGTTAAGGAGTAATTATAAGTGGGGCAATAAGTTCCCCTTATACGGGAAAAACTATAGTTGCCCTACACACAACCCCATCAACAACTACCCATGCTCCTCCAAGAAGGTACACTGTGCCATCGTCCCGTAGACCCGTCGAACCCAAAGCCCCAAAACCCTAAACCCCAAAACCCTACACCCCAAAACCGTAAAACCCAAACCCCAAAACCCGAAACCCCAAAAGCCTAAACCCCAAAACCTCAACCCCCTAAACTCCAAGACGCTAAACGCTTCGGAGACCTGAACCTACGCCCTCTAACTTGTTGAGGGTGGTGGTTCAGACTTCAGGGCTGAGGGATTTGGTCTTAAAGGTTTGTTGAACAAGTTTAGGGTGTAGGGGTTTAGGATTTAGGGTTTCGTTGAGGGTCTTTGCAAAAACTTTGGGGTTTTTAGGGCTCAAGGTTTGGGGGCTTCCGGTTTAGGTTGGGGTGTTTAGAGTCGTAGGGCTAAGGGTTGCAGAATTCACTTTGCCACTTCCCTATGCTACTCCCAAACCAAAAAAGCCCAACTTCAAATCAGCACTTCGGCCTCATTCTCGCTGCTGTTGTCTGCGAGGCCTTTGCAAATATTTGGCGCGAATAGATGTCCTAACAGGCTCCGGGTTTATAAGGTTTGATGGTCGGGCACAGGCCACATGATCATCAGCTGAACCATCGCTCGAAATCTCGATCGAGACTGGAGCTCGAGACGGACTTAGAACTTGCAGCGTCGAGGACCCGCCAACCATTGGGACTGGGAACTTGAGTCAGGTTTCAATGATGGCCATTCGTCCAATGCTTAACGGGGACCCTGCAAGAACAATGAGGTGTGTGGCTTTATGGTTAATGCTCCGAGCCCCGAATGATTAGGGTTTAGGGTTTAGGAGTCTAGGGTTTAGGAGTTTAATGATTAGGGACCTGGAACATGTCCTTGGCTTCGCCTCTAAGGCTCTCGGGAGCTCGGGGCATGACACAAAAAAGGCTTTAGGAGTCTGGGCTTCGGGTTTGGGTCAAGCCGCCGAGTCCGTCCTGAATCCAAAAATGGGCTTTAAGGTTTTCTAACCCTATGACTGTCTAGTAAATAGAATAGGCTTTAGGGGTATATTGTACTTGAACTATATAGTAATTACGATGGGATTTGATTCATTCCTCCCCCTGGATTTTGCAAGATGCTCCCTCAGACTACGGACTGTGCAGGTTGACAGTTCAGGCTTCAGGGAAACGTTGCATGGCTTACGGGTAGATGACAGGCAACGGTTGAGAATTGAAGTCTTGAAGTGTCCCAAACCCTCCACTTCCATGGCAAGCACCTATGCTTTTGGAACTCGGGCTTATTAGCTAAGCTCTCAACCTCATGAATTTTTCCTGCAAGGGGTTTCTGGGGCAAGGGCGCATGAAGCTTCCTGGGTGTCCCCACTTTGCAGCTCACGCTGGAGGCGCTCCAGCTCGATCTTGAGCTGCGACATCTGCCAGGGCGATCGGAGGAAGGCCTCTACCCTTTGAGACTTAAACACCAAGCTCCACATCTTGTAAAGTATAGGCATTGTGCGAGATGGAACCTAGATATACTATGAGCAGTATTAAACGTGTTTATAGCATTTATAGAAACATGAATACTTGTCATAATGTAGTGTTACTAATAGAAGGAACGGGAATGGTCTTCATTCCAGGTATTAATAGTAGAGGCCAGAAATATGGCCCCAAGCCCTAAATGAAAAACCCCAACTTCTTTTGTCTACAGTTCCGACTTGGTTTGCTGAATGTGTGCGGAATGCACCTTCCTCATGAACGAACCCCATAAACCTCGAAAGCCCGAACAAGAACTATGCCTTAGGGCATTGAGCAGACTTTCTTGACATTAAGACCAAGCTGACTGCGACCCAAGATGCCCCTGCTCGAAATCCCAGTTCGATGTGTGTTTTGGGGGTTCTACGGGTGTATTTGGCTGCAACTTTTGCAGGTGCCAGCCTTTCCGCGAATCCCTGCGCTCAGCTTGGCTCTCTCACCTCAGGCATGGCTTGTGAGGAGTGGGGCTTAGAGCTTTCGATAGCTGCTCACTGCACATATCATCCCAAACTTAGGGGTTCAGTATTTGAGAGTTTCGGGTGGGTTTTAGATTTCAGAGCTTGCAGTTTACAGCCCTCACCAAGCGCAAGGCCCCAAAGCCTCTTGACAAACTATTGAGTTTCTGTGTTGGAAGTCTCTTCCCGGGGGGTTTCGGTTTCAGGTCCTTCGAGAAGACTTGGAGAGGGTGAGAACTTACACGCTGAGTCGCTTGGCATTGTCCTTGGGTATAGACGCAACAACACTGTATCCTAAACTAAACCGGAAGCTCTCCTTTCTTGTCGGGCCACACATTGAAACAGAAAAAGGATTCAAGATTCAAGGGCTGGAGGGTTGACACAAGGGGTAGTGGGGTCTACATAAGGGGTAGAATATTTTGCTCCGGAGTGCGCATGCTCTCGTCCTGCCTGAACCCTACACCCCAAGACCCTGAACCCGACGCCTTTAACCCTTAACCTCCCAAAACTCCCAAACCCTCGAACCAGCCTGAACCCGAAGCCTTAAACCCTATACGTTGAATTGAGCTTTCAAAGTGAGCTTTCAACGAAGCATCGATGCCTTCTGTCCCTCCAGAGGCTCAAGACCATAAGCGTCCACTCGCCCCCGGAACTCGAAAGCGACATCGACTCACCCAAAAAAGCCCTAAACGCTGCACAAAGTTCCCTTCACCCCAAGTCCTGAGCCGAAACCCTGAACCCCAGATGCGCAAGAAAAACACAAAAGGGCTCCGAATGCCTTTCCTAAGACCTGCTCCGGGCTTCCTGGCTCCGTTGAGTCACATCCTGGAAACGGGGGGG